>JAMPIV010001256.1:600000-1047500 GCA_024509875.1 Oreohelix idahoensis | reverse complement strand
ATCATTGCAGGATGTAAAGGTATATAGAGGAGCAGATGTGGCATCAGATCACCATCTTCTGATAGCCAAAGTAAAAATGAAACTCAAGAGATATGCAACAATGCAAAATTATAGACAACAGTATAATGTAGGACAGCTAAGAAATCAAGAAACAAGAGACAAATTTGCGGTCACAGTATCCAACAAATTCCAAGTGCTCCAACAGCTGGAAGATGTAGAGAATACAGAAGACTATTGGCAGCAGGTCAAAACTGTATGGAAGGAGACATGTGAAGAAATACTGGGGAAAAGGGAAAGACAACAAAAAGCATGGATAACAACAGAAACCATCAATAAGATAAAAGACAGAAAAAACAAGAAAGCAGAGTTAAACACAAGCAAAACCAGAAGTTCCAAAGCCAAGGCTCAAGAAGTGTACACAGAAGCAAACAAAGAAGTAAAAAGAAGTATCAAAAGAGACAAGAGGAAGTATATTGAGGAGTTGGCAAGAGAGGCAGAAGATGCTGCAGCCAAAGGAAATATGAGAGAACTGTATAGCAGCACAAAGAAGCTAACAGGGAAATACAAGCAAACAAGTTGCCTCATAAAAGACAAGAATGGGAAACTGCTCAGCAATATACAAGAGCAAATGAAGAGGTGGACAGAATATTTTGGGGACCTTCTCAATAGACCAGCTCCACAAAACCCGCCGGACATCCAGCCAGCAGAAGAAGAGCTACAAATTAACGACGAAAGACCAACGAAGGGAGAAATAAAGAAAGCCATAAAGCTTCTAAGAGATGGAAAAGCGTCTGGACCTGATGGCATTCCAGCAGAGGCCATCAAAGCAGATATCGACACGGCTACAGAGATGTTATATAAATTACTTGGTAAAGTCTGGGAAAAGGAAGAGATACCAGCAGAATGGAAGGAAGGATATCTGGTTAAGTTGCCTAAGAAGGGAAATTTACAAGAGTGCACAAATTATAGAGGAATAATGTTACTATCAGTGCCAGGAAAAGTATTAAACAGGATTATCCTTGAGAGATTAAAAGAGTCCATAGACAAGAAACTGAGAGATGAACAAGCAGGTTTTCGACAAAACAGATCATGTACAGACCAGATAGCCACTTTGAGAATAATAGTTGAACAAAGTCTGGAATGGAATTCACCACTATACATCGGATTTGTGGACTACGAAAAGGCATTTGACAGTGTAGACAGAGAATCACTTTGGAAATTGTTGAGGCATTATGGAGTTCCCCTGAAGATCATTAATTTAATAAAGAAAACATATGAAGACATGACATGCAGAGTTCTTCACGAAGGACAGCTTACAGAACCGTTTGGGATAAGAACAGGAGTGCGACAGGGATGCCTCTTGTCTCCATTTCTTTTCTTGCTGGCAATAGATTGGGTTATGAGATCATCGGCAACACACAACAGAAATGGAATCCAGTGGACTCTGACTAAGCAGTTGGATGATCTGGATTTTGCTGATGACTTGGCTCTTCTGTCCCATAGCCGTAATCAGATGCAGGACAAACTGAAAACACTCGATGAGAGGTCACAGCAATTGGGTCTGAAAATACACAGGGAAAAGACAAAAATAATGCGAATAAATGCAGGTAATGATAACAGGGTTGAACTTGAAGAAACACCAATACAAGATGTAGAATCATACACATATCTTGGCAGTAATATAGACAAAGTTGGAGGGACAGACAGCGATATCAAAATAAGAATACAAAAGGCAAGAGGAGCTTTCATTGCATTGGGAAATATATGGAGATCAAGAGAAATAAGATCCAACACGAAAATAAGAATCTTCAACTCAAATGTGAAGTCAGTCCTATTGTATGGCTCAGAGACATGGAGAACAACAAAGACAACAACCAAAAAGCTACAGACTTTCATAAATGGGTGCTTGCGTAGAATAGAGGGATTAAAATGGTATGACAAGGTTACCAACGTGGAACTGATGACAAGAACTAGACAAGTGCCAGTGGAACAAGAAATGAGAAGAAGACGATGGCGATGGGTAGGACACACACTGAGGAAAATGTGTAGATAAACTAGTACTATTAAAACCATTCCCAAATTATCTTCCCCCGAGATGGTACATCGGTAAGACTAAACTCATAAGGGGTACTAGATTATTGTAAGTTTGGGAAACACTGTTCATACATTTCAGATTCCCGAACTGCTTACACACAGTAAATCACAGCTTCAGGATTATTTAAACATGGTAAATCTAAGCTTTCGAGCCATTTACGCGTTTTAAATCAAAGCCTGGGAAATATTTACACATCGTAAATCAAAGCATGGGAAATTCTAGAAGAAGTCCTTCACGTGTGAAATATTTCTACCTCTATGTTGTTCTGTCGATAGAAAGAGATGAATGCTTCCATTCGTATTAATGGCCTAGATGACAGATTGATGGAGTTCGCTTATAGGGAGCAGGGTGTTGTGTGTATATTTGTCATTACCAGGACATACGCACTGAGTTCCAAATGTGTCTAAGGCCATTTTCTGCATACCTTTCTCAAAGAAACGTGACTTTCCATATATAATGAGGCAGCCTGAAAATGCATTAACAAATGTACATAACTGTTAAAAACGTCATTACAAGGAATGGAGAATACCAGAAGAGATTGTGTATAAACCCTTCTCCCATTTGTCAAATAAGCGTATTAAGAGTTATGTGTGAGTAATGTCGTATTTGTTATCACTAACGTAGATCAGATAAAGATAAATGATCTCTCCTTTTTTTTCACGGCTTCAGCTTTGATCATCGTCTCCAACTTTCAGCTCTCTGTGAAGCGTAAAGATGCGAGTCTGTCTCTCCAAGCCATCTTGCCCTGGTATTCTGCTCCACACTTTTCAATGTTTATCTTGTTCATCTCATCCAATCAAATCAATCAAAGCGTAAGCCTTCAACAAACACATGCCAAGACCTCATGTCACGTGCCATCAGCTCAAGCTCTTACTACGTTTTCCTCATCATTTTCATTTCGGCCTCCAGTTCTCTTCTCCGTGTGTTTCTTGGTCTACCTCTGCCTCTCTTACCCTGCGGGTCCAATACAAGTACTGCTTTGTAATTTTATCAACAGGTTTTCTCAGTGTGTTTAATATCCATCACATGCGTCTTCTTCTCATTGTCTTGTTCCACTGGCACTTCTGGTTCTTGTCATTAGTTCCATATTGGTGACCTTGTCGTTCAATGTCAATCCTCTACGCAAGCCACTGTTTATGAAAATCGGTAACTTTTATGGTTGTTGTTGTTTTTCCACATGCTTCAGAACCATACAATATTTGTTGACTTGATATTTGAGTTAAAGACTCTTATTTTAGTGTTGGACTGGATTTCTCTTGATCTCCATATGTTTCCCGATGTAAAGAAAGCTCATTTTGTCTTTTTTATTATTATTTTGATATCATTGTCTGTCCCTCCAACTTGTATCTGATCGCGGTTATGGGACAGAAGAGCCAACTCATCGGCAAAATCGAAACAGAAAACTAGTGCGAGTTTCAAAAGACTGTAATCGAGAATACAGCTTGTCATTCGTAGAACGGAGACCAAATCTAATAACAAGTTAAAATAAATAATAACAATTGGTGTTGAAGCAATCTTTGCAAAAGAACAATACACGAGGAACACGTGACGTTTCATGTTACATTACATGAGGCAATCATAAACAGGAAACTAAATTCTTTTTGCATTGAATCTTTTTCGTGCACAATAATGGTCTCGGTGTAGCATGATCTAATTCATTTTTCTATTGACAGTTTTCACTTTTGCTGATATTAATTCTGGCCCCATTGCTTTGTATTTAATACGCAGTCTCGTACTAAGGGAGGTGCGAGGGGGTGCGGACCGCCCCGGGTGACAGCCAGGAAGAGGGTGCCATCTGACACTATTATTATTGTACTTTACTACTAAAAATTTACTTGCTGTAAAAGTCTTGTTCTTTCCACTCTGTAAAGTTGCTTTCACACACACACTGTAAAGTATCAGTCTGTCTGCTCTGTAAGGAAGAGTGGTGTGTTGTTGAGATCAGGCATGCTCCAGTCTACCCAGCTGTAAATGGGTAACTCACCCTAGTCCTGAGTTAGGGAAGGCAAAGGCTCCAGGGGAAGCAGGCCCTAAACTTGGTCACTTCAGCCGACGCAGGATGGTGTATGTATGAAGTAGAAGTGTAGAGTGTGATTACCGCGAATGGTGTACTGTTCGTGTGCTGACCAATATAACCACTCACACTTGTGTCTACAAGGCACCAATGCAGACTGCTGGAATCTTAGTTTACTCAATTTATTCAGACGTACACACTGGGACATACGAGTACATCATGGTTCGTTGACATATCAATTTGTAGGTATACATAGCAGATCTGAAGTCATGACACATTCAGAAATAATGGGCAGTACATCAAAAGTTCAATGTCATGATACATTATGGCCACATCCCCCTATCTGACTAAACGCGTCAGTGAAGGGCGGATCGATAAATAACCAAAGTTACTTGACGTCCATAGTTTGTAGTATATATTATGAAACCACGAAAGGGGGTTTCTAGCAAGATTGAGATCTCCCTGTCACTGTCCGATAATAAGATAAATAATCTGTTCTCTTGGCAGTGATCAAAACATATGATGACCGAAATCCAACATGGCTGTCTCCCTGAGTTGTCGTTCACTCATTCATAGGAAGGAGAATATAAGCCAGAGTTAATTTATAATGGGTATATAAAGGATTTCATAAATGTTTCCATACAGCTCTACGGTGATCAGGTTAATTTCACGTAGCCATAACCGCTGCAGGAAAATCTGTCATCTTCGTCGATACAAAACACGACACTAGCATAGCGAAGCACAAAAGTCAAGCTAGGCCTAACCGACGAGAGATCATCAAAAATAGGAGCTGGGTTTACCTGGAGTCCGAATCATCTATATACTGACATAAGGAGAGTCTCTAACACAAACTATCGTAGAGACACCATCTCCTTCAGAAGAAAAACCACTTCGTGAGACATTTTTTTCTGACGAAAGGACCAGCTCTAGAAAAACGTACCCCGCCATTTGTAAGCAGTACATCGGAACTCATCACGACTTGTCAAGACAACTCATACTTCCGCTAGCAAGAATCTAGTCCCTCCTACCCATCCAAAATATACAATATAGGACTGATTCTACTTGTACTAATAATATGTAATACATATGAATTCAGGCCATAAACACAATAAGCAAATTAATATATTTTCTGGCCCTAAAAAAATAAGTACAAACGCAAGCGCAATATCCTTGCGCTGGATCAATATCCAGAACGATTACTCCTATAATCAAAAGTGTGAATCAAACATGGATTATCTCGCTTTTACCATAAACAGCATTTTCATACACAAATAAATGAATGTCTATATTTTTCCCATATTAAATAGCCATATCGATTTTTGTAAAATGTGCGTCAAAATATGCACGCAACAGATTACCACACCCCTCGGGAAAAAAAAAATGGTACATTTTTTTTTTTTTTTGAAATACATCTAGGAGCAACATACAATAGGCTCACAACGCAGCAATAACAATGCGCAGATGATAAGCATAAGTTTTATGACCTTAGAGAAAGTACTTCTCTAAGTATAAATATTTCCAGAGAGGTGTCACCAACGCATACTACAATATTAGCAATGACACAATTTCCACATTAGTTTATACATAAATTCCATCTAAGATATCTTAACATCATGATCATCAAAGACGAAAAACATTGAAAGATCAGCGGTGAATACATATCAATGAACCGCTAAGTAGTGTTACAATCAATATATGATATATTACATATGTGTACACATTTCAACATAGAAACAACTGTATCAAAGTTGTATAACAGTTATGAATCATGTGGGCATCTAGACAAAATATCTGCCATCACATTTTCTGACCCACGGATAGCTCGCACCGAAAAATGAAATGGCTGTAGAGCAATCGCGTATCGCGTTGATCTCGCGCTCTTCAGATTTTTACTCTGAATAGCCGTAAGAGCTTTCTGGTCAGTTTCCACAATGAAATGCGCGCCCAGAAGAAATCTTTGCAGTTTAAGGATTGACCAAACCATAGCCAATAATTCACGGTCTAGGACCGAGTAATTCTTCTCTGCGGCATTTAATTTCCGAGAAATATACATCACAGGATGCAGAGTTCCAGAGTACTCTTGCATTAGTGCAGCTCCAATCCCGGTGGATGAAGCGTCACTACGAAGAATAAATGTCTTATCCTTAGAAGGCAATACTAGGATAGGTGAAGTAGAAAACATAGTTTTAACCTTATCCAAAGAGGATTGACATTCTTGAGTCCAATGGACTACATTAGGAGACCCTTTCTTTAGCAAGGAAGAAAGAGGTGACATAATGGAGGACAGATTCGGGATGAATCGTCCATAAAATTGTATTAGACCTAAGAGACTTCGTACTTGCTTTTTAGTCTTAGGAATAGAAATGTTAAGTATCTTACTTGTATTATGGTCTTCTGTTTTTAGGAACCCATGACCAACACGGTGTCCTAAGAAAGATATTTCGCTAAAACCAATACATGCTTTCGATGGTTTCGCTGTCAGGTTATGCTCGCGTAAGATAGACAATAGTTCATTTATACCATTATAGTGATCGTTCCAAGTATCACTGAAAAGACAGATGTCATCAAGATACGCAATGACATCTGAGCGATGAGATAGGATTCGACGCATCATGCGTACAAATGTAGCAGGGGCGTTCATAAGACCGAAAGGCATGAAATTCCATTGGAATAGACCCCTAGGCGTCGAAAAAGCAGTAAACGGTTTGGCGTGTTCGGATAGTGGAACTTGCCAATATCCCTTAGACAAATCGAGTTTAGTAAAGAAGTGAGAATTCGATAGTCTCGTAAGTAGCTCTTCTAGTAAAGGCATAGGTTCAGCATCGAATTTAGTCACTTGATTCAATTTGCGATAATCCACGCAAAGACGTATGTTATTGTCTTTTTTTCCGTACTATAACCATCGGCGAAGAATATGCTGATGTGGATGGTTCAATAATTTTTAACTCTATCATCTCATCTAACTCTTTCTCTACCTGTGCTTGAAAATGTATCGGGATAGGATACGGTCTGACTCTTATAGGACTATGGTCAGTAAGAATAATGTCATGTTGAATGACATCAGTTTGACCAGGAATGTCAGTAAGGACATCCT
Source organism: Oreohelix idahoensis (assembly GCA_024509875.1). Lineage (NCBI taxonomy): Eukaryota > Metazoa > Mollusca > Gastropoda > Stylommatophora > Oreohelicidae > Oreohelix > Oreohelix idahoensis. The sequence goes on along the minus strand of JAMPIV010001256.1, from coordinate 1,040,297 downwards.
GAAATTGTTCTAACATAGTAGAAACTTGTTTCTGCTCTCCTGGAGATAATTCTGGAGAAATTGCAACATCTTTCCATGATTCATTAGAGTGAAGAGGAATCATTGGAAAAGGTAAATTTACATCCGAGAAACTCGTTTCCTCATCCTGTATTACTGACAGAGATGAGTACTGTCCATGTTGGACTGGAAAATCGTCCGTTGCCTGGAAAACAGGTTGTAAATAATCAGGACGTTCATGGAATTCCGTGAGCATGTTGATGTGGAAGGTTTTACGCTTCCCGTCAATATCGACGATATAGTCAACATCGGAAACCTTTGATATTATATCGTACGGACCTTTCCAAGAAATGAGAAGTCTATTTTCCCTACAAGGTAGCAAGACAAATGCTTTGTCACCTGGACAAAGTTGACGCAAACATCTCTTTTTATTGGCAAATTCCCTTGCCTTCTGTTTCGCAAATTCAGAAGAAGCAGTTGCCAATTTGCATGCTTCAATAATCTTGTGTCTAAGTGCGATGACATATTCATAAGAGGATTTTGTGTCATCGACAATATTATCAGCAGTTATAAGATCATGCAGTAAGGACATAGGACCTCGCGGTTTCGCGCCAAAGACAAGTTCAAAGGGAGAAAATCCTGTATGTTCGTTGGCGACCTCTCTATATGCAAAGAGAGCCGCGGGTAAAACCCTATCCCAATCCTGAGGATGATCTTCTGTTATCTTACCTAGTAGGTTTTTCAGAGTTCTATTCAAACGTTCCACCATCCCATTGGACATAGGATGATAAATACTACTCAGCGATCTCTCTATCTTCAGAGTCGACATTACTTGAGACATGGTATCCGATATGAGTTGGGTACCATGGTCGGATAATATTTCTGCTGGAAATCCCAGACGAGAAAATATTAACCAAAGAGCATCTGCGACATCAGCAGTAGTTATGCTCTTTAGAGGAACAGCCTCCGGCCAACGTGTGCACATATCAACACACGTCAAAATAAATTGGTGTCCTCTAGCAGACTTTATCTTAAATGGACCAATGATGTCTATTGCCATTTTTTGAAATGGCCGAATGGGAATGTCTGCAGCCTGAATAGGTGCATCATGGCGTGGACCTCTGGATTTAATCTCTTGACATACTTTACAAGATCGACAATAGATTCGTATGTCCTTATTCACCGCAGGCCAAAAGAAAGATTGAAGAACTCTAGCTTTAGTACGGGAAAAACCCATATGTCCAGCACACTGCGAATCATGAGCGTGCTGTAAAATTTTAACTCTCATATTTTTAGGCACAAGGATTTGAGAATGAATGGACTTAGCGGAGTCTTGTACCATACGTACAAGTACGCCATTCTTCAACGTAATCCAAGATTTACGATTAGTATCCTTATTCGGATCACCTTTTGTTGCCAGAGTAAAGAATTTCTTTAGAGTAGGATCATCTTCCTGCTGTTTGATAAAGGAATCGTGGGAAATCTCCAAGGGATCATCTTGGATCTGCGCATCATTATCTTCAGAATGTGAAGATTGTGGCATATTGAGAGCTTGAGCCCTAGTGATTACTGCATTAGCAGATTGCATATTAACATTTTCCCAATTAGAAATTTGCGTGGAGTGCATTCTTTCACTCCATGAATGCGACCGATGATAAGATCAGCGATCGGATTCGGCAAGAGACATGCTTGCACCTCTCCTGTAAAGAAAGGCGTAGCAATATTGATAATGGCAGTGGAGTACTTCTCCAATGTGCCACCAAATGTTACACATTTGACTATATTGCCTGTAGCTCGAGAAGGATTTACGAGTGATTGCCTCACTCCAATTGTAGTGCACCCCGAGTCGAAAAGAATTGATACCGGAGTACCATCTATTAGGCCCCTATTAAAGACAAGAGCACCCCTTCCATTATGCGCAATTGACGCATGGAGAGCGGGAAGTGGGTGACCGCAGCTTAAAGTAGACACTGTGGTTGGATCGAATAATGTTTTGCATTGCGAACACTCAGATGCTCTAGCAAAATCAAAAGCGGAATTCGCTACACTATTGGAGTCTTTTTTATCATTATTCTGATTATCGGTGTCGTGGAACTCCTGTTGTGCAGAGTTAGCCTGGTAATAAGATTTACCATGTCTTTTGTGTTGTGATCTACCTCGGTTATAATTGTCTCTATAATTATTATTGCCTCTGTTATAACCCCTATTTGGGTTTGAATCATAATATTCATGATCATAATCATCATGCTCATTAAATTGAGTATCCCTGTAATATTGTTTCTTTTGTCTCCATGAAGCACTTGGGTAGTTCCTATAGCTACTCCCTTTCCGAGAATTTCTAACATTATGGGCACCCCTCGCGTGTCGAGGACTATCAGCCCGATTCCAGTTCTTCGAAGAAGAACTCTGATTTGAGTGGTTATCTTGGTTTTGATACTTATTCCAATTAACCTTTTTATCAAATTTATTTTTAGCTCCTTGGAATTTGTGTGAGTAATTCTGATTATATTCTGTTGCCGAAGCAACTGGCATACTCTCTTTAATGTTAGAGTTACTAAGAATCATGTCAGGGTGTGCCGTGGCATACTGGTCACAATATTCTTCCATTTGCTTTATTGTACTAGGTTTACGCTCATGTAAGAACTCTAGGAATGATTTATTTACAGAAGACATGACCTTGTCTCTTAGTAATAAATCCGTAAGACCATCAAATGTTTTCTCTGTTTTGGATAATTCAATCCATCGTGAAAGTGTAATTCGTGCTTTTGAGATGAATTCTGAGAATTCTACACCTACCTCAGGTCTCATTGTTTTAAACAAAAGACGATAACCTTCTTCAGACAGCTGATATCTCTTTATCAAAGCTGCCCTAACAGCATCATAATTATCTTTGTCGGCCTCTTCAACAAAATATAACTTACTCAGAGACTCCCCTTTTAGATTTTCAGACAACTGATTCACATACTGTGATTTGTCAACATTATGAGATCGACAAGCCCGTTCAAATCTAGAAAGCCAAAATGTTATGTCATCACTGGTAGGGTTAAACGCTGGTACCTTGACCTTGTACACGAAGGGTTTACCATTACCACCAGATGCCTGATTAACATTACTCATACATGTCAATTTTAATTTCTCTAATTCAAACTCATGTTCTCTTATTGCTTTTCTCTCTTCAGCTTCTCTATCTAATCTTCTCTGTTCTGCAGCAGCTTCTAATTTCTTTTGTTCTGCAGCAGCAGCAATTTCTAATTTTTTCTGTTCTGCAGCAGCTTCTAATTTCTTCTGTTCTGCAGCAACTTCTATTTTTTTCTGTTCTGCAGCAACTTCTAATTTCTTCTGTTCTGCAGCAGCTTCTAATTTCTTCTGTTCTGCATCAAATCTCCTTTCCTCCACTTGCATCTGCAATTTCTTAAGTTCAGCAGCAGTATCAGCTTCTTTTTCTAATCTTTTTTCTTCAGCTATTGCTTTCCTTTCTTCTGCAGCAGCTTTTTTTTTTTCTTCTATTTGAAGTTTTCTCTCCTCAGCCGCAGCTTTTTTTTTCTTCAACAGCAGCAGCAGTTTTTTTTTTCTCTTCTGCAGCTAATGCTTTGTCATATTGAGCAACAGCCCATTGTTCTAAGTCTTTTCCAGTCTTATCAAGAGATTTTCCTTGAGTAATAAAATAATCTAATGTAGACATATTGTCTTCTTAAATCAGAAACCTGAAAAAGTAAAAAAATTACCCTCTTTCAAGTTAATGGGAGACAAGTCTATACCTTAGACTTAGTCTTAGTCCAAACTTGTATGGTTTATAATAACCAATGATAACTTGAGTACCTGTGGACAACAATAATTGTATCTCAAATACTGTGGGGGACAAGCCTTACAAAGGTCTTGTATACCTCAATGTAATCAAAGATCACTTGAGTACCTGTGGAAAAAAATATTTCCCTTTACCAATCACTTTGGGAGACAAGCCTTACAAAGGTCTTGTACATTTTGTTTTATAACAATAACAATCAGAAAGTACTGATCTGTACTATACTATCAGTGTATACCACTATACGTCATATGTCAACTAAAGACATTACAAATGACAAACAAGAAAAGACAATCTGAAAACATTTGCAGAGATCAAATTAAATCAAATAGGAGAAATGAAAAAAATGATCACAGAAACCGTGATGATAACTGCCATAAGATAACAAGACAAATAACGCCACAGTGTATAAACATAAGGGTGTAAAAAACTGAAATGAAAGAAAAGATGAGACCTACAATTATACAAACAAATCAAACAAAACTAAGGAACACAAAAAATGTTACAAATACAAATATGAAAAAGTCGTCACAACTAACCAAATATTTGCAAACTATGTTGCATGCAAATTTCAATTAAGAAATTGCTCCCTATCGAACGCCAGAACAAGACCAATATCACTCGGTATTTCCTGTTCTAGTCACCACCCATCCAGGCCCGCAACATATAAACCCCTACACATATAAACAAATAACATGTAAGCATAAATAGCATATAGCATACAATATCATTTATGTCATGAATGGAATGTGTTGCAGGTATAGTGTTGTAAAGCAGGCACAGTTTATTTTAATACTAATAACTTGCCACTTTATTCAGTAATAGATTTAATTTTAAACTATTACACTGTCAATTTTTCTCTGTTGAGCATCTGAAGAACCAACGATGAACTATGCACTTTATGTTCAGCAACACTGTGATTCTTCTGTACGTTGAGAAATGTCAACAATATTGCTCCAGATATTTTCTACACTTGATACCACTGTCCTGTGTAATACTGTCTGTACAGCGAAAAACTGTCAACAAGCGCTGAAGCTGACATCGACTGTATAGCTGTCCTACTGGTGTTGATGTGTTCAAACAAATGTTCTTTCAGCTGTAAACTGAGATTCTCAACACAAAACTGCGTAAGCTGGACCCAGGAATCTGGCTCGCCACTGTAAAGTCTTGTTCTTTCCACTCTGTAAAGTTGCTTTCACACACACACTGTAAAGTATCAGTCTGTCTGCTCTGTAAGGAAGAGTGGTGTGTTGTTGAGATCAGGCATGCTCCAGTCTACCCAGCTGTAAATGGGTAACTCACCCTAGTCCTGAGTTAGGGAAGGCAAAGGCTCCAGGGGAAGCAGGCCCTAAACTTGGTCACTTCAGCCGACGCAGGATGGTGTATGTATGAAGTAGAAGTGTAGAGTGTGATTACCGCGAATGGTGTACTGTTCGTGTGCTGACCAATATAACCACTCACACTTGTGTCTACAAGGCACCAATGCAGACTGCTGGAATCTTAGTTTACTCAATTTATTCAGACGTACACACTGGGACATACGAGTACATCATGGTTCGTTGACATATCAATTTGTAGGTATACATAGCAGATCTGAAGTCATGACACATTCAGAAATAATGGGCAGTACATCAAAAGTTCAATGTCATGATACATTATGGCCACATCCCCCTATCTGACTAAACGCGTCAGTGAAGGGCGGATCGATAAATAACCAAAGTTACTTGACGTCCATAGTTTGTAGTATATATATTATGAAACCACGAAAGGGGGTTTCTAGCAAGATTGAGATCTCCCTGTCACTGTCCGATAATAAGATAAATAATCTGTTCTCTTGGCAGTGATCAAAACATATGATGACCGAAATCCAACATGGCTGTCTCCCTGAGTTGTCGTTCACTCATTCATAGGAAGGAGAATATAAGCCAGAGTTAATTTATAATGGGTATATAAAGGATTTCATAAATGTTTCCATACAGCTCTACGGTGATCAGGTTAATTCACGTAGCCATAACCGCTGCAGGAAAATCTGTCATCTTCGTCGATACAAAAACACGACACTAGCATAGCGAAGCACAAAAGTCAAGCTAGGCCTAACCGACGAGAGATCATCAAAAATAGGAGCTGGGTTTACCTGGAGTCCGAATCATCTATATACTGACATAAGGAGAGTCTCTAACACAAACTATCGTAGAGACACCATCTCCTTCAGAAGAAAAACCACTTCGTGAGACATTTTTTTCTGACGAAAGGACCAGCTCTAGAAAAACGTACCCCGCCATTTGTAAGCAGTACATCGGAACTCATCACGACTTGTCAAGACAACTCATACTTCCGCTAGCAAGAATCTAGTCCCTCCTACCCATCCAAAATATACAATATAGGACTGATTCTACTTGTACTAATAATATGTAATACATATGAATTCAGGCCATAAACACAATAAGCAAATTAATATATTTTCTGGCCCTAAAAAATAAGTACAAACGCAAGCGCAATATCCTTGCGCTGGATCAATATCCAGAACGATTACTCCTATAATCAAAAGTGTGAATCAAACATGGATTATCTCGCTTTTACCATAAACAGCATTTTCATACACAAATAAATGAATGTCTATATTTTTCCCATATTAAATAGCCATATCGATTTTTGTAAAATGTGCGTCAAAATATGCACGCAACACTTGCTTCATTTGTCTTGGATGGCTTAGTTGAATTCATTTAAATAATTGTATTTAATGACTTGTTCATGTTTTTTTAAGTTTATTGTTTTGGTTTTAAATTGCTACAGCATCGAAAATCTTTTAACTGACATTTGTGACATCCTCGGTAGCGAGTGGTATTCTTATTTCTTGCTGCCCAGTATTCGGGATTTCTCCACCGTTTTACAAGGGCTTGAAGACTTAAACAAATTAAACCCCACACATGAGCCTATTTGCCGCACCTGTATCCATCCGTTTGAGACAGTTCAGCACGTGCTGCTCACTTGCCAAGGACTTTACACAGACACAAGAAAGCTATTGCCGGGCTCCCCAACAATCACAAACACTCTATACAGTACCACTCAACAGCTACAGAACACAATCAAATTCTTCAGCTTGGCATTGACTGCTAAAGAGCGACAAGCTCAGCAGCCCTAGTTAATCACCAACAACAACAACAACAACTAAGGCTTGAAAGAAAAGCAAAGAACAGTATATACACTATTAGGTAGTGAAAATGCGACTAAGGGGGTTAGGCACACGGCTACCTGATCCTTCAGCAATTTAAAAAAAAAAATTAATACAGGACACTATTATGTCCTATTTTATATTCGTGGCGATAATGCAACATTAAAAATAGGACTATCCTATTGAGATCAGGACATTTGATCACCCTAAAGAAAAGAAGATTTTGTTTAACTAGCGACCTCATTATGTTAAAAAACAAAGGTAAAGGTATTCCCTTAGCAGAAACTGCGGTGAAGTAACTGAAGTGTTAGAGACTTCACTAAATATGTGAAGTGTTAGAGACTTCACTAAATATGTGAAGTGTTAGAGACTTCACTAAATATGTGAAGTGTTAGAGACTTCACTAAATATGTGAAGTGGAGTGACCAGTTCCCTTTCTCGATACCTTTGTCTCCCCTAACTCAAGAGCAGAGCCAGCTACCCATTTACAGCTAGGTAGACTGATGCTATCATGTTTCGATCTCAGAACCTGGTAACTTTGGCGTGAGAGGCAAGCTCTCTAACCGATTAGCCAATGGACGCTCCGTCATGTTAAACATATACAGACATCACAACTGTATAAAGCTTTGAGCAGAAAAGACAACTACATTAGCACCACGTGCTCCTTTAGGATTCCGCTACACGCCCATTGAGGCAAATTGAGAATATGGTGTTAGGCCCATATTTTCTTGACCATCGGCACACGAGGGGTGATGTGGTCAGCATCACGCCGGCAGTCTTAACCTTCCCAGAGTTGCTCTGGTAACCAATTCATGAGGCTGGGTCGACCCCGGAGCCGTTTGCGGTCTAAAAAATCCCACCTGAACTGGGGATCGAACCATGGACCACCGAGCTAGGAAGCCAGTGCACTAACCACTGCGCCAGGAAACCAGTGCACTAATCACTGCCCTACCGCGGACCACCTGCTCCTTTAAGTAGTAAATATACCACAAGAAGGAGAAGAAATGAGACAGCAGATTTTTCTAGTTCTTTGTCGCGGATAACAAGAAAAAAAAAAGTCTATCTATCCACACAAGCAGGACCTGTTTATTTCACATGTACTCATAAATTTCTTTCTCTGTGAAATATGAGACAGACATTCGTGAAAGGTTGTCCCAGATCTCTTTATTCTCATCTACATAAATCAGACTTTTTGATGACGTCGAAATTTGCTGAGTCGAAATTTGAAACCAACACTTAACGGGTAAAGGTGAACCCCCATGATGAGACATTGCAAAGTGGTATAAATTATTGTACATCCGTGTTCTTTGAAGTTGGGAAGTACTGTACGTTTCAAATAAATATATATGCAGTTGTAAGAACCAAAAAAATTCAAATTGTCAATGCACATGTCAAGCAAGTCCTATTGTATATCTTTGACGCATGGAGAACAACAAAAACAACAACCAAAAAAAACTAAAGACATTCGTAAATTTTTTAATTTTTTTGGGTTCGGTTTTTGCCTTCTTCTGGCGAGGCGCGTTCCTTTCAACCTATGTAGTTATATCAGAATGCATTTACCATCCCAAAAAAAGTCAACTCTGTTGACTGCTAACCCGATCAGCGTTGATAGACACTAAGTCCTGAAGAGGACCAACATTATCTATCTGCTAGCACAAACCCCTAAACAGGACTCGTCAGCTACGCCAACGCCCGAGCTAGTCTGTTTTTTACATTCATAAATGAATAATTGCGTAGAATAGAACGACTGAAGTGGCTGTTGAACTGATGACAAGAAACAAAATAATGCCAGCGGAACAAGAGATGAAAAAGATGAATGATAGTATTAATAGGCAGTCTGTGTTGTGGAATCCACATGGTAAGAGGTAGAAGGAAGACAACAGAACACAATGAGTTATATCGCTCAGTGTAGGCAGTCTCCATACCTTCGTGCTCTTACAAAGTGTTCATCGGTGTTGTTGTTCACCTCTTGTTGCGACACGATGTTAAACTGTCAAATGTCCTCTCCTTGCCACGTGCCATGTTCTGTTCAGTCCTTACCGCTCAGCGCTAAGGACCATAAACCTTCAAGAAATTCGTACCCCTTTCTCCTGTCTTGTGCCGTCTGCTCAAGAAGTGTCCGTGTCTTCTTTAACCCGTTCACATCTGTCTCTATAAATAGATTTCTTCTCCTCGTTGTCGGTCTCCCTGCTAACTGTTTTTACTCAGGGTATTCCCAGATTAACAGACTGACTTGTAATGCTATAAAATGGGGCAAGGGGGAAAGGGGTAACAATGAACGAAGAAAGAAAGAAAGAAAGAAGAAATAAAGAAATACACGAAAGTAAGAAAGAAAGAAAGAAAGACAGATAAACAGAAAGAGGGGAAACAATAGTTAACAAAGGAACATGATTTTAAACATATCAATAAAGCAATAAAGGAAAACAAAGTGAAGAATTCAATTATAGAGAACAAGTCGATTATTGCTTATAGCAGAGGTTTTCAAACTTTTTTGGTCCGCGGCTCCCTTGACCTGTGCATAAATCACCGCTGCTCCTCTCTATACTATATATTATATATAAGCAATTGTACCCAGAGTTAGTGATCAGCTGTTCGTAACATAGACCTGCTCTGGAGTTTTATGGTGCATTTGTCAATAACTTCTAGTACCTAATGACACGTATTGGTACATGTAATAATACCTCGGCGCAAACATGTCGTCCTACGAAGATCTATATTTATTGATGGACCTTGGCTCATAATATCGAGCCCAACACTTTTCCCAAGCCACCGCGACGCCCTTAGCCGAGGGCCGCGACGCCCCTGGGAGCCGCGACGCACAGTTTGAAAACCTCTGGCTTATAGAGAACTAACTTTACTATAATCATCTTCCACAGTCACCAAAAAATCTGTGCAACTGGGGGAAACATCAGTGACAAGGGGGAACCAAGAAAATCATAAAATTGTGGATCAGTTTATTTCTACCTTTTCCCGGGGTACGGGAACTTTTGCTATGATTTAGTGATGCAGTTGCGGAAAATTACGTTTATACCCGCCTTAGCTCGGCTGCCAAGAGTTATTGCCTACAATTTTCCCATTCTCTAGCGGGACATTACAGGCGAGAATACTCGCTCCGTGTTTGTTGAGCTGTTGCCGAGCGCTGGCGTTTCAAATGTGTGCGATATGATACGAAGAAAGCAGCTGTCACAGAACGTAAATCCGTCTTCTCCACATTTTTATCCGTATTTGTAAAAATGATGAATTATCTAGATCATTTATAAAACATTGTACTTTTTTTTTCCTATTCCTACTTATTCGAAACCTGATATCGCCATACTCCAGTCTACCCAGTTGTTAACGGGTACCTGACTACGTTCTTGGGTTATGAAAGGACAAAGCTAGCGAGAAAGGCCAAGCGGTCACAACATCACCTCATAAAGTTGGATTTACTATGGTGAAGTCTCCAGCAATTCAATCCCTTACGGTAGTATTTGCTACTAGATTACCTTTACCATTTTTTTTTTAAAGCCAGGTTTTCAACATTGCATAGTTCTTCAAACAACAAAAAAGAAAAAAAGAAACAGAAACTGTATCACTGCAATAACCTGAATAACTATGGTGATAGTAATAGTAGTATTCCCCCTGTGGCCATAACTGATTATGGCAAATCACCCCTCAGATGATAGCTCTTAGTTGCTTTTTTTTTCTCCTGGTGATCCTTTCGACGTGTCCTTTTCTCTTCTGCTTGTTGTGAGAGCTTCTTTTCGCCCAATTAGAGGTAGCGCCGTAGGGAGCATCGCCACTTGGTGCGATGGGCAGCTTGATCGTCACAGGCTGTTGGATTTATGTCCAGTGCCTCCATGTGTCTCTGGCACACATCTCTGAACCTCAGCTGCAGTCGCCCGGATGTTCTTTTGCCATCTGCCAGTTGCCTGTAGAAAATATCTTTCAGGATGCGAACTAAGGTAACAGTAAGACCAAGAATATAAGGACACTTATTGTAAGCAAATCAGAAGAAAAAAGTGAGAAAACAAAAATGTATAAGCCACTAAAGTTGTCCTCAAGAACTTCTTAGTCGAGATATCATCATCACTTTCTTTTGCGCTCCTTACGGTACCACGACAACAGCTGTTCCCCTTGCAGGAAGCCTGCACCCAGCATTCACATGTTGTATTTTCTGTGGCAACTTGTTTGACATGATGAGGTTGCCAGCTGCACTTAACCTTATATGTGTTGCCCTCTCCGACATTTATGAGGGGGGGGGGGCATTAGTCACATTCTTTCTTTCCTCAGAGACCCCCGGGCACTACACTAGGCTAGTCGAGATATACTGGGGATTTTTTCTGGCTTCTCGAGTAGTGTATATCGCTGATTTATACCCCTTGATAGCATGCATCTTGTCCTTCCTCTACCCACCTCTCTCCGTCTCTCTCTCTCTCTCTCTCTCTATATATATATATATATACCAACGGGCTGATCACCCGTTTGCCAGTCACTTCGATTACGGAAACAATAGCAAATGGATTGATTTGCCATTGCCCTAAAGACGCCAATAGGCGTGATGGGAAACAATGGCAAAGAAAACCTATCTGCTGTTGCCCTAAGACGCCACTAGGCGTGATGGCCACTGACTGCTTTGACGGTCGGTGGCTAAGGACGGAAGAAGAAGAAGAAGAAGATATATATATATATATATATATATATATATATATATATATATATATATATATATAGATATATATATATATATATATATATATATATATATATATATATATATATATATATATATATATATATATATATATATATATATATATATATATATATATATATATATATATATATATATATATATATATATATATATATATATATATATATATATATATATATATATATATATATATATATATATATATATATATATATATATCTTTCCTCCCCAAAGAAATTACTTTTCCATTTATTTAGTAATGGACACTTCAAGTCATAGCGAGATATGACGAGATTCCTAATGCAGGAACTGATGAAAAGAACAAGACGCCACTGGAACAAGTAGTGAGGAGAACATGCCGGTGTTTGATGGAACACGCGGTAAGAAAGTATTACAAGTCAGTCCTTGGTCTGTTATCCTAAAGGTACGAGAACTTGAGGACAATCAAAACATGGAAATGAGAAATGAAAACAGACATGACATTTATAGAAAAGACATTGACGGGCCGTGAACGGATGTCACAGGACAGAAAGGTTTCAGGTGTTTTTGTTGAGAACCTGTACTTCAAGAGGAGTTTAAAGGTTTTTCTTGATTGATTGATTTGGCTCCTAAGTTCACAAGACAAAAAATCGGCAGCTATAGAATCAAAAGAACTGCTTCAGTTTTGTTATTCATATAAAAAACAAAGGAGGAAAGAAAAATAAAAAACGCCTGCATTGTCGGGAAACCCAAATTAAGCACTTGGTTTGGTTCTGTCGGTGCCCAAGGAATTAACATTAAATTCTGATGAAGTGATCTTGAGCTTCGACGGAAGAACATACGGCTCTCACCTGTACAATACTAGCAGAAGCCAATTGGTGGGACAAGAGAGGGGGGTGAAGCCGTGTAACGACAGATTTATTTATGATCACGTGTTGTGCAATCCTTTCCTTGGCTGTTTTATTGGCCATCATAAACCACCAAGCTCTCTTCGTTTGAAACATTGTCGAGTTTTCCATGTAGTTGAAATCTATTGTACAGCATAAATTAGCCTGGCCCCCAACATTGCCAGAATTAGATCATCCTTATTGAGAAAACTCTGGACAACAGACACGTTGTTAGGCACGTGCATCCGGTTGCCAGAGTGGTTCAAGCGCTGTCCTCTCGTAGCACAGGTGCCAGGTTCGACACATGGTGGCGTCGAGTTCTTGTTTACCTAGCTGTAAATAGGTACCTGACTCTGCTCTTGAGTTAGAGAATCAAAGGCAACGAGGAAGGGACCTGGTCACCTTCACCTCTCAAAAATGGAGCAAGTATTGTGAAGTCTCTAACACTTCACTCTCCTGAGGCAGTATCTGCTATTGAACTACCTTTACATTTTTCAATAAATAATATATGAACATGTTGAAGATCTATGTTCCTTAGGGAACTGACGGATTATGAAGGTGAGGATCATGATGATGATGATTTTCTGATGATCTGACTAGGTTGTACTTGGTCTGTTTTCATTGTAAACGATGTCGCATGTGACATATGTCGTCTTCCCATGGTCAAAGTATGTTGATTGTCGTCGAGTATCAACTATATCCATAACATTTTCTACGATGCAAACCCTCAATCCAAAGTTTGTGACGTGTATCGACTCCCCTGCTCCGCAGTAGTCGTCCAACAATGACCAAACTTAGAGTATAATTATGAGGGTATTCAAAGATTACTCTTGGCAGAGAAATAAATAGAAGATTGGGGCTTCTATTTAAGAGGCCCTCATAGGATATTAAAGAACAGCAAGCATAACAACTGAGATCATCTAAGCTGTCATGAACTTCTATTCTCTCGCCCCTTCTATGGGGAAATTTTGACTCGTGGTTTTTGAGCCCCTAGTTGAAGGTAATTCTGCAAATATTACTTTTATAGCTTTATATGTTTATGTATGTAACACAATATGAGTCATACGGGTGGAAACGTACAATTCACTCAATAAGGATTAGTCCAAATACAAGCTTTAAAGCTACATATAAACAAGTTTAATAATAACTTATAGTTTAACAAGATTTAAAATAAATATCTTGGTTTAGAAAAATAAAAGATGATATTGATCATCATCGGATGATTTATATTGTGATAAACAGATTTGAAATATCCAGTGGTTGCGCTCTTATGGTACTTAGCTTCCAGTGTGGAGTAGGTTGGCGTCTGCTAGAGCCGCTGTTGGTTCCAACCGCTGCTTTGGATTGTGCTTCTCTTCACTAGTCAAGTCTGGTGGCTGTAACAATTCTCATGCAACATGTATGAGGTAATCACATAGGTTGTCAAGCGTCTTCAAGACCCGTCTGATGTTGATGTCTAGCGTAGACTGCTGGCAACTTGAATCACAAACTTGTACTATGATCTAAGAGGAAAACCAATGCCCGTTTTGAGCATTGGGTCCCTAATACGAGCATCATGTGCCCTCCGCTTCCATTCACCACTTCCATCTTCATCAGAATATTTTACCCTCCCTAAGTGTTAATTTAAATCCAGTGAGTCGGATCAAAGTGCTTTTGGATAGCAGAAGACAACAATTGCAAAATATATACATCTTTGTCATTGGAAGTAAAAAAAGAGTTCTTCATTGTTATATATAACCAATCCTGACATATGGGAGTGAGTCATGGACAATTAGTAAACAAATAGGGACAGTCTGCAGCTGTGCAGCTGGCTGACGAGATGTGGTTTTATAGAAATGGGAAAAAATACCATGGACAGCCTAAAAAATGTCGTGAGAAGTGAGGATGTCGACTGAAAGAGATATCCAGCTATGTAAACGCAAAGGAACCACGTCCTATTTCACAACGTTAGAAGAAGAAGCAATTGCCATTTTCTTTTTTTTTTTTTGGTTCTTCATTGTTATATATATGAGAAGGGGAGTGAGTCATGGACAATTAGTAAACGCAACACACTAGGTGCAACAAGATGTGGTTTTATAGAAGAATGTTGAATGGACAGCCAAAAAGAGATAGGACGGGAAAGAGGCCAAACAGAGCAAACTTATTTGGACAGTTAGAGAGAACATCACTTTTTTTTGCATGTTATGGAAGGGAAGTGGAATACAGCAACAACAGCTAAGATTGAAGGAAAAAGAGATACAGGAAGTAATGGAAAGACATGATCTCCTAAACCACTAGGCACTGTACTTGAAGAAGAAGAAGAAGAAGCAAGGTGTTATACCTTTTTATGTGGCCAAAATATTTTAGCTGCCTAATTTTGATCTCCTTCATTAGTTCTCTTTTCATGCCTAGATTTTCTAGCAAACAAAATACAAAAACAATAATTCCCTATTTATAAAATAACAAGAAGGTAATAGAGAAAAATGTATTGTAACCTTCGAACAGGGTGGTTAGATCTCCTATCTCTTGAGGTTCAAAAACGTGGTAGCATCCTGGTCTTCCCAGCTGTAATTGGGTACCTGACTGTTTTCTCTTAAGATGCAAATGAGAATAATTGGACTCAGTTTGGAAGTCGAGAGAAAGGAAGGGCAGATGGGTTTGCGTGCCCAATTCTAAACTCTTTGAAAATAAATTCGTTCGTTCGTTCTTCAGTTAGGAAAAGCAAAGGCGGCGACAAATAGAACTGGTCACCCCACCATATAAAGTTAAACCTAAAATTGTGAAGTCTCCGCCGAATCACTCAAGGTAGAATATACCACGTGACTAACTGTTACCTTCGGACAAGTTTCAAGTCAGTTCAAACTTTTTTTTTCAAATCATCTAAATCACAAAATCTCCACACAAGAGCAGACAAGCAAAAAGAAAGGCCACATAAAGTAGAACAATGACTTATGTGGCACATCTACAGCTGGCTTAAAACCAGATCCTTCTTAAAATGTAAAGACATCTTTTGCCAAAGAAGCCATATGTCTTATCCGCCAGCCCCAAGCATTAAGCATGCCCATTTCCTTTACATCCAAATCAGGTTTTGATGTAGGGTTATTTTGGCTTGTAGAGCCATTGAGTCGATCTTGGCTGCATGGCGGTATTCAATATTCCCAATCCTACTCAATATATTTCTGACCTAAGAACCGGTATGGAATAAATCTTTGACAAGCGCAACAGAGCGATTACAGTTTTGGCTTTCCCCCCTCCCCCCCCCTCCCCCTCCCCCCAATAACGTGACTACCGGATAAAATGAGATTTCCCGACGGCAAGAACATGGGTAATGGAATACTGACATGGCTGCCAACACGTAATATCTTTAGGTAGACGAGCAATATGTCTTTGAGCTACACACGCTGACAGAGAGTATAATTCTAATCAATGTTGTCCTGGCGTGGGCTATATATTATGAACTTTGCTGCTATTCCAGTCACTGTTGTATAATTGTTTCTTAATTCCTTTCACTGTTACAGCATACGCAGTGTTCTCGTTAAGTGATAAACATGGGCAGTCAGAAAGATGAGGCGAGGAAACATACAGCTTTGAAATACACTAGAAATACGAACGCAATCACAGAATGGACAAACATATATGAAGTGATAAAACCAATAATTAAATTTACTTTTGAAGAAAAAAAGCGTGAGGAACACCCAGAAACCGATACTGTCGAAGTATACTACTCATTACCAAGAAGAGATTGTGACGGTATTGCCTCCCATGCTTTGCAGTAGTGGTCCAACAGTGGCCAAAACTCAAGAATATCTAATATGGGCTTCAAAGGTGTCTACCTTCGCACAATATTACTCTTGGCAGAGATGTAGGTAGAAGGGTAATGACACTTCTATCACAAAGGATAGTCCACAAGATATTCAGATAAGCGAAAACAATGCTGCTTTGCCTTAGCACGTTAATTCTAGAATCTGCCGACCACTTTCGTAAAGAATTAAGCAATGATTTATGTTAGCTCGTTTAAGCCCCCACCTCTGATTAACTCAGGGGAATTCTTATTATTCTGGTATAGTTCTGATTAGAGTGTGTGTAGTAAATTGACTGAGACAAACAAAGGATTAAATTGAAGTTAAATTTGTAAAATTACAAATAACAAAATTTATTATCACTTAAATTTTAACAGTTTGAAAACAATCGAATAGTTTAGAAGAAAGGTTTCATCATTGATGGATAATAGAGACGATGAAAAAAAGTTCACTTTGACAGCTTATATAAGGAACTTAGCTGCCAATGACGGTTCTGCTCCTTCTGATGGGTTGGTTCTTTTTACACTGCTCCCGCTCGTCGCTGGTCAAGGTGGTCGGGTGCAGTATCGTTTCCCAAAAATGTCGAGAGTCTACAAAGTTGGTCCTTCGTCTTAAAGCGTAGGCCACTTGTCCCTTCTTTTTCCAGAAATAGTACTTTCTGCTGGTACCACCAATAACTATGATAAAGAATAGAAACGAAACGCTATTTTGAGTATTGCGTTTCCCGACACATACTTATGTGTCCCCTTTCCTCTCTTCTACCATCCCATTTATCTCAGAATTTACCCTCGATGAGAATTAAATTTAATCCCTCGGGATAAAACTTTCTTTTATATTTAGATTGAACAGCTTTCGCTTTACATTACATTTAAATGAAAAGGTTAATAGTTCAGATAGAATATGTTTACAATTACATTTCCACTGATTGAAAAGTGTTCACAATATAAATTGAATATGTTTTCATTTATGATTACTTCTTCTTCTTCTTCCGTCCTTAGCCAACGACCGGCAAAGCAGTCAGTGGCCATTACGCCTAGTGGCGTCTTAAGGGCAACAGCAAATAGATTTTCTTTGCCGTTGTTCCCATCACGCCTAATGGCGTCTTTAGGGCAACGACAAATCAATCCGTTTGCTGTTGTTTCCGTAATCAAAGTGACTGGCAAACGGGTGATCAGCCCGTTGGGGATTTATGATTACACTGATTCGAAAAGGTTTAAACTTCCATTTATTTTAAAGTGCATATGTTAACATCGACATTTACACTGGTTTGAAACTGTAAGTATTATACTTAGAATGTACATCATTTCTTTCATCTTTCCCTCCCTGCTCCGTATGGAATCTGGGACTCTTTATGCGTTTAGTTCTCTTTAAGAAACTAGCAATAAAGCAGTCACAAGCCCATGCAGTGGTGGTTCATGAATCATCATTCTATACTCTGAGGTTGCAAGCCTCATATGACTGGGACATCCACTTACGATTTTCACATATTAAAATTTACACGATAATATACATAAATATGTTAGTTCACTTGTTAGTTATAAAATATGGAATGTAAAATCACAACTTACGCCAATCCTGGCTCACAAACCTTTTGCTCAGATGAATAAAAGAGACTTGAATCGGCATCTTACACGCGTCTGGGGTGTCGTTAATTTAATAAGTTCCATCTCTGACTTTGTGTGTTTCCTTCAGTTTCCTCAGACAGCGGCTTTCCTTATTAAAATGATAGAGATTTCCTGGGCTGTTTTTGTAAGTCCTGATAAACACTCAAATAAAAGGTGTCCGGTCTGATAAAATGGAATTCGGAATTCAAGGCTTCACTCAGGCAAGGTCTGGTGTCTTGGCAAGCGATCTTCACAGTAGTTTTGACTGACTGAAGCGTTAGGTTATATTTACTGCCTTCCCACGCATTCGTGGTTATGAAGCTCAGATGATCAGCCAATCTGATTTGAATATTTTGCATGACTCATCTAGTGCAAAATTTCAAACATTACTTTTCTGAAAATGGGCTGTAAACCCCCGATTGACTGCAGGCGAACTTACAGACAATGTGTGTAAGATGTAACAAATTATTACTTTCGCCAAAGTAATGTCTTTGTAACAAGGTGTACTGGAAACGATTATGTCATGCTTGACTGTCCAGAATGTGTCGCACAGAATCTTATCTGCCGCGCACCCGGGCCTAATCTTAGCAAAGCTTTGCCGCACCCTGGCAAACGCGATGTATTATTACCAACAAGGGTGTCAGATGTTTGAACAAACAAGCTCTCTGCTACATAGCAAGCAGAAAGAAAAGGGTGCGACTCGGAATCAAAATCGCAATGAAATCAGTACAAAAATATAACTGATACTGCCGTAGTGAAACAGAGATCGAGAGGGGCCGCCCCATTCTGTCACAGAGATCAAGTGATAATTGCAGACTCAAATACCGTCTGTTGAACAAATTAAAAATCGGACAGACAGACATGTGCATTTGTGGGGGTGGTTAAACAAACAGTAGACCATATTATTCAAGACTAACAGCATGGCCTCCTCTAACCGAGTTAAGGGAGGAACTGTATGGTGACGAGACAAGCCTGAGACGAGCTACCAACTTTGTAAGAGAGATAGATGTGTACGTTGTTATTTGAGAGCGAACGAAGAAAAAGAATAATCAGAACCCCTTTGGTATTCTAGTACTAGTTAATCAAGAAGAGAAGAGGGGTGGCCAAAGCTACATTCAACAATGTGAGACAGCTATTAACTGGATATATATTATAATGGTGCGCGTCTCGCGGAAAGAGAAGAAAACAAATAAAGAGGTCTTAGAAAACCTAGGAATGAAAACAGGATTAATGAAGGAGATATAAATTAGACAGCTAAAATATTTTAGCCATGTAAAAAGATATAACGACTTACTGAAGACCATAATAGAAGGCAGAGTTGAAGACAAACCTGCAAGACGAAGACAGTGCTATACGTAGGCAGATAACAGCAAGAGATGGACAAGAAAGAGTATAACAGACTGTACCATCACGACAACAGACAGAAACGTTGAAGATATATTGCAGTCGACATTCGATATGGAGATGGCAGCTGATGATGTTGAGTCCTTGTTAGCGCATATGCTTAACTTTCAGTACCTTTACTATTCCAGTCACCGTTGTATGTTGAATAGTTCTCAGTGATTTTTGTTTTCTTTTCTTATGTATAATCCATAATATTCTTGATATTCTGGTGCGTGGTAGTTAATATGTATAACTTTCATTATTGTTGACCGCCCTTAAGCTCCCGGAAGGGCAAAGTCCTTTAACAAACGTATGCCAGTCTTCATGTCACGTGCCATCAGTTTAAGTTCTTTCTATGTCTTCTTCATCCAATTCGTGTCTGTCTTCAGTTCTCTTCTCCATGTGTTCCTTGTATTCCCTCTATCTTTCTTTACCCTGGAGATTAAAAAAAAAAACTGTCTAGTAATGCTATCAACAGGTTTCATTTTTTATCGTTGCTCTCATTATATCTCATTGCTCTTTTTAACCATGATTTTTATATGCACCAGGCGCACGGCGTGTCTTCTTTGATCCTTAGCCGCCGACCGTCAAAGCAGTCAGCGGCCATCACGCCTAGTGGCGTCTTGTAGGGCAACAACAAACTGATTCCACTTTGCTCGGTCGGCGGCCATCCTTCGTACAGAGCCCCAACTCTGGTTCATTCTTTGCATCTCAGCATCCACAGTCCTCCGCCAGGTTGTTTTTGGTCGGCCTCTCTTTCGTTTACCTTCAGGGGTCCAAAGCATAGTTGTTCCTGTGATGGCATCGGGGTCTCTTCTGAGGACATGGCCAACCCAGCTCCAGCGTCTGCCAGCTATGATGGTGTGCATGTCCTCTTGCTTACTCCGAGTAAGCAGATCTTGGTTGGTGATGGTATTCGGCCAAAAGATTCGGTGAATTTTTCTTAGGCATGTTGTGTGAAAAGAGGGCACGGCGTGTGCATGAGAGAATACACGCTTTTTTTTGTTTAAATTAAAGAAATAAGTGGAGTAGCCCCAGAAGAACTTTATTTACCTCCCCTCATCCATTATATCCAGAAAGCATACCTTGTTCAACCAAATCTTCGGTTATAATTAGGGTATAAACTGTAATATTATTTTCCATATTTCGTGACATTTACATCATATAGTTATTTACAAATGATGGCATATAATGAGATATACAAATATACATTATAATTTTGTTGCTTCGTTTTATTTTCTTGAGTATTTACAGTAATAAATTTGATTTAGTGTTCAGAGGTACCTCTACACCTCACGGTAGAAGGGGAACGACTAAGTAAGTAAGTAAGGTTCCAAGTGTTAATGTTTTGTAAATCTTTGTTGTGTTGTTTCATGCTATACAGAGCTTCTACAAGTCTTGCAGAAATTATGTGAGGACAGCAAACCATAAGTCAGAAGAGTTCAGGACCACCACTGGTGTAAGACAAGGTGATATCCTATCACCTTACCTCTTCATACTCCGTATGGACGATGTCATCAAGGCATGTAAGGAGAGAACAAGAAAGTATTCAGTGGGGTACTGGAAGATGAGACAGGTCATTATTTCGGAGCTGGCTTTTGCTGATGATGTTGCCCTGATTGCTAAATCAGAGGCACATCTCCAATCCAACCTGCAAGTCTGGAAGGAAGAGCTGGAGAAGAGAGGGATGGTCATAAGCAGCTCTAAAACAAAATCCATGGTGATATCACGAGAAGAAAGAAGACATCAGATTAGGCTGGGAGAACAGGTCCTGGAGCAGGTCGACCACTTTAAATACCTCGGAGCTATTATAGACCGAAAGGGAGGCATCAAAGAAGAGTTGACCACTCGAAGGGCGGCAGCTGGGGGACTTTTTCAGGCCATAAATCGAGGATTCCTCAGCAAGAGAGAGGTTGGCAAGAAAACGAAGATGGCTGTGTACCGCTCCACCTATGTCCCAGTCTTGACATATGGATGCGAGTCATGGGCAATGACTACAACCCATAAAAGCCAGATCCAAACCTCAGAAATGAGGTATCTGAGGAAAGTGGTTGAAGTAACAAGAAGAGACATGGTACGCAACCAGACGATACGTCAAGGCCTTAAATCCTACCCCCTGCAGACCCAAGTAGAACAGTCCCAACTAAGATGGTTTGGCCATGTCTGCAGAATGGGAGAAGATCGGCTACCACGACAAGCATGGGAAACAAAGAGCCAAGGATCCAGACCCCGAGGACGACCCAGAGTCCGCTGGGAGGACGACATTAAACAATCTTTGAAGGACCGAGGACTAGAATGGAACCAGGCCAGGAGGAAGACAGCCGATAGGATAGTCTGGCGCTCTCTCTTCCAAACCTCTACACCTCACGGTAGAAGGGGAACGACTAAGTAAGTAAGTTGTTTGTATTTTCCTGATATATTTATTTTTTATTGGTACTTTTGTTTTTAATGATTGTATGAACTGTTTCTTTTGGTTAATATGTATCTTTCTACTATTGTTAATCTATTGTTTTAAATATTTTTTGAGTTTATTTTTCAATATAATACAGACATATTCGTTCCTCTTAATTTTGTTATATAATTATTATTGCTGGTATTAACTTACTTTTGTTGTTATAATATCACTTGGTTTATGGGGAGGGGGGCCTTTGGACAAATCTCGATCAGTGTACATGAGGGATGGTCAGAGCCGGCCCTGGGGATTTCACAAGGTGGTGCGTAGTGTGATGGCTCCCAGATAGATAGATAGATAGATAGATAGATAGATAGATAGATAGATAGATAGATAGATAGATAGATAGATAGATAGATAGATAGATAGATAGATAGATAGATAGATAGATAGATAGATAGATAGATAAGTAGATAGTTAGGCAGGCAGGCAGGTCGGTGGTTGGGTAGATAGGTAGGCAGATAGGTAGGTGTGTAACGAGATTTGGTTCCTCTTGCTTTGTTGTGGAAAAACATGTGTAGCGCGACGTACACACACACACACACACACACACACTCACACAGCGCAAGGACAACGCGGCGGTCTTGCTTTGAAGTTTGGAGTAGTCGGAAAAAAATGTGAAATATGTTTAAGCCAGACGGTACTGAAGAATAAGGAAATAGCTAATATAGGAATGTATGGCGGACTTTCAAAGTTTGCATTTACAGGAAATTAAATTTAAAACTACAAGAAAACGCCTGGGTGGAATACATTTAAATAAAAATAGTTCACTAAAGGAGATGGACTATGAATTATATCCTTCTTCTTCTTCTTCTTCTTCTTCTTCTTCGTTCGTCCTGAAAAGGACGTTGGTTGCGTTGTGTCCGTTTACAGCGAAGCTGCGATATTTGCGCCTTTCGGCCGACACATCCGACTTCAGCACGGCATTTTTGGGACCGGGTTAGCCTTCCCTCTTCGATCCCTACTCGCTCAGCCAGACTTCAGTGATGCAGCCTGTTTCCAGGACCACCACTTGGAGGTGGAGTAGGATCTTGGTCAGCTCTGGTTCGCTGACCCTGACGCAAGCAGTCTAGCTATGGGTCGCTAATTGCATTTCTCACTGTTGACGCGTCTTAGGTCCCTGAATTATATGCAAAAGGATATTATTCAAATATAAATAGTTTTAAAGATAATTAATATTTTTCACCTTCATCACATCTGCTAAAAATTAGCTAATAATCTTTAAAAATTTATTACACTAACAAGCCTAAACGGATTTAAATATAAATTGGATAGAATGAAAGCCTCATATGGGGAAAATGAAAGCCTCATATGGGGAAAAATGAAAGGATACCTAGGAAGGAAGGAAGGATATAAGTGTGTAGTGAACAGAAGAGAAAACAAGTACAGGAAAAGCACAGATTGCCTCAAATCGCCTCAAACCAGGAGATGAAACGAAAATCTTTTGGGAATTTAGGAGGTGCTTTCTCGTACGGGCGAGAGACTGAAATATAAGGACAGAGGGGCGCGTTGAAAATCACACACACCAAATTCAGAAGCCAAAGTGAGAAACTGGAAGACAGCATCTGCAAGAAAAGTTCTATTTTCACGCTGCATGCAGGGCAGATTAAATTCAGCCAAAACAGTCTCACCGTGAGCTTATAAATCCTAAGAGGGTATGTAAGTTTATTAAAGATATATATAGGACTAATATCATTTTATTTCAGATTTTATTTACGATTTTATTGTATCAGATATAATAAAAAAGGAATGACGCTAACCAGAGATAACCTTCACCGGCATTGTCAGGAAGCATAACCATTAATTGGTTAGCCAAATATATCATGGCTAGTTCTTGCCTGGAAGCTTACGACATACCAGCAAGTACATAAGTGACTTGACATCCATCAGTGGAGGGCAAAGGTTATAGCGTATCCATGTATCACAACATGTGATTTATTCATGTATTTTGTTAATTCTGCACAGTATACATTATCTTATCATGCTATCTCTGTAACATACTACCATGATTCATTCATTTATATGCAAACACTGAAGACATGGTCGCATCATGAACAGCAGTGGGTGGTGAGATTGTTGGAACACCATGGCCACCTATTACCTTTTGTTCCAGGTTTTATGATCAGTTTTTATGATCATTGCTGATCAAGATTATGATCTTTCCTGACCGAATTTACCCAAAAGACTTGAAGACCGTTGATCCTGCTAACTGAAGCCTAGAGGTCAATCAATCTTCAACACCTTAGTCCCCCGTAGTTATAGGGCGGGCTGAAGGAAAGTCTTCCGGATTCAAGTGTGTCTCAGGAACCTCGAACTAAGATCAGATGAGTTTTATGTGTATCCATCCAACAAATCCTGTGAGCATTTTCTAAAACGACTGTCTATGATGAGAACTAGATAGCAAGAGATATAAAAGAGATACCGTGACAAACTTTTGTGTAATTTCAGCGGAAGATAAATTCAAGACTTTTCTATTATTTAGTTTAATTTGTAACTATAAATAATCATTCATTTTACCATCTTCCAACACCCATTTCTCATTACAAGAATATATAGATGTACATAATAAATTATGAAATTGTACTCATTTGACTTGGTAAATTTTTAACTGTTAAATTTTGAGTTACTTTTTCTAATGTAATTATATTATCAAATAGGGTTACTATAGCGAAAGTAGCAACTTATACTTCTGAAGCCTAAATCTATTGTCCAGCTCAGAGTATTCACAGCTGTAACTCACTTGTGATACCAGTGTACTTCTCGGGCACTGGAACTTCATACTTTCTGGAGAGAGATTCTACTTCTGCTCTACCACTATTATCATACTACTGATAAATAGATGTATACGGTAATATTCGGTGACGGTAACTTGTTCTTACTGCCGCAAATAAAAGAAGAAAAAAAATCGAAGGTGGAAAACCCTGTCAAGCCGGCAGATGTTTTAAACATTTCGTCGGCGACGCTGATTCCTCAGTTCCTCTCCGTCTTCATAAACCTGTGACATCAACAACAGACAAGACTCGAGAACGGGCATGACAAAGCTCGAAGAGAACTTAGTCAGAGCTCGTCAAAAGTCAAGGACTCCACATCTCCTGCGAAGTGGCTGTTTTCTGTTTGCTTGAAGATGAAAGTTGTCGTGTTCCAAAGAGAGACTTGTCAATGTCCATTATTCAAGGAAGACCAGCGACAAGTAGCTTCAGAGCTTCGACGTCAAACATTGAACGTGTGCTGTCTGAAGGCGCGTAAATGGAAGGCGACTTAGCGTATAATTTCCACCCATTACTGCAGCCACGCTGTGGAAAAGAGTGGGTGCAATAATTTGCCGTTGCTTTCGCGGGGAAAGCCAATCTCAAATATGATTATGTAGTTGAGAGACAGGGAATTGAAGAATAGTTACGGCAGGGGGGAATTTTCAGACATGAAAGGCTTTTGGTTCAAGTTGCGGTATTGGCCAACTAACACAGGGAGATAAAATTGTGTGCTTTTTCATTATACTATAAACATAATTGACGCTTTCAAGATTTTAAATTCCCAGCGTTTTACAAATACGCTGAAACTCTAAATTTTGTTCATTCCCCAATCATGAAACCAAGATTGTGTTCCTCACGTACTCTAGAATTGTCGTAAATACCCTTAGGAACCATTCAAACGACGAATTAGACAGCCTCTCCGAAGTACTAATGGGAACCAGTTATAAATTCAACGCAATGAAAGTACAGCGGATTTCTACTTACTGAATGATAAGTAAGACGCGTCAACAGTGAGGAATGCAGTTAGCGACCCATAGCTAGACTGCTTGCGTCAGGGTCAGCGAACCAGAGCTGACCAAGACCCTACTCCACCTCCAAGTGGTGGTCCTGGAAACAGGCTGCATCACTGCAGTCTGGCTGAGTGAGTAAGGATCGAAGAGGGAAGGCAAACCCGGTCCCAAAAATGCTGTACTGAAGTCGGATGTGTCGGCCGAAAGGCGCACATTTCGCAGCTTTGCTGTAAACGGACACAACGCAACCAACGTCCTTTTCAGGACGAACAAAGAAGAAGAAGAAGAAGAATGATAAGTGTAATATAGATAGATTTGCCAAAGAAGAAGGAAGCAAAATTGAAACTGAAGGTTTCTGTAACGTTTATCTAGGCTGCTTGTTATCTTATGATCTAAAACAAGCAAATTTTGTGTAGGAAGAAACAAAAAACACTTAACGTTTAACATAAATAAGCCGCAATCTTTCATTTTGCAAAAGGTATACTATCGTCTACCATTATATATTGTTTGTGGTCACTAACATAAATAGACCTAAGTCTCCAATGACGAAATAGTAGATTCCAGAGATCTATTTTTATTTGGATTCTTCTGTATTCTGAAACCCAGTGTCTGTTGTGATGGGAGAAAACTGGCTGGGAGGAAATCTATTTTGTGCCGGATTGTTCCCATTTTTTTGTGTAAACGTATATGTTGTAATTACAAACGGTAAATAAGACCACTTGTTTTTGAATGATGTTTATTAACATTTTAAGCCATATGTTAGGTGTCATTTAGAACGTGTTATAACAAAATCGCTTATTCTCCGGGGGGGGGGGGGAGGGGGGGGGGAAGGAGTTTCCAAGATGGAGCCCGTAGGCGCTGCCCATTCTAATAGCTCACTCGGGGGAGGGGGGGGGGGGGGGAGATGTTTGTTTCTACGTACGCAACTGCTGAAACACACAATGAGAATTTATAATGTTCGCTATTCTCTATTTTATTTTTTTTTAACTCTCGATTTCTGTCTCGCTTTGGCGAGGCGCACTACATGCAACCTAGGCAGCATAACTCACGTAGAAAAAGTTGCGTATTCGTTTATTCCTACGTTTGTGTATCATACAATTAATTCATACAATCTGGAAATCACTGACTTAAAGATCTGCGTTTTCACATGGTACAAAATAAATGCTAGGTGCAGTGGAGGTTTATTCTTAAAGGAAAGCGGGGTCCATCTCCACCAGAACTTTAGAAGAAAATAATCCTTTGTTCATGTTTTTATCGTTGTCACGGGTTGCCTCCCTTTTGCTATACAGTAGCGGTTCAACAGTGGCCAAACCTAGAGTATCTAGTGTGGGTCTTAAATGGTGTCTACCTTCGCACAAGATTACTCTTGGCAGAGTTGTAGATAGAAGGATAATGATGCTTCTACCTCGAGTGAGTGTTCACAAGATATTTCAGAAGTCAAGAACAATGCTGAATCAATCTGAGCACTTTAACTTTGTATCTGACCCACCGCCTTTTTGTGAAGGATAATCTTATAATTAGCTTGTCCAAGCCCCCAACTGAATTACTCAGTGAAATTCTAATTATTTTATAGCTCTGGTTAAGTGTATTTAAGAAATTGACTGAGACATACGGGTGCAATACATTTAAAATGGTTAAACCAACGTTAAATTTGTAAATACAGAATAAGAAATGTAATAATCAATTATGGTTAACAGTTTAAAAAATGAATAATTCTTTAAAAAAAGTAATCATCACAAGGTGCTTTTAAGTTTGTACTTAGCTGCCAATAGTTTGATGGTTTCTGCTCCCGCTGATGTTTTGTTCTTTGCAGATAGATGACTTGTTCAATAGTCACTGGTCAAATCTGAAAGTCGTGACACGTTCCAAGAAGTATCAGGGAGTAATCACAAAGCTGGTCCAGCGTCTCTAAGACCCGTCTGATGATGGTGTCTAGCGTCGACTTCAGGCCATTTATACTCTCACTTGTTCCAGAGATAGTACCCACAGTTGGTACCATCGACTAGTGTCACAAAAGAAGAGAACAAATACACTCCTGAGTATTGAATTTTCCTGACACACAGTCATGTGCCTCCCTCTTTTCATTCCAATATCCCATCTACCTGTCACGGATTGCCTCCCCTGCTTTGCAGTAGTGGTCCAACAACGGCCAAAACTGTATCTAAACTGGGTCGTCAAATGTTTTTACCTTCGCACAAGATTACTCTTGGCAGAGATGTAGATAGAAGTGTAATGGCGCTTCTATCTGAAGGGAGTATTCACAAGATAATTCAGAAGTCAAGAACCATGCGGCATAGGGCTGAGCAATGGTTAACTTATTTCTGTCCGTCGCCTTTTGTGAAGGATTTAAGCAATGGTTTTTAGCCCGTTCAAGACCCCAGTTGGTGTAATTCAACGAAATTTCTCTAATAAGTAATGGTTCTATAGATGTATATATATATATATATATATAAATATATATATATAAATATATATATATATATATATATATATATATATATATATATATATATATATATATATTATATATATATATATAGATGTATGTTTTAAAGAATCTTGCTCAAACGTTCGCTTTCATACATATAAAAACTGAATCGACTAAGATTGTTTAGTTTTAAAACAAAATGTAACAAATTTAACAATGAATTAGTCTTTAACAGTTAAAAAAAGGAGGGAATTATGAATTTTGCTGTAAATACAAGTTTTCGTCACGGAGACGAAGGTGAGGATTTATCAATGTCCGTTGCTGTCGCCTTTTTTACAAGAAAACCTAACTCTAGGTGAGTCCTGTCGCCGTGGTTTTCGTCACCTCTTGCTGATGAGTGTACTTCTCTCACACGAGTGGCGTAGTAACTTCAGTACTTCGAACTGTCTGATAGCTTGTAACCACAAGTAGTCTTGTACCAGGAACGTTTTTTTTAGACAAAATAGAAAATAAAAGCCTCTGCTAAGTTCATATGTAGGCTGTCAATTAACAGACGCATTCTCGCTGTCAACCCACCAATATTAATCTCTAAGAAGAATTAAATTCCCGAGCACACAGTGTAGCTCGGGAAGATGAATAAAATTCATCATATTCTTCTGGGTATTAACTGGGGAAATGTGTCTGGACAGCGCGAATAATGAGTTGCCTGAGTTATCATTAACAAAGTGCATGTGTCTCACAAAATATTATACACTTTAGGCACATGTGATGTAATCATCAGTCATCATTGCTCCATTCGGAATATGTGGTCACCTCTGCTGTCGGTTTTCCGCACGACTAGCTAGAAGAAATCACCAGCGCTAGCTGTAGTGGTTTATGAATATACTAGTTTCATATGTTGAGGTCGCCAGCCTCATATATAACCACTTAGCAAGAAAACATGTCAAATTTAAATTTGTAAAATAATTGTTACACTTACCCCAAAGTTTTGGGAATACACAATCTCCTCGTACAGGTTAGGATGGACACGAGCAATTTAGGTTATGTGCTCTCAAACCACTTGGTCTGGACATTTTGAATCCCTTGTATGACGGGTGAATCTGCGAAACACTTGGCCTGGGAAACTATGAATTCTTCTTCGACGGGTGTTCTGTGATACACTTGGTATGAGAAGGTTTCTCTTATGACGGGCGATCCAATTCCTTAGGGTTCCAGTCCGGGTATTTAAAGTCCTGGTCCCTTAAGTTTACAGTCTCTGTATTTATAACGGGGGGCTTACTTTTTAAGGTTTTAAGTTTCCCAAATACTCGATCTGTCATTTATAATATTGGAATCCTTGGTCCGATCCTTTTCTTTCTGGCTTTTTGGGAGTTGCTAGTGTGAAGTTGCGAAGCTGTCTGTCGGTTCTGTGTCTCTGAGTTTGCAAGATTATATTTCTAGTTCACATCACAGATTGTGTTTCCGCCCAATTTTCCAATGAAATTCATTGTTTATTCCGGCTCTCACTTCAATCCAATTGTAAGCTCTTTTGCACTGTATGGGTTGGGATGTTTAAATTCATAATCTCCCCCCGCGTGTTTAAAATATTACATTTAATATTCCAACGCGTGATATTTCCGGTGGCATCTTGTGCACTCTAACAAACAATATGTGACTATGTTTGCTTGGCGTAATGTCGTCAGCCATGATGTCTACCCAGACAGATTATCTGTAATAATCTCACAGGAATGGCCCGGCGAAAGCTATTATCTCATATCACCTGTGTTTTCGTGCCTTCTTCAGACAGTCAAACAAAAGGGTCGCCGGCCGCTAAGACAAACAATATGGTTGTCCAACGAGAATCGTCTATTATCAAAGGTTGGCTAAGCGACTCAAAGAGATAAACGTATTACCTATGACCGGTAATAATGACTGGGTATTGTTACGATAATACCCCAGTTCACCTGGCGGAGCGTAAATACGTCTGAGGAGTGGTCACAGTAAAAGAATGTAAAGGCAAGAAATATGTCAAATAACAGGATGATGAATGAGAAAAATCAAGAAATGAAGAGATACTGCCGGAGTGAATGAGAGTTATAAAAAAAGCACGACTGATTTTCGTGACACTACCTCAGAACTTTCCTCTCTGAGAATTAATCATAATCCCAGTGAGCGGAAAACTTTCATTACATTTAGATTGAATAAGTTTACATTTACCTCTACATTGGTTACAAAGGTTAACACTATAATAAGTATGCACATCATTTCTCTCATCATTCACTCCCTGCTCCATATGGAACTTGGGACTACCTCTACTATTGGTTCTCTATAAGAAACTTGCATAAAGCAGTCACCAGCCCTTGCAGTGGTGGTTCATAAAATCATCAATCTATATGCGTATGACTTGGACATCCACTTGCAATTTTCACATATTTCACGTGTTAATAATGTAAAATGTAGAATTATAAATGTACAACTCACCACCTCAAATTGTCTTTGGGATCACAGACTTCTGGCTCAGAGAAATAGTTAAGGCAGCTTGTTTAAGATGCCTCTTCCACGTGTTCTGGGGTGATACTTTATAATAAGCTCCCACTCTGACTTCGTGTTCAGATTCCTAGGATTCCGGTTTTCAGCATGTACAGGTAGAGTTTTCTTGGGATATAAGTCCTCAAGATGCTCAAACAAGGTCCGGTCTGATAAACGGAATTCTTCTTCTTCTGCGTTCGTCCTGAAAAGGACGTTGGCCACGTTGTGTCGCCGTTTACAGCGCAGCTGCGATATTTGCGCCTTTTCAGCATGGCATTTTTGGGACCGGGTTTGCCTTCCCTCATAGATCTATACTCTCTCGGCCAGACTGCAGTGATGCAGCCTGTTTCCAGGACCACCACTTGGAGGTGGAGTCGGGTCTTGGTCAGCTTTGGTTCGCTGACCCTGACGCAAGCAGTTAAGCTATGAGTCGCTGACTGCATTCATCTCGTTTGCTGCGTCTTCGGTCTCAAATGGAATTCTGATCCTATTCTTTACTCTGGTTGTCTGGCTGGTCTCTTGACGAGTTGAATTTCACAGTGCTTTCAACCGACGACATTGTCAGGTTATATTACAACTTTCGCTCCATTTACGTTGTTGTTTACTATTACACCAGGCTCCAATCAGAAATGTTGTTATGTTTACATCTCGAATGCCGGCCAATAGTGTCAATCATGTGTGTTATGATGGGGTTTATTTAAAAAATTTCCTCATAAGAAAATTCTGCGTGTTATTTAAAAAGGTCACTTTCCAAATATGGAATTGTTATATCCGTCGATTCGCGGTAATGATTGCAACTACAACTCCCTACATTATCACAAATAATGTCTTCGTAACAATTCTGTCCTGAAGCTATTACAACATTCCGTCTTTCAGGTGCATGTCTGTAATATGTCCGCAGACGGATAATTTATCTCCC
This sequence comes from Oreohelix idahoensis, assembly GCA_024509875.1. Classification (NCBI taxonomy): domain Eukaryota; kingdom Metazoa; phylum Mollusca; class Gastropoda; order Stylommatophora; family Oreohelicidae; genus Oreohelix; species Oreohelix idahoensis. The sequence continues at coordinate 1,008,931 of JAMPIV010001256.1, read as the reverse complement.
CGTACTTGTGCAAGATACTTGGGATAAAATACAAGAAAGGAAAACAGCAAAACTTAAACTACTAGCGGCAAGTACACATAATGCAGTTGAATCTTGCAAACTAACTTATAACTTGTTAAATAAAGAAGTGAAGACAAAAACTCGAAGAGATAAAAGACATTTCATCAATGAACTGGCCGTAGAAGCTGAAAATGCTGCAAGAACTGTAATAGTAGGTGCCTTTATCAAATTACAAAACAACTATGTCACCAGCCTACTGCTATGGAAACACCTGTTAAAGGTAAATTAGGGAATTCAATACCAACAGAAAAAGAACAAATGAAGAGATGGGCTGAGCACTTCACGGAGGTGCTAAACAGACCACCACCAACAGTAACACCTGATTTTAATAATGAAACATCCACAACCACTTTGCCAATAACTTGCGATGAATTCACGCTGGACGAGATCAAACAAGCCGTTAAAAGATTAAAAATTTTAAAGCTGCTGGAGTTGACGAAATTTCAGGGGAAATGATTAAAGCAGTTAATGACAACAACCTCTTGAGAATTTTAGATATTATAAATGAAGTATGGAGAGAAGAACAACCACCACAACAATGGAAAGACAGTATTATTGTAAAGTTACCGAAGAAAGGTGATCTATCAGACTGTAATAACTGGCGTGGTATATCTCTATTATCAGTACCTGGAAAATTATTATGTTGCATGATGTTAGAAAGACTTAAATTGCATTTTTACGAAAAGATCAGAGAAGAACAAGCGGGTTTCAGGCCGAAACGATCATGTATTGATCAAATATTCACACTAAGAACAATATAGAAGAATCAGTGGAAAGGCAATCGCCACTTATTATCACCTTCGTCGATTTTCAAAAAGCCTTTGATAGTCTACACCGCCCATCATTGTGGAAGATACTTACAAATGGTTTTCCAACAAAATTTGTGAATATAATCAAAGCGCTATATGACAATGCAAGATGTTGTGTTAGAACAAATAAAGGGAATACAGAATGGTTTACAGTAGAAACAGGGGTGAAACAAGGCTGTATTATGTCACCACTACTTTTTGGAATAGCTATTGATTGGGTTATGAGAAACTATACCCACAATGAACAATTGGGTATAAAATGGACAAATGGAAAATTCCTGGGGGACCTGGATTTCGCAGATGATGTAGCATTCTTAAGTTCAACACCAAGACAATCCCAAGAAGCAATAAATAATTTGTGTCATCTCTCGGTTAAAATTGGTCTCCAAATAAATGCCTCTAAAACTAAAGCTATGAACTTTTCTAACGAGACCTTTGATATCATCTTGAACGGGGAAAAACTACAGAAAGTTGAAAGTTTCAATTATTTAGGCAGTAAAATGACTCAGGATGGTGACACAACAAGAGAAATCCATACTAGAATTGCTTTGGCAGCTAGCGCCTTCAATAGATTATCTAACATTTGGAAATTACGATCATTGAATATACATACCAAGCTTCGTCAATTCAAATGTTATCTCAGTGTTAACATACGGCTGTGAGAGTTGGAAAATAACAAAATCATTCAAGCGAATACATTCGAGAACAAATGTCTTAGAAAACTCATGAACATCAGTTGGAAAGAATTCAAGACTAATCGACAAATAAGAGAAGACTCTAGGCAGAAATATGTCTCCGACTATATAAGGAAAAGACGATGGGCATATATCGGTCATGTCCTACGAATGCAAAACAACAGAATACCACTACAGGCGCTCACTTGGGTTCCTGAGGGTAAGCGGAAAAAAGGAAGACCAAAAGAAACACTCAGAAGAACAATAATAAGAGCAGGAAGAACGTTGGGCCTAAATAATGTGCAAGAGCTAAGAGGAGTGGCGTCACAACGAACAACCTGGAGAGCACTGGTTTCTGCCTTATGCGCCGTGTTTGGCGCTTAAAGAATTTATTATTATTATTATTATTATTATTACTTGTGCAAACACCGACCCTCATTTGACCATCTGGGCTGTGACTCTTCACGACAGCAATTAGAAGGTCACACTAGCCATATCAGCGATAAGCAAGCTCGCTTGGCCATTTCCGTGTGAATACGGCGCCCAATGTCTGGTACACGAGAATTTTACCAACATGATTGTCGGTCAAGATTTCATCATCCGTGTACTCTTTCAGCTGGGATCAACAGGTAAACAAACATGACGAGTTATTACAGGAAGAAGTGCAAACAATGACTCGAAAATACCAATTGTTTGTCGGAAAGTAGGGAAAGAAAATGTGCCGACCATTGAACAGTGCACACAATTCTCACGCCCCATAAAGGTAGCTAATTACTGCCGTGGCGGACAAGAGATCGACCTAAATTATGTGACAATCGTGACATATAACGAAACAACGTGTAACAATTAAATATGCTGCCTTGTTAGTATAATCTTTATGACGAATAACTTGTATTGTTCTTGGTGTGTATGGTATTTTCATCTTAAACCAATGCTGTATTACATGTTTGCGTTTGAGCATTTATAACCATAAAATTATCAATATTTATTCCTATCAGCCAAAACGCATTAGAGCCGCCACTGGCTGGTCGTAAACACCGACAAGGAACTAGACAAAAGTTTAGAAGAAATACATCAGAGGCTGCAGTGTTGTTCCAACAAAGGAAGTGTTGACCAACGAAGTTCTTTGCAGATATATATACAGCAAACAGACAGACAGATGGGGTTGCAGCTACTGACGACCGGAGCCTCTAACGATAACGTCATGCAAATTGAAGTCGAAAGAGATGACCTGAGATGTTGACCCTTACAGAAAAAAGATAGAGCAGAAATGGTACACAGTTCAACCTGGGTTTAAATCCTTACCACTTGCGGATAGCTGTGTGCTGGAGTAGCTAACATGCCCGTTTCTCAACGCGGGAGACCAGAGTTCGCGTACTGAGACAGGCCTGACAGATGACAGATACAAATATGACTCAAAGAGGTGGTGCTTGACGCTAGGAGACTCGCCATGTGGGAAGAGTGCAGGACCCCTTGCCTCGACGGGATTCACTCAAAGACACTGGTGGCCACCTACCTGCGCATCGTGCAGCCAGGACAACAGTGAACCATTATGGGAGCAATCGACTTCTCTCCACGAAAAAACTGTTTGGAGATGTCAGGGATCGTGAGCTGACTACTGTCTTTATTAAAGGCATCAATGTGGAAGTCTGAAGGTGAATGAATAAGAATTCCTAGAATTAATTTTTACTTGCCGATTTTGGTACATGGATCGCCAGCTTCATCAGCTGTGAAATTTGGATCGCGGTCGTAAAGAAGGTGAGAACCACTATTATTAGTGTTATTCTGTGTAGCAATCTTTGAAATAGATCAGCTATAACAGAAAAGTCTATTTTGTTGTATGCGGAAATTCTGCTCGTAAAACCGAATGGGTGTTTAAGATTTTTTTTTTTAAATTCTTCGAAATGGGAGTGAGGACATTAACGTAATAACAGACACGAAAAAAATAACGATTTGTGAAATGAGATGTCCGAGAAAGGCAACAAATAAAACACGGAACGACGTTGCAAGAATTTAAGAGATCACTGACATCATTCGTAACGCACCAGTTTAAGTGTAAATTTGGGAAAGAAGAATCAGTTGGGCTGTTTGAGCACCAGGTGGCCATGAATTCCCGATCATTAGCAGTACGGCTGTGTAACCTCCATGCAATAAAGACCAGAACTAAGGAAGATGGATTTCGAGCCGTGAAACATAAAGAAGTACAACATGGCAACATGTAAGACCGCACGATGTAAAATGAATCGAAAATCAACGCAGTTACTGGGCTAGAAAAGATAAAGGTAGTCCCATAGCACATACTGCCGTAGGGGTCTGAAGTGTTAGAGACTTCACTAGACTAAGTCCAGCATCGAGTTTTGGTGACCAGTTCATTTCATCGCTGCTTTTCCTTACCTAACTCAAGAGCAAAGTCAGATATCCATTTACAGCAGTGTAGACTGCAGCATGTGGATACAGTGACTCGAACCACGCACCTATGCCGCAAGAGACCAGAGCTCTAACCATTCTGTCAATCGGACATAAATAAGAAAGATGGATGAGATTATTTGAGAGGGAACGACGAAGAAGACGTGTAGCCTCCATTCGTTCGTAATAACTCATCCACCTTAATCAGGGCCGAAATCTGATAGCGTCACGGTCCAGTCAACCCGTCTGTAAATGGTTATCTGACTTTGCTCTTGAGTTAGACAGGGCAAAAGTGCGAGTAATGGAACTGGTCACGTGACTTTATATAGCATGACAAAGTACGGTGTGAAGTCTCTAATATTTCACTCCCATACACCAGGGGTGTACTTAAGAGTATTTGACGCCCGGGGCGTATCCTATCTTTCGCACCCCTTACCCCCTAAAAAGAAACACACTTCGAGCATATTTTGAACAGTAAGTAAAATCATAATAGTGTTCGATGGCACCCCCTTTCTGGCTGTCCCCCGGGGCGGACCGCACCATTGCACCCACCCAGAGGCGTATCTAAAATAGTTGGTACCCAGGGCGGATTCTATCGGGGGGGCCCCGATCATAAAGAAACACACTTGCAAGAATATTTTTTTACAGTAAGTACGATCGTAATAGTGTACCCCTTCCTGGCTGTCACCCGGGGCGGACCGCCTTCCCCCCCCCCCCCCTCGCACTCCATTTAGTACACCACTGCACCCACCTTAGTACATCACTGCCCTGCGCCAGTATTTGCTATGGGACAATGTTAACCTTTTTTTGTTTACCTTTCTACGCTTCAAGGTTTACGCAGCAGATAACTCAGATCTTTATGGTCTATGAACTGTCTGCTTCAGAGGCTGACACTGAGTTTAAAAGTGATAACATTAACCTCTGATTTCTGCTCAACAATATGATTTTCTTTGACAATATTTGTGATTTATCTTCAGGTTTTATTTCTTCGAAACTGCAGAATACAAATTGTACAAGTACCATCAGGTTTAGTATTATTCCACGAGTGAAGCATATATCTAGGTCTAAGGCACGCGGTGGCCTCATCTTTCATAATCGTCTGCTAGACACTTTTGACGTTGTCTGCAAAATCTAAGCGGCAATTTATGTCAGTGCTTGACGACAAATCAAGACATTAGTACAACACCTACAGCTTAATTTTTAAAATAGTTTCCGTAAGTGACAGTTGAGACAACAGTTGCAGCAGTATAGTGCTTTGGTGTAGTCCCAGAATGAGCAACATTAGTAGTAGCAAAGCCAGCTCTAGGGTATTGCCGCCATAAGCAAACAGCTAATTTGCCACGCACACAAATAAGCTTCTGAAAAACGGGAAATCCGGTCATGTGCTAGATTATAGTAACTAGTAGTTGAATTCAGGTCTTAGTAATTTATCAATGCCGCACTTCATTTGCCAAAATTCATTTATTTTTGAATGGCAATTGCGCACTGCTGTAATCTGCGGACTTCAGTCTAGGTTGAAGGCCCCGTGCCTCGCCACAAGACGGTAAACATCTCAACCAAATCCAGTCTCAAATAACACACACACACACACACTCAAGCACGTGACACATGCACATAGATGAGCTGATATAAATATTCCATCATCATCACACTAACACACACACACATACATTCAAGCACGTGACACATAGATGAGCTGATATAAATATTCCATCATCATCACACTAACACACACACACTCAAGCACGTGACACATGCACATAGATGAGCTGATATAAATATTCCATCATCATCACACTAACACACACACACATACACTCAAGCACGTGACACATGCACATAAATGACAATCATGACACAATTATATAGACACCCAGGCTGGTAAGTTGGTAGATAGGGAAAGTCTACAGAGCAGAAAGCATCATTTAAGTCGTAACCGCAACAGAGCAAAACCGATCGATAATCTCATGATCGAAGACCTCATATTTGTATTGATATTGTCAGTGATCGATACGTTTGCCCTATATTTATAACACCCTGTCTTGGGCAGAAACAGACGCTGCAAGTAACAAGGAAACACAGATGGTTCACAAATTAGATACAGTCGCCGTTATACCAGTCACACCTTTTATACAGGTGCCCTAATATAACCGACAGAACTTGTGTCTAGGTTGAAGGACACGCGCCTCGCTCATACGAGGCTAAACTCCTAAAATACAGAGAACAGGTTGGACAACTTCGAAATGTTTAAGATAGACCTGAAATCGAGCAAGAGCAGAAACAGAAATGTCCTGAAAACCTTTTGAGGGGAAAGGGGAAGTGGAGAGAGAAGGGAGCGGTTGAGAGAGAGAGAGAAAGAGGGAGAAAGAGATGAGTTACCAAACTCTGTTCAAGCAGCAGCTCCTGCAGGACACCTACAACAACAACATTTCTTCGTCGTCGCTCGCTGTCATATAACATGGGCGGTCTGTCTCAGGCTTCTCATCTGAAAACCAGTGTTTCCTCTAAAAAAGGGGAAGGAAGGATTGGTAAAGCTATGCTGTCAACCTGTGCCTCTCATGAAGCCGATATTCTTGGAAGAAGTATTTTATTGTTTCTTTGTCTTCCCTACAGGGACGCATGTCTGCCTTTCCGATTTTTAATTTGTTGAACAAATGGTAGTCTGAAAAAAATTGCACATGATCTTTTCTTGGTGAGGGAAAAACCGTGTTTCTGTTACATCTGACTTTGTGTTCTTTCTCTATGCCACCATTCTTTGAATATATTTTTATTGTTGATTGTATCTCTTCATAATTTGAATATTGCTTCTTCGTTCTTATTTCTTTACATCTCGAAGTGAGCAGGAATCTACTGTGTCATAACTTGGTTCAAATTATAGTTTATATAGTTATAATTTACAGACTTTTTAATTATTTTCATGGTTTATGAGTGACAGGATCTCACGCCGATGGCGCGTGACAGGAGTAATTATCTTTGTTGAAGACATATCCTCCCTGGAAAGCTGAAGAGCAATGGTGAAAGATGGTTCCTTATGGTAGCTATGACTGACAGGGGTTCTGTGAGATCAATTATCTTGCCTTTAGTATTAGCCCCGTTTTCCCACAATGGTCATTGTAGCTGTTTCTGGCTCAGCTGTGAAATTGTTTTAAAAATGTCCAACAGTCACTGAAGATATGGATTTCCTGACCATTATTTAGTGTTTGTGCCCCTCCGTGGGGTTCCCAGGGGTCTCTGAAAAACCTGAAGAAAGAATAGGAGTACTGCTTCATTATGTAATCGTAAGAGCAGATTACTATGAGGCTGTGCATGGGGGTAACAATCTCAAAATGTAAAAGAGATTACTATGAGGTTGTGCATGGGGCTAACAATCTCAAAATGTAAAAGAGATTACTATGAGGTTGTGCATGGGGCTAACAATCTCAAAATGTAAAAGAGATTACTATGAGGCTGTGCACGGGGCATGTAAAAGAGATTACTATGAGGTTGTGCATGGGGGCTAACAATCTCAAAATGTAACAGAGATTACTATGAGGTTGTGCACAGGGCTAACAATCTCAAAATGTAACAGAGATTACTATGAGGTTGTGCACGGGGCTAACAATCTCAAAATGTAACAGAGATTACTATGAGGTTGTGCATGGGGCTAACAATCTCAAAATGTAACAGAGATTACTATGAGGCTGTGCATGGGGGCTAACAATCTCAAAATGTAACAGAGATTACTATGAGGTTGTACACGGGGCTAACAATCTCAAAATGTAACAGAAATTACTATGAGGCTGTGCATGGGGGCTAACAATCTCAAAATGTAACAGAGATTACTATGAGGTTGTGCACGGGGCTAACAATCTCAAAATGTAAAAGAGATTACTATGAGGCTGTGCACGGGGCTAACAATCTCAAAATGTAACAGAGATTACTATGAGGTTGTGCACGGGGCTAACAATCTCAAAATGTAACAGAGATTACTATGAGGCTGTGCACGGGGCTAACAATCTCAAAATGTAACAGAGATTACTATGAGGCTGTGCACGGGGCTAACAATCTCAAAATGTAAAAGAGATTACTATGAGGCTGTGCATTACTCAAAATGTAAAAGAGATTACTATGAGGCTGTGCATGGGGGCTAACAATCTCAAAATGTAACAGAGATTACTATGAGGCTGTGCATGGGGGCTAACAATCTCAAAATGTAACAGAGATTACTATGAGGCTGTGCATGGGGGCTAACAATCTCAAAATGTAAAAGAGATTACTATGAGGCTATGCATGGGGGCTAACAATCTCAAAATGTAAAAGAGATTACTATGAGGCTGTGCATGGGGGCTAACAATCTCAAAATGTAAAAGAGATTACTATGAGGTTGTGCATGGGGGCTAACAATCTCAAAATGTAACAGAGATTACTATGAGGCTGTGCATGGGGGCTAACAATCTCAAAATGTAACAGAGATTACTATGAGGTTGTGCACAGGGCTAACAATCTCAAAATGTAACAGAGATTACTATGAGGTTGTGCACGGGGCTAACAATCTCAAAATGTAACAGAGATTACTATGAGGTTGTGCACGGGGCTAACAATCTCAAAATGTAACAGAGATTACTATGAGGCTGTGCATGGGGGCTAACAATCTCAAAATGTAACAGAGATTACTATGAGGTTGTGCATGGGGGCTAACAATCTCAAAATGTAACAGAGATTACTATGAGGTTGTACACGGGGCTAACAATCTCAAAATGTAAAAGAGATTACTATGAGGCTGTGCACGGGGCTAACAATCTCAAAATGTAACAGAGATTACTATGAGGTTGTGCACGGGGCTAACAATCTCAAAATGTAACAGAGATTACTATGAGGCTGTGCACGGGGCTAACAATCTCAAAATGTAACAGAGATTACTATGAGGCTGTGCACGGGGCTAACAATCTCAAAATGTAACAGAGATTACTATGAGGCTGTGCACGGGGCTAACAATCTCAAAATGTAAAAGAGATTACTAAGAGGTTGTGCATGGGGGCTACCAATCTCAAAATGTAACAGAGATTACTATGAGGCTGTGCATGGGGGCTAACAATCTCAAAATGTAACAGAGATTACTATGAGGCTGTGCACGGCGCTAACAATCTCAAAATGTAACAGAGATTACTATGAGGCTGTGCATGGGGGCTAACAATCTCAAAATGTAACAGAGATTACTATGAGGCTGTTCATGGGGGCTAACAATCTCAAAATGTAAAAGAGATTACTATGAGGCTATGCATGGGTGCTAACAATCTCAAAATGTAAAAGAGATTACTATGAGGCTGTGCATGGGGGCTAACAATCTCAAAATGTAAAAGAGATTACTATGAGGTTGTGCATGGGGGCTAACAATCTCAAAATGTAACAGAGATTACTATGAGGCTGTGCATGGGGGCTAACAATCTCAAAATGTAAAAGAGATTACTATGAGGCTGTGCATGGGGGCTAACAATCTCAAAATGTAACAGAGATTACTATGAGGCTGTGCATGGGGGCTAACAATCTCAAAATGTAAAAGAGATTACTATGAGGCTGTGCATGGGGCTAAAAATCTCAAAATGTAAAAGAGATTACTATGAGGCGCACGGGGGCTAACAATCTCAAAATGTAAAAGAGATTACTAGAGAAACAACCACTGCAAGAACATATTAATGCTTTGGTACAGGCTTCTTGCAAGGGAGCCAACAACAGTTTGTGGTTCCATATTCCATGGTGAATAAAAAGGAAACATATTGACTGATGTGCGTCTTCTCGATTTTTACAACAAAAAATTTACATGAAAACGTGGACAAAGTTTTAAGGAACAAATAAACTTGTAAGATACAAAGTCTCATTTTTTTATTATTCATATTAAATTGTATGAAATTTCATGGCCTGTTTTGGGATAAAACAAATCACAAGAAAGTTTTCCACCAAAAAAAAAAATCTGAAATTTATATAAATATCATACATGCATATTCACACATACAGTGAAAACAGAAAACTTTCACCTGTTAGAAACAATTATTTACATCATAACATAATCAGCGCACACAATTCATTGAGGACAACAATCAAAGCTAACGTTATCACTGGGAGCAGAGCTTGGTAAAGTCTTACCAACAATTTAAAAAAAAAAAGCGTACCAGATATTTGGCCACTACTGGTAATTTTGGTTCATTGTACTGCGCAGTTGATCTGTATACTCTACTTCCGACTTCGGTAACATGTTCTTAATCTCACGTTGTACTACTATACACATCTTCCTCTTACTTGCTATATTCGTCTAAAGCACCGTTCAAATAGCACACACACAAGGCAGATTATAATGATTACAAGAATCTCAAAGAATACAATATGCGGTCTAGCGGTGTCACACAAGAACCTCAAAGAATAAGATACCGTACACGGTCTAGAGATGTCACGTAGGAACTTCGAAGAGCAAGATATGCGGTCTAGTGGTGTCACATACAAAAATTCAAAGAACAACGCGGTCTAGTGATGTCACAAAAACCTCAAAGAACAAAATACACGGTCTAGGGGTTTCACATAAAAACTTCAAAAAAGAAGATACACTATCAAGCAGGTTGTGCACGAACGTTTAAGAATAAGTAACATATTTTGGTCATGTACAAGAATGTGAAAGAAAAAAGATACACACATTTTCGCAATGTTGTCCAAAAACACTCACAGAAACAAGGTACCGACTTTAGTTGCATTGTACAAGAACCTCATAGAACCAGATACAGTTTCTAGTGATATGAAATAAGCTCAAAGGGGTAAAAAAACATATTCAAGAGATGTTATACAAGAAAATCAGAGTAGATAAATTCTCTATTTATATAGTACAAACACCTTATTACATACAGTTCCAATAGAACTTCAAAGAGCATTAGATTTTCAAGAGATGTTGCACAAGAGCTATCAATCAATTTGACACATCTGCTGAGATTCAATGCCAAAAGTAGTTCATCGCACTTCATACACAATGCCATTTAACCACTTATAGAAGCACAACTGATATATCCACACAGTAAATTATGCTTCTGACAGTACACTTACGCTATCAGGTCAATAAAGATATACAAATCTAACAAATTGACATTAAACAATTGCGCAATACTTAACAAGCCATTTCTTTCAGTGGTATTGAAAACCAATGACACGGCCAAGACAGCAGTGGCGTAACCACGAAGCAAGGCCCCCCCCCCCCCCCACAAAAATTAAGTTGGGGCTTCCTTTAATAACGGGCTAACTAACCATGAAAAATATGAAAATTAATTATTTAAATTATATAAAGAATAAGATAACTTTTGACGCCATCTGGACTACTTTCCGGTGCCCCGGACGTCCGGTCCACCCGCGTGGTAGTTACGCCACTGCAAGACAGGAGTAAATCTGTAGCGAAATGAATTAATGCTCAGAGTAAATCTATTTCTAAACGCGCGCTGCATCTGGAAGAAATAATTTAATTAAAATTTATCAACTCTTGGGCCGAGATTGGCGTGTGTTTACATGGACCCGAGTTGTCATTCCCCAATGTTTGTGCAGAGATGCCAGATAAAGAAGGCACCGTTCAACATTGCTGAGAGCTCTAGGGAGTGATGATGTATTAAAGAGCTTGAGACCGTCTGGAATAATTAGAATGAAGAAGTAGATCCGGTCGTTAAGTTTCCCCTCTGCCAGGCCTGGCTGACCTCATGTTGAGTTAGTTCTTACGAGAAAAAGTACAAGATGTGTCTGTCTGCATCACTGCGATTTCCCTTGTGTTGTATTGTTTTTTTTTAATTATTGAAATATTTATTAAGTTCTAATTGAAAGTATCAAATATGAGATGTAGTTGGTCATTTCTGTATTGTTTCAATGTGAAGAATGGTGAGATCACGGGGTCGGCAACTGGGCGATCACGAAATACCGGTAAGTCTAAAGGAATTGTTTGGTAGATCTCTAGGTCATGTGAGGGATAAAAAGGAATGTTTAAACTTAGGAAATTTTGGAGTCATCATCTCCCGTCGGCTTTTTGAAGTGCAGTCCCCGCGATTCATATGTTTCTGTATTAACTTACGGATGCGAGTCACGGCAATGACTAAAGCCCATAAAAACCGGCCGGAAACCGCAGAAATGAGCTATCTGAGAAAGTTCGTCGAAGCAAAAAGAAGGGACAGGGTCCACAACCAGACATACGTCGTGGCATCGAAACCCAGCCCCTGCAGACCCGAGTGGAACAGGCCCAGTTATGATAGTTTGGTCATGTCTGCATAATGGTGAGAAGTTCGGCTACCTCGACAAATATGGGAACCTAAAAGCCAGGGATCCGCTCCTCCAGGACAACAGTAGACAATCCCTGAAGAACCGAGAACTAAATTGGAACCAGGTCAAAAGAAAGACAGATTATAGGATAGTATGGCGTTCTCTCTGGCTAACATTTACACCGCAAGATGAACCAGGAAAGACTAAGTTAGTCTCCATGATTAACGGTACTTTATCAAAGCTCACAGGACAACCCCATGAGCTAACTGGCTAAAGTTCAATTTATACGTGAACTGGACACGATTGGAAAGATATTTTTTTTTTCTTTGAAGTTAACATTTGGTAAAACGTCATTTCTACCGCTCTGTATTTGGAAATACAGGAAACAGGTCTTCTGGCAGACAAAAGGTATATAGATGATGTACCAAATTCCAGATACTGCGAAACCTCAAAACAGACATGCACCTACCAAGGGAGATCTTTAGATTAGAGAGCTTAATGTCATAACTTCTGGGAGTAGACTTCACTAAAATAGAGGTACTGCAATTAAAGTTTCCGTTCCTAAACTACGTTTAATGCGTAAACACTATTATTATATTTTTAATGTTATCATTATTATTTTTCTCAACATACAACTGTATCACTGTTATACAATGTAGTAGCTAGTTATCATTACAATAAATGCAAAATGGTTGGGCCTCTATAATAGACCTACAAATTTTACTATTCAAATGAACACCATCAGCTCAAATTTAATAGGACAGCACCAAACAATCCCTCCACCCCCCAGACCCAAACCCCTTTATTCAATGTGCTCGGATTAAAAGATAGCACAACAAATACATAAAGAGCTTTACCATATCAGCGGCTGACGAAAAGTTGTTTTATATTTAAGTAAATAGGTCGTTCCAGAACACAACATACACATTTAATCCGACCTCTGACTATCCGGAATGAAATACTAACCGGTATCAGCTACACACGAGTTATGAAATGTATGCAGTGTGAACTATTTTAGTAAATAAGTTTCAACTGTTCAATTAAAGTGGGGGGAAAAGTATTAAAGAAATGCAAATCTATCTATCTACATTAAGTAGGAAAGTAAATTGTATACATAGATCCTGTTGTCATTGGAGGAATACCATGGACACTAGTTGAATGTTTAGCTTTCTGTGTTGACGTTTGAGCACTGTTTCTTTCGATCTTTATCTTTCTGTCGTTTCCACGTGTTAAGTGAATGTGTAAAAACAGTGACGAGAATATTGCAGGTTGCTATTGTTTAAATAAGGCGGCTGAGCTCTTCTCTCATTCGCAGCCAAGGCCAAGTTAAAAAGTGTACATGTGTTCTGTAGCTGTTGTGTGGTGCTATACAGAGTGTTTGTGATTACTGGGCAACCAGGCAATAGCTTTTTACCTTCTGGGGTAATCATGAGCACGTGAGCAACACGTGTTAAACTGTCTCATATGGAATATCTGATTTAAATGCAATAATGAAATTAAGGGCGAGCACACGATTTAGACTTCGTGATTTTAATGTCATATTTTATGAAACATTAATTGTAGTTTTTCATATGGGCATATTGTTCATTACGGTTTTTATAACAATATGTGATTACCGGGTTGCATTTTTCTCCAAATGAACCAGCCCCGCTATTTCCTGTCAATACTGGATAATAATGCTTTTATTGTACCACATGAGACAAATGTTTTTTTTTTTTGCGCATTCTGAAGTAACTGCTAATGTCTGTTAGCCCAGACCATTTAGTTTGATTTATTCGTGATCCAAAAGTAATTTTATGCTTTTTCCTTTAAACAAAAAAATGTAATAATAATAATAGTAGTCATTGCTTTGCACCTGAATAAAGATTATAAACGGAAAGCGATTTGGGTCACCTCTCAAAATCCTCAAGTTGGGACAATGGGGTTATATATATATATATATATATATATATATATATATATATATATATATATATATATATATATATATATATATATATAAACAGAAACAAAGGTGAAGTGTGTTCAATTTCCAGCGCAGAAAGGGGAGGGTGCGACACTTGGGAGTCATAGCCCCCACCCCCCCCCCCACCCCCCCCCCCCCCCCCCCCCCCCCCCCCCCCCCCCCCCCCCCTCCCCCCCCCCCCCCCCCCCCCCCCTCCCTCCTATAAAAAAAACAAAAACCCCCCCCCCCCCCCCCCCCCCCGAGTGTAAAGGAGATAAAAGGGCTGGAGCAGCTGTATGGCGAGGGGGAACCACTTAAGATGATCAGATTGCCACACTGTTGTAACATAAAACTACTTGTAAAAACGTGTGTGTGGGGGGTGTGTTAAAATTTAGACTATCAATTTAAATACTGCTACTTAAATATAGCCATTACTTCACCCCTAACAAAAGTTTAGTGCAAGGTCATGATATGAAAAACTTGACAAATTCTTTATTTAGAAATATTAGATATTAAAAATTATAATTAAAATAAAGTGTTATAACTTGGTTACTGTAATTTAAAAAAAGCTAACTTAGCCCCATAACAGATACTAGGTCTCAGCTTTTATGAGGTGAGAGTTGATCGATTCCCCTACTCACTGCCTTTGCCTTCCTTAAATAAAAACAAACAAAGTCAGGAACACATTTTTACAGCTGGGTACACTGCAGCGCGACGCAATCTGGTTTCAAACCGGGTCCCTTTGCCATCAGAAGCAAGCACGCTAACCAAGTAATCACTCATTCATAGTTACTGTAAACTATGACAAAAATGCTTGCATATTTTCATTTGACTCTATGTGTCAACTATACACCAGCAAATATTCATACATATAGAAAGACACTGCATAAAGAAGCTATATATATATATATATATATATATATATATATATATATATATATATATATATATATATATATATATATATATATATATATATATATATAGATATATATACACACGCATACACCCGAAGCAGGGCAAATACATAAACACAGTGATGTATTAGAAATAATTCAAATAAGAGTATATAATAAATACATATACCACAGGAAAACGCCTTATGTCCACAGCTTTAACCAAGCACTCATTAGTACAGGTCATTCACATTCAAATATTGTTTGCGTTTTCGCATGTTCTCCGAGTTTTCTATGCAAATACTTTAACTGAATGTGACGTCACACTCGTAAATGTTTGGAAATAAAGCATGAATGCGTGTATTAATGTACAATCCTTCATTGCAACAGTGAATTAAAATAGAAATAAGTGAATCATAAATTGAACGAAGAATAGTTAATTTGATCACATATTATTTGTTACATTTCGTGTGTTAAGAAAACCGTATTTACAGTAATTGTCACGGCACAACTGCCGCCCCTAGTCTTTGTCCATATAGGGTATAGGGAGAATAATAAGGTCCGACTGCCGCAAATGACTGTGGCGTTGGAGGTGTGGCTCCGACACCGGACAGTGGAGATTTGTAAGGATGATACCTGCTGGCTCCCAGAAGACTGCTGACGGGACTCAAGCATGGAGGAAGCGCCTGGAAGGCCAAGAGCTGATAGGCTGGTGAGGGATTTCTCATGGGCACACTGGGCACATCCTGGAGAGTTACATGTAGAGGATAAGTGGGAATTCTGTAATGTTAGTTGGCAATTAGTGCAATAGGGGTCTCTGCATACAGGTACTAGTGTGGTCGCTCCTGATGGAGTCCTCACACGTGCATATGTCACAAAAGGGGATAATGCTGTAGTTGCGCCAGCAGCGGCGGCCTTCAATGCAGATGACTGCGCAGCCGCGAAGCTACTCAGGCTGGAATGGGCAGCGAGAGCACTATGATAGCTGGAGCTGCTGGGGTCCAGTCCATGACTGATGAGAGCTAGAGGGTTGCCGTAGCCGGCCAAGTGAGCCGCCGTGGGTATTCCGCCGAGCATAGATGGGTGTGTAGCCGAGGGCTTCACTGCAGAACTCAGGGACGAAGATGACTGCATCACAGATGAGGAGTGTGAGCTGGAAGGTTTGGAGTAGGAAGGAGGGGATGTGCTTTGGTGGGATGATAATGAACTTGAGGAGGCTGGCGAGTCGCGGGATCGATGGTGCGAATGCTGGTGACTGCTGCTACTATGGTGATGATGGTCGTTTCCACCGCCGTCTCCCTTCCCATTACTACTTCTAGAGCTGGATCTTTGAGAGCTTGCGTGCCCTCCTGCTGATACAGGTCGAGACGATGAAGAGGCAGAGCTAGGGATATTAGCACCGGCATGACTCGTTGGAGAGCTCGATGGTTTGGGTTCGGCGCTGGTAGTCCTTGTGGACTTCTCGCTGGCAGAGCTTGAAATTGACACCAGTGGCGGGATTTCTTTGGGCGGGAAGGTTCTAAATCCTGGTTTTGAGTCTCTCCCGGAGTCTTTATTACCATGAGAGCTTGGTCTCTTGGAGGATTCAGAATCTGAGGCCTTTTCGTTGTCTTTTTTCTCCAGTGGAGGAATAATAGGCTTAGATGGTGATGTATCTTTTCCTATAGCACTGCAGGTCTGAGCCAGAAGTGCGAGTGGACTTTTCTTGGCGTCCAGCTGTTGAAGAGACCAAAAAAAACAGGTTTAAAAAAAACAGAAGACAGTTTAATATTGCAAGGCAACACATCTGTAAATTAATCTTGCATAAATAACACGTTTACTTATGTTGAGAACCAAGTTACCAAAACAAAATAACACATTGACAGGCAGAATATTCTACAAGTGTGACGTGTTCAAAGCCCCACTTAGTTCCCGGGGTCCTCTCAGAAAACAAATGAAGAATAGAACTACTGTTCCTTCATGCATGTCGTAAAAGACGAATAATGTTCAGTTGGTTGGCCACCTCATCGTGGAACACGAAATTGCTACGGAAACCACAGTTGCAGCAGCATGTGCCTTGTATCGAGTTTCCTGCATGGGGCCAGATGTATCTGGTGATCCCCTGTCCCGTAGGGAGCAAACAAAGAGATAACGATGAGAAGTGTTCAAATGGATTACATGACATGTCTTACATGGGGATTACATGACATGTCTTACATGGGGATTACATGACATGTCTTACATGGGGACTGGGTTTAGTTTAGCCATGACACTTTATCATCTAAAGATGGGAATTAAAAGATACATTTTTTAAAAACCAGTTCACACAGATGGTCTTACTGGGAGTAGTTTTATAGGATAGGAATGCGCAGCTGTGCCAGGAACCAAGAGAAAAAAGGCCTAGGCGTTGTGGTAACATATACATGGACTTCGAGAGCTCAGATAAGGCCCCAGCCATTTGTATGTTGTGATACCCCATCACTGTTTGAGAAGAGGGGTAAAAAAATATGTTAATGCAAAGAAAGGCTTGCAGAAGAAAAAAAAAGTTAGGCCCTTGTTATTCCCCCCTCTCGTATACATTCTTCGTTTTAAAACAGGGGGAGAGGTTGCTACAGATACTTTACCCCACCCCCTGTGATCGCACCCCACAGACTATTTTTTCCTTAAATCTCACAACCTGTAGAGTTTCTTTTGGTCTTGTTTGCTGATCACGGATTGGAAGCACAGGAATGTAAATAATTACGACTATTTCTGACGTAAGTGCTCACTATACACGGAAATATGAATCATACAGGGCCAGATTTAGTTAAATGATGCTTTCAAGCGCGTCCAATTGGAGACTGGTTAGGGCGCTGGCCTCTCGCGGCTAAGGTAAGCCTACCGGGTTTGAAACACGGTGGCGTCACGATATGGTATACACAGCACTAAATGGGTACTTTACTCTGCTCTTGAGTTGGCAAAGGCAATGAAGTCACCCCACCTCAAAGCATAATGAAGTCTCTAACACTTCATTTCCCTACGATAATGTCTGCTATGGGAATACCTTTACCGTAAGGCTTTCAACGCCTTTGTAACGCATTCACGAAACTGTAAGACATTTCTAAACAGGCAATCCACAACACTGCCTGAGTTGTTAACACTGAAGATTTAGTTTGTGTGATTGTTTTCTCCTTGTTCCCTGTCCGCGTAGCGAGACACCCGCTCACACTTGTTAAGTTGTTTCTGTCTCTTGTAGCCTATTCCTTTCTCAGAAATCCGAGCACTCACAATTTTTTCCCCCGTCTGGCAAGAACAACATGGCACGCCAAACAGGTTTACAGCGGCAGATACATGGTCAATACGCAGAAGTGATGCTTGGAGTAGAAATCAATGATCGGGTCTCGTGATTTAGCAACAACCTGCTTAAGGGGCTTGTAAAACAATGGACTAAAAAGCTACCTCACGTATGTCGTAAGAGGCGACTGATATGACGTTGTGCACGGGGCTGGCAACCTTCATCATGTTAAACTAATTGCTACAGAAGCCAAAACAGCAAGAACGCATGAATGCTTTTGGTGCAGGCCTCAAGGGTAAGGGGGGGGGGGGGGGGACAAGCTACAGCGGTGGCTACATGTTCCATAGAAATATTAGCGAAATGGGAAATGATGATTTCTGTAACGTGGAATACAGTTCCTTCTCATTATTCCTGTAACGTGATGTAGGACCTACTTCTCATAATCCCTGTAACGTCATGTACTTCTCAATGTTCCTGTAACGTGGTGTACTTATCATAATTCCCGTAACGTCCTGTGAAACTACAGTTAACGATTAATGTGGCATTAAGAAAGCCTTCATACAATTTTGCTAACTTTTTTTTTTAAAAATACAAGTACAAATACTGCTTACAGAACCTGTTAAGTGAAGTGAAGTCAATTTACTTATAACTAACTATTCCTGGAAAGTGCAGTAGGCCAACATTTTCCCCATAACTTGTCATTAAATGTCAAGTGCATTAAATATTAACAACTTTTCTTTGTAGGTCCAATCATCAAATTCCAATGTTTGACATAAGTTTAACTTTGACATGCCACTTCCAAGTCTCCACATCACAAAACTCTGAATATAGTGTACCAACCCTTTTTACTAGTCGCATAGACAGTTATAGGTATAACAAATGACAGAGTGTATCGATTTGTGAATGGCAAAAGTGCTCTGATAAACGACAGACGTTCGGTCTAGGTTGAAAGAAACGTGCTCGCAACAAGAAGGCAAAAGCCTCAACAACAAAAAAGCCTATAACAAATTAAAGGTGCATCGCGGAACCTTACTTGCCATGTTTATTGAAAAGTTTGGATGTTATGAGGTCAGCTTGAATTTAGAAAATGTCCAGACATCTGTAGTTGAATTCTCTTGACGAGACGAAGTAAACATAGAACTACTGGCACCATCAGGCATGTCGTACGAGGCGACTAATATGAAGTTGTGCATGCGGCTGGCAACATCATCTGAGAAAGTTGCTACAGATACCACCTCTGCAAGAACATGTGAATCCTTGGCGTAGGTTTCCTGCAAAGAGACAAGCTACAATGGTGGCTATGCTCTGTAAGGAGCGGAAAGGAAAATACTGATGAATTATTACAACAAGATCACAGATAGTAAAGGTAATAGCAGACTACGCTGGCCATATATAAGGACAAGTTTTAGTCACATACAAAAGTATTTATTGGGTCACACGAAAAGAATAGTAACTAGCCTATTGTTCGCATACACAAGTAACCTATTTATTGACCTCATAGAAAGGCCTGTAATAAACCTTGTGACAACTGGAAATATCAAGGCATAAGGCGCAAAGACAAACAGCAAGAGGAAAAATCCTGAAAGGTATGACCAAGTGCCTGGGATGAAAAAAAAGCAAGAATTTGAAAGTACGGAAATAATCAAAAGACAGTTGTGGAAATTACTGACAGTCAATTTCACATAACATGAGACATCATGATGATGATGATTATGTGGTTTTATGTAATTTTTTTTTTTTTTATAGGCCTAGAAGTGATAGGACTTTTTTTTTTAAACTTTTCCCACAGAGTTTCATGTATGCCTGGGCCGTATTTTTCGAGAAACTATTCACGATTTTATTTTTCCTAAATTGGTATGAAAAAAAATTGCATGTCAAGAAGTTATTAAATAGTCTACTTCATACAGCTTTCCCGGGCCTGTCTATAGTAATACAAACACTGATACCCCCACCATATTTCCCCATCTTCAGTGTAGTATAATAAGTAGGCCTATAATAGGCCCCTATATAATACTATTATTATTCACGATAATTTAATAAAAATATAGCCAAATACTTGCTTATTATTTGAAACATCAAAGGACAGCGTAAGAAGATGTCGAAATGTCGGTTTTTATTATTTAGCTGGAAAGTCGGATGGCTTTTATGATCTTCATTTAAAGACATGAAATTTCAGAAAAATAGTAGACCGACATAATATAGGTAATCTATACTGAACAGTGAGATTCTAGAAAGAAAAGAAGAAATATTTCAATAACTTATGTAAGGATCCACCACAAAACTTCCCGGGATCGATATGAGAGCAGACCTGCCAGTTGGCGAGAAAGCGAGGGCTAACCTCGTGAACGTGTGTGGATTAGCGGGCAGAATCGGGGGGCGACGAGCTATCACAGCGTCTCCCGAATAAGCACGCTTATCTGAGCCTATACTATCACTACTACTAGGTAGGCCTATTCATCGCTCATTAATAGAATGGTTAATTTAATTTTTTTAAATGAAAGTAAGTTCAATTAAATAAAAACTAGACTTGTCTCATTATTTAAGAGCATTAAAATGTATGTTAGTTTTAGTGTGTCCTATAACTTGCTTTCTTTGTTTTCAACAACAGAAGATCGTTCATTCGTGAAGTCGGCATAACGGCCATTTATTAAAAATAATATAGGCCTAAAGCATGGGTACTTACAGTTGTTGGTAGAGGCTGGAGATAATCGGGATGAAGATACTGACTAACACCCGATGTCAGCATTGTCAAACCTGAGGATGCTGATGTCATTTATTCCAAATTATGAGAAACTCGACGATGAAAACAAGTCAATCAAATGTCATCAAATGTTATTCAAATGCGACTAATATTCCAGTGCTAGGTTTCCATTAGGAAGAAAGTTGTTTAAAATACAATGAGTATCTTCAGTACAGATTGTGAATATTTTCTAGAATAGCCTACTGCCAAATCCGAAGAAATGAAATTAAACTTTCACATAAAGCACAGTGTATGTACAATAATCCAGAACGATCACCAAATAGGATCCTGCTGGCGGTATCGCACTGGTGTTGAGTTGGTTTTGCAAACAACAAAGGTACCAAAGCCAGTGAGTGGTGTGGTAAAAGTCCGCTATTCAACTGAGAAAAGACATCCTTTCCGATCGTTTTGTGTGTTCCCTTTGAGTCCCCGAGTTGCGAGAGGTGATGATTGCACTGAACGCGATGAACAACCTCTCGCGGTAACCGTCAATCACGCGCTGCGCCCTCGCTCGCCGCAGTGCAAGCTGAAGTGAATGAAGCCACCCTGCTCGACAACACGCACGACACAACCCGACAACAGAAGGGGATTTTGTGTGGATGGGGTGGAGAAAAAGAAAACAACAAAAGAAAATTTAAAAAAAAAGAGGGGGGAATGGCGGAAGGGGAATCCCAGCCCAGCCAATGAAATGGTAAATTAGTTGAATCCTTGTTCACCGATTGGTTGGTGGTAACGCGGGCAACGTCAAGTGATAATAAATACGGGCGCTTGGATTGACATCTGCCTGGCATAGGTTCGACCAATGAGAAGGCGACAAGATAATTATCTGGCAGTCATCCAACCGTCACCTCTCGCCCCGGCAATCAATCATCCTGACGGCGGAGATGTCAATCAAACTTGATTTATACCACGCGGCACTGCTAATGTATACTTTGTGATGAGGCAAATAAAGGACAAACAGAATGCGAGGGCGCGGAGATCGCCTGGGAAAAGATGGTTCGCCATTCGAACGTTGCACGCTGTTAATACACCATTTTGTTTTTTAGAGAACGCGCTTCAATGTGGCAATAAACAAACGACCTATTGATGTCTCATGGTTTTTCAGCCTTCGCAATAAAGTACCATGGGTACATCAGCTCTCTAGCATAAGGTAAGGTGAAGGTAGTCACAAAGCAGATACGGCCGTAGGGGTGTGAAGTGTTAGAGACTTCAAACACTAGGTCCAGATTTATGATGTGGAATGACTAGTTCCCTTCCTCGCTGCCTTCGCCTTTCCTAATCCAAAGTGCACAGTAAGGTACCCACTTCGACTGGAGCGTGAAGAGACCAGGTTTCAAGCCCACAACCAGGTAACTTTTTGACCGAGATGTAATCGATATAGCCACTCTAAGGTGAAGGTAGCCCCCTTAACGAATACTGACGTAAGGGAGTGAAATGTTAGAGATTTCACATATTAGTTCCAGTTTTTTGTGAGGTGACTAGTTCCCTCCTCGCTGTCCTTTGCCTTCCAAAATATAAGGGTGGAGACAGGTAGGCCAGCCAATTTACAGATCAGAAGGCAGATTGCCTAGAATAGCTCGGGCGTTGGCGTAGCTGGCGAGTCCTTTTTAGGGCTTTATGCTAGCAGACAGATAATGTTGGTCCTTTTCAGGACTTAGTATCTATCAACGCTGATCGGGTTAGCAGTCAACAGAGTTGACTTTTTTGGGATGGTAAATGCGCTCTGATATAACCAAATACAGTAGAACTCCATTTATCCGAACCCCATGGGACCCAGCATCGTTCGGATAATCAAATGTTCGGATAATTGGATTACATAATGTATCGAGTACATGTACACATATTTCTAAAAATAATTAACCATCACAAGGAAAATACACTATAAAACATATTTACTTGTACTGTAATAATAATACCCACACTGTATTAGATCACTGTATTACCAAAATCTTTCATTATACTGCAGTGCATGTACTACTTGTATTAATTATTTTTTTTAAGAAAGAGAAATGTTTTCAAAATAACATAACAAACGATTCAAAACCAGGCGCAACTTACGTATACATGTACTTGCACAGATGTAGCCCACTATTTAAAATAATGAGGAATCCTCTTTGTCATGAAATATTCTAATCCACATATATAAATTATTAGGTAAATATGAAGCCTAACAAATAAAATTAATAAAGAAAAGAGCAATGGAAAAATAACAGTGCTGTCACAAAGAATGTACTCGAAATCCCCCTTGTTTTCTGCTACGTCTGCAAATTGTAATGCTTTCACGTTGATATAAAAGCTTACTGTATTATTACCCGCCTTCTTCAATGAAACGTGTGCTGTATTTCTTGGAAAAAAACATTGAGAGACTGCGTAATGACCTAAATTAATCCTAACATTAATTATATTACGTTACCAAAACGAACGAACAGATGGACAAAAGGATAAAGAGAGAGGGGAGGGCTGAAAATCAGGAACGCATGCAACACGCGTCGCGCGATACACAAATGCTGCCATCACGCGTGTAAGTCTACATGCACTAATTGTTTTTCAGACGGACAGTGATAAAATACACTACCCTTTCCCAGAGTTAGGTTTTAAAATCATAAAAAACGCTTATTAGGAAAGATAACAATAGATGGGTTTACGTTTGAAAACATAACAGTACCCAGACAGCACATCTTCGAAACAGGAGGTAGAAGAAATTGCATATTTTGAATGCAGCCACGTAGCTCCTTTAAATTTGTATTTTTGGGTTCCTTAGGGCTTGCTGACAAATAATATGTAAAACGTTACGCAAATAGTCCAGGAATTAATAAATTATACCCAAAATAAAATATTGGGGGTGCCTGACAGCATAAAATCATTTCTGCTCATAAGATTTTTTTTTAACGTGTTTGAAAAAAATTTACGTTACAGAAATAGCCTACCATGTAAACTCCAAATTGATTGGAGCGCAACAAATGAAAGCCTAACCACGATTGGTCGGGCTATAAATACTATCTTGGTTGTTAGGGGAAACGGGGAAAGGTAACATTTTTTCAAACACTTGTCGAAACGGGGCTCATTGGTCAGACTCGCTGATATACACACTTGGGAGCGTTAGTTCGAAACCACTTGTTTAAATAAGCTTGATAAAGCATCAGTGCGTTGAAGCCAGCTTATATTTGGCTAAATAAAAGCCTGGAAGATAAGCAGATGGGAATTTGTGCCAGTTTGTGCCAGAATTCATTGCTAATCAACGTATCTGTGTTTATTCGTATGAATTGTGGTAAGCTTGAACCATTCAATATCTTTTAATGAAAATTGAATGTGAATTGTTGATTTATGCCTGTATATATATGTGTAGTTCAGTGGCCAACGTGAGGTAAAGCCTGTAATGCTCCAGCCTGAACAGAGGGTGTCGGAGAGAAGTAAAACGGCATGGAATGGCCAAATAGTACACTGACACCTAGATGATTGACTAGAAAGAAATAATGCTGGAATTGCAGAGGCGTAGTAACCATTAAGGAGGGTAATACTGGAATAAAGTATTTCAAATGAAGCTGACAGTTGGCCTAATGCTCTGAACTCAATGTTTGTGCTGTGTTGTGATCAGTGTAACAAGAGAGTTTAAGTTAGTTATGAAGTAGAAGGTACATCCTTCTTGATTTCAGGGACAGTGGTCTTGATGGTACTGAGCAGCACCTGGTCAGAGCTTTGCTGAATCCAGTGTCGGACAGCATACTCCTTGGTCCTTTTAGCTATCAGTGAGGTGTCTCCAGAGCCCAGAGGAGAATTCGAGCAGAGGAGTCCTTTCCTGCCGCCATCACGCCAGATAAGCTAACTTGGCCAGCTGAGCTCAACATTATGTCCCCTCATCTTGAACTGACTTTGTAAAATTAACATTAAGAGGGGAATTTACTTGTCTTAAAATCAGGAACTGTGAACATCTCCAATACTAGTCCCTAAAGACAAACTATTGAAGTCATGATGACAAATACCAACAGAGCTTGAACAAAACAAAACCAGTATTACCTCATTTTACTACTACACAACTGACACACATAGAACATTTGTAATAATATATGTCACTACAATATTCATATTAAATACATTCTGTACATAACTTGTAATTTAAATTGATTGTGATTCCTGGTTCCCTTGTAGTTGAATCAGGACACATATTCATTCATGCCAGTAATGAATACATATTGTTATTTGAAAAGTTACGAGTGACTTCTTTAAGATATTCTCATAGAGTGTTATATGTATGTGAGTGTCACAGTGTTGTTAAGAGTAGTGGATTAAATTAAATTGTTTATCTGTCTGTTGTTGTGACTTACACTTCATCATACACATACCCTAGACACATAACGTAGTCATCACACTATTCCAGAATAATTCTGACTGAGATATATAGATATGTGGTAGCAAGTAAGGTGATATATAATACACTACTCTTATTAGATATATATATATACCTTCACAGCTGATCTCAGTCAGTACACTAAGTCCCCTATAAATATTTATAACATCCCACTTCACCACATATATTGGGGTCTCGCTCTTGGGATTTTGAATCTTTCCCTATTAAAAATATTGGGGGTAATTCACTTCAGGGAAGATAAGAATTAAAAAGGTATCCTTGGGTGGAATTAAATAAGGTTGAGCTCACGGTGCCTGTGTTGTCCATTAGAGATTGAATTGTTGGTTAGACATTGTATAAATTTACATAATAGACAATGGCGGACCTGGCCAAATTTCGATCTGCTGCGGTTCAGACTGCAAAAGAGTTAGGATTAGATGGGCAAGTTATGGTTGCCTATGTCACGACGGAATGTGACAAATTTATTGAACGTGAAGAAAGAAGGTTTGAAGCCGAAAGAAAGTTAGAGGCTGACAAGGAAATTAAGAAGTTACAGTTTGAAGCTGAGGCTGAGACTAAGAGGTTGCAGATTGAGGCTGAGGCTAAGAAATTGGAGGCAGAAAGAGAAGACAAAAGATTAGCTGCAGAAGAGAAGAAATTAGCTGCAGAAAGGGAAGAGAGGAGATTAGCTGCAGAGAGGGAAGCAGAAAAGGAGGAGAAAAGATTACAAAGGGAACATGAATTACGACTAAGGGAGTTTGAGTTTCAAGGCCATGCTCCTGAAAATGGTGCCAGTCCCTTTGCCTCTGATGCTACGGTTACTCAAGGAGCCTCAACCTCAGCTATGAATTTTCATTTAGATCATTTTGTTGAGAAAGACGATGATATAGAGAGCTACCTAAATAGGTATGAACTATTAGCTACCACGTATGGGTTAGAGAGAGAAAGGTGGAGCTTAAAGTTATCTCAGGGACTTCGTGGGGCAGCTTATGAAGTTTTTGCAAAAATGAGCAGAGGTGATCAGGAAAATTATGACATGCTAAAGCAGGCTCTTTTGTTAAGGTATGAAAAGAATGCAGAATTTTATAGAAAAAAATTTAGGAATGCTAAACTACTGTCAGGTGAAACCTATCACCAGTTCTCTGCACGAATAGAGACATACTTGGAGAAATGGACTTCTCTGGGGAAAACCCAAGATCTTAAGGAAATGGTCCTTAAAGAGCAATTAAGAGAGTCCATGGCTCCAGACCTGAGAAAGTTTCTCATGGAACAAGGTGCAGAGAGGCTGGATGAGTTGCTAAATGTTGCTGAAAGGTATCAAGCAGCTCAAGCAGAGGTAACAGGTAATAAAAAGAAACAGGTGGACAACTTTAGGGCACCACAGAACTTTAATAAATTTGATCCTAGGGATCAAAATAAAGGTAAGCACCAATTTGATAGGCCACGGTATGACAATAAAAATAAATTCCCACAATTCGATGAAAGGAAATATAATGAAAGAAAATCTTTCAACCAAGGAAAAAGGTGGTGTAAGAATTGTCAGATGGACAATCATGACACTGACCGTTGCAGAAGGAAACCTGTGTATATGGCAACCCTTCAGGTCAGGTCGACCTCAAGACAGGAGGAGGATATTATGTTAGATACCACTCCAGAAGAGATGAGGAAGGCACAGGCTGGGGATAAAACACTCAAGCCTTGTTTCAGAAAATTGTCAACTTGTCATACAACTCCAGGCAAGGGAGATTTCTACATGAAAAACAAGTTGATGTATAGGAAGACTGGAGCTAGATCAAAAGGTCACGGACAGCTGGTACTTCCTAAAAGATATAGGGCAGACTTAATAAGGAGACTACATGTGAAACCAGATGGGGACCATGAGAAAATAGGTACCATCATTCAAAAGGTGGCTCACAATTATTATTGGCCCAAAGCAAGATGGGACATTGAGAATTTTGTAGAAAGGTGTAGCATAGCACATGAGGGAACACCCACAAGTGGGAACATGGATCAGGACCTGGACACGCCATGGGGCAAAATCAGGCCTGACAATAAAAGGAAAAATAGATTTGATAAAGTGGACCAAATGGAATGGGAAGCCCCTTTTCACGGACAAGCTTCACTTAACTGTTTTACAATGGCCACTATGCGGAGAGTGCAAAAGGATGTCTTACCCCAGGATAAGCCGACAATCCCTCAATCGGACTTAAACAAACTGGAGGAAGAGGATGTAGAGAGGAAATCTCTCATCAAGAATTTTAAGAGGGGAGACAGCCCCAAAAGAAAAATTGGTAGCGGTCGTTTTGTGAATGATAACTCTGGGAGGAAAAATCATCACTATAAAGCTTCGAGTGGAAGAGACCATACCGGTGCATGGACAAATAGGTCCACACAATTAAAGGTCCATATGTAGCTTTGTTAAGAACGTGGACTGATGAAAAGGCAGAGGAAAACATTACATCTTCATACCAATATGTGAATGAGCTGACCACTCGGTTGAAAACTGGCTGGAAACTTGCCAATGAAAATTTGAAACAAGCCAGGAAGAAACATGCTGCCTATTATAACAGGAAGGCGAAAGACAGAAATTTGGCTGTGGGAGAGAAAGTACTGCTTCTTTTGCCTGGGAGTCAGAATAAGTTACAAATTGGATGGCAGGGTCCATATACAGTTTTAGAGAAGGTGTCTAGAACAAATTATAAGATAGATAAGAAGGGGAAAGAAAAAATCTATCATGTGAATCTCCTGAAGAAATATTTGGAAAGAGAACATCAGGAAGAGACACACTTGTTGACCTTGTCCATCGCCATGGAGATGAAAAAGGAACCACTTTCATCATTTGAATATCCATTACACCCCTGTGAGACAGCAGCAGAGGTGAAAATCAGTACACATTTAACGAAAACTCAGAAAGAGAGAGTGCAACAGGTTCTAAATAATCATGCAGAGGTGTTAACAGACCGACCAGGGCATACAAACCTATTGGAATATGATATGAAACTGATAGACCCCNCACCTGTCTGTATGAAACCATATTCGATTCCGTTTGCTAAGGAGAAAGCTTTGAAGGAAGAGATAGACTATCTGTTGAAGGAAGGAATTATTTCGCACAGTGAGTCTTCGTATAGTTCCCGTGTTGTACTTTTAAGGAAGCCCTCTGGAGAACATAGACTCTGTATAGATTACAGGAGACTGAATGCTATTACAGAAGGACAGGTGGATCCATTGCCGGATACAAATCAGCTGTTTGCCAGACTAAATAAAGCTAAATATTTCTCAAAAGTGGATCTGAGTAAAGGATACTATCAGATTCCAGTAAAGCCTGAGGTTAGACCATACCTAGCTTTTAGTACCTCAGAAGGACACTATGAGTTTAATAGATTGCCATTTGGATTGAAGAATTCGCCTAGTGTCTTCTCTAGAATGATGAGAAAATTATTGGATCCTCTGAATAATCCCTGTATAACAAATTTTATGGATGATATCCTTATAGCAACAGAAACATTTGAGGAACACATTGACTCTCTGAACATGCTGTTTAATCGACTTAGGGAGGCAAATTTAACAGCCCGACCAACCAAATGTTGCGTTGGATGTAAAGAATTGGAATTTTTGGGACACACAGTTTATCAGGGAAACATGACCCCTGACCCAAAGAATTTAGAAAAACTACAGAAAGCCCCGAGACCACAAACCAAGAAGGACGTGAGATCCTTTGTCTCATTATGTGGTTTCTACCAGAAGTATATAAAAAACTTTAATTCCATATGTGCACCTTTAACGGAATTGACACGTAAAGGACATCCAGATCGCATTACATGGACACCACAATGTGAAATGACTTACCAAGAATTGAAGGAAAAGCTCACAAGTAAACCCATTTTGAAATTACCTGACTTAAGTCAAGAATTCATAGTAAGGACTGATGCAAGTAATATTGGGTTAGGTGCAACTCTACTACAGAAATCAGATGCATTGGATGGGGAATTAAGCCCAGTGGCATATGCTAGCAGAAAGTTGAATAAAGCTGAAATAAACTACTCAACTAGCGAAAAAGAATGTCTTGCAGTAATATGGGCGATAAAGAAATTCAATATTTATCTATATGGGAAGGCATTTAAGTTGCAAACAGATCACAAACCTTTATCGTTTTTAGCACAGGCTAAGCATGAGAACTCTAGGTTACTCCGATGGTCTTTGCTTCTGGCTCCATATAATTTTAGCATTGAGTATATATCTGGAAAAACCAATTTGGGAGCGGATTTTTTAAGCCGCCATCCGTGTGATGAGAATCACCGTAAACACCAGCAATAATAATAAATTTCTCTATGTGTATATAGAATAAAGGACTGACATATAATGTCTGTTTTAAGAGGGGAGGTGTCATGAAATATTCTAATCCACATATATAAATTATTAGGTAAATATGAAGCCTAACAAATAAAATTAATAAAGAAAAGAGCAATGGAAAAATAACAGTGCTGTCACAAAGAATGTACTCGAAATCCCCCTTGTTTTCTGCTACGTCTGCAAATTGTAATGCTTTCACGTTGATATAAAAGCTTACTGTATTATTACCCGCCTTCTTCAATGAAACGTGTGCTGTATTTCTTGGAAAAAACATTGAGAGACTGCGTAATGACCTAAATTAATCCTAACATTAATTATATTACGTTACCAAAACGAACGAACAGATGGACAAAAGGATAAAGAGAGAGGGGAGGGCTGAAAATCAGGAACGCATGCAACACGCGTCGCGCGATACACAAATGCTGCCATCACGCGTGTAAGTCTACATGCACTAATTGTTTTTCAGACGGACAGTGATAAAATACACTACCCTTTCCCAGAGTTAGGTTTTAAAATCATAAAAAACGCTTATTAGGAAAGATAACAATAGATGGGTTTACGTTTGAAAACATAACAGTACCCAGACAGCACATCTTCGAAACAGGAGGTAGAAGAAATTGCATATTTTGAATGCAGCCACGTAGCTCCTTTAAATTTGTATTTTTGGGTTCCTTAGGGCTTGCTGACAAATAATATGTAAAACGTTACGCAAATAGTCCAGGAATTAATAAATTATACCCAAAATAAAATATTGGGGGTGCCTGACAGCATAAAATCATTTCTGCTCATAAGATTTTTTTTTAACGTGTTTGAAAAAAATTTACGTTACAGAAATAGCCTACCATGTAAACTCTAAATTGATTGGAGCGCAACAAATGAAAGCCTAACCACGATTGGTCGGGCTATAAATACTATCTTGGTTGTTAGGGGAAACGGGGAAAGGTAACATTTTTTCAAACACTTGTCGAAACGGGGCTCATTGGTCAGACTCGCTGATATACACACTTGGGAGCGTTAGTTCGAAACCACTTGTTTAAATAAGCTTGATAAAGCATCAGTGCGTTGAAGCCAGCTTATATTTGGCTAAATAAAAGCCTGGAAGATAAGCAGATGGGAATTTGTGCCAGTTTGTGCCAGAATTCATTGCTAATCAACGTATCTGTGTTTATTCGTATGAATTGTGGTAAGCTTGAACCATTCAATATCTTTTAATGAAAATTGAATGTGAATTGTTGATTTATGCCTGTATATATATGTGTAGTTCAGTGGCCAACGTGAGGTAAAGCCTGTAATGCTCCAGCCTGAACAGAGGGTGTCGGAGAGAAGTAAAACGGCATGGAATGGCCAAATAGTACACTGACACCTAGATGATTGACTAGAAAGAAATAATGCTGGAATTGCAGAGGCGTAGTAACCATTAAGGAGGGTAATACTGGAATAAAGTATTTCAAATGAAGCTGACAGTTGGCCTAATGCTCTGAACTCAATGTTTGTGCTGTGTTGTGATCAGTGTAACAAGAGAGTTTAAGTTAGTTATGAAGTAGAAGGTACATCCTTCTTGATTTCAGGGACAGTGGTCTTGATGGTACTGAGCAGCACCTGGTCAGAGCTTTGCTGAATCCAGTGTCGGACAGCATACTCCTTGGTCCTTTTAGCTATCAGTGAGGTGTCTCCAGAGCCCAGAGGAGAATTCGAGCAGAGGAGTCCTTTCCTGCCGCCATCACGCCAGATAAGCTAACTTGGCCAGCTGAGCTCAACATTATGTCCCCTCATCTTGAACTGACTTTGTAAAATTAACATTAAGAGGGGAATTTACTTGTCTTAAAATCAGGAACTGTGAACATCTCCAATACTAGTCCCTAAAGACAAACTATTGAAGTCATGATGACAAATACCAACAGAGCTTGAACAAAACAAAACCAGTATTACCTCATTTTACTACTACACAACTGACACACATAGAACATTTGTAATAATATATGTCACTACAATATTCATATTAAATACATTCTGTACATAACTTGTAATTTAAATTGATTGTGATTCCTGGTTCCCTTGTAGTTGAATCAGGACACATATTCATTCATGCCAGTAATGAATACATATTGTTATTTGAAAAGTTACGAGTGACTTCTTTAAGATATTCTCATAGAGTGTTATATGTATGTGAGTGTCACAGTGTTGTTAAGAGTAGTGGATTAAATTAAATTGTTTATCTGTCTGTTGTTGTGACTTACACTTCATCATACACATACCCTAGACACATAACGTAGTCATCACACTATTCCAGAATAATTCTGACTGAGATATATAGATATGTGGTAGCAAGTAAGGTGATATATAATACACTACTCTTATTAGATATATATATATATACCTTCACAGCTGATCTCAGTCAGTACACTAAGTCCCCTATAAATATTTATAACATCCCACTTCACCACACTCTTGCACCAAACTGGATAGTCTCCTTTTGGTTGCTAAGTCCCGCATTGTCTTCAACAGCAGAAGCTGTGTAGGACAGCTGTCATCTTCTTGCTCGTACCAAGCCATCGCTGTTTCTAGTGCTATAAAGGCCTCTTCAGGACTTGGTCGACGTTTTGGGTTTTCTTCATAATCTACAAGTACATCATGTACTTCTGAGGAGTCTTCATCATCGGTCACTACATGTATTTGGTTTTCTTCTTGCACAAAAGACAAAATTTCTTCGTCATTCAAAAACTGAAAACCAGAATCATTATCATCTTCTAGCCACATGTGTGCATCATCTTTGTCACAGTCCGAAAATCCGGGCATTGCTTGAAACAGTTCCACAACTTCATTTATACAATCATCATTTGTGTCCACTGCAGTACTGTACGTTGAAAGGAACGCGCCTCGCCAGAAGAAGGCAACAACAGAACCAACAAAATAAAAAAATTGCCTGGCGTCAATCCCGTAACTGTGCCGTGAGAGGAAAGCGGTCGTCCACATATGACGTAACGCAATTTTGACCATTTTTAACCGTCGCCCCCACCTTGTCACAAAAACTCAGACCCCCTTATGTCTTCTTCTTCTTCTTCCGTCCTTAGCCACCGACCGTCAAAGCAGTCAGTGGCCATTACGCCTAGTGGCATCTTAGGGCAACAGCAGATAGGTTTTCTTTGCCATTGTTTCCCATCACGCTTATTGGCGTCTTTAGGGCAACGGCAAATCAATCCATTCGCTGTTGTTTCCGTAATCGAAGTGACTGGCAAACGGGTGATCAGCCCGTTGGTGACCCCCTTATGTGACGTCAACAAAAATCACTCCCCTTCCTTGTTTTGGTAATACTGAGAAGAAACAACGTAATCGAATGTAAATTAGTTAAGTAGTCATCATCATCTAATTTTATATTATCGACCCTAACCATGTGTGCCCCGTATGTGGCAGGGCCTGTAGGGCCAAAACAGGACTAATTAGCCACATGAGATCACGGCACAGATGTGTCACAACTCAAGTCTGAAGCTGTCGCCATCTTCGCTTGCGATAGGCAACTATTATTATTATTATTAGTTTTATACACTACAGTTTATTTAGTAGGGCTTATGCATTTTATTTTTTAAGGCGTGTATTAGATTATTTTAAAAATATAGATTAGATAAATAATTAAAAAAAAAACAATTTAAACCAGTTAAAGGTTATAAGAATTGTCTGATATTTCAGCTGAGATTATATTATTAATGTAAGTCGCCCATAAGGGAGTTGTTAACTAATGCGGATAAAAGTTAACAAATGCGGATAAAAGTTAACGAATGCGGACAAAAGTTAACAAATGCGAACAAAAGTTAACTAATGTGGATACAAGTTAACTAATGCTGATAAAAGTTAACTAATGCGGATAAAAGTTAACTAATGCGGATACAAGTTAACTAATGCGGATAAAAGTTAACTAATACGGATAAAAGTTAACTAATGCGGATAAACGTCAACTAATGTGTATAAAAGTTGACTATTGCGGCTAAAAGTAGCTACATCATTTATGAAAGAAGCAAGTATAACTTGTACATTTTTGTGTGACGTCACATTTTCCAAACCCACTCTACCCTATCGTCACACAACATCACAAAATGTTGACCCCCCTCCCCTCCCTCTCCCCCTCTTACTGCGGGACGTCATATGTGGACGACACCGAAACCGCTCTAACCACTGTGCTTTTGACTTAAATAATGGTAAGATAGCGCTGACCTCTCGAAGTACAGATGCCGGGTTCAAAACAAGCTGGTGTTACGCTCCAGTCTACGTAGCTGTAAATGGGTACCTGACTCTGCTTTTAAGTTAGGGATGGCAAAGGGAACTGGCCACCCCCACCTCTCGAAGCTGGACCTAGTAAAGTGAAGCCTCTAACACGTCACTTCCCTACGGCTGTATCTTCTATGGGACTTGACCTTTGAGTGTCCAGATGATGGAATTATTACTTTTACAATGTAATAAACTCGACACAAGTCTCGGTTTTCTCCATTCCGTGTTTTAAAAACCACAAGATCAGAGAATTGAGCGGGATGAGTCTGGACTGAACGAAAAAATAAAATGTGTATGCACATTCCGTTTGTGCACGTCTGGAAGTAGCACGCCCTGTTGTAGCAAATGAAGCTGAAAGAAACATGCCGTAAAATCTGGATGCCTGCGCACGATTTAGGCCGGCATGTACAACATACCTGCGGTGCGTAGCCATTTGGGAATGTGGAATTCTTCCTAATGGCCTCATCTGGGAGATCAAAGCTCCGTGAGGCCTTATTATACGGACGGTCTTATCAATCAACCCCGCGTGTTTTGGTGGAAAGATGGACATTAAGTCCGTGACAGCCCACGGAAATGGTTTCGAGATCAAAGTGAAGTTTGCAACTGTTTATCAGGAGCAATAAATGCAGGACGCGACTGGATACCGCGGGTGCGAGGAGGAAAGTAGCTTAATTTGTCAGGAATACCGCAAGAAGGGTGGGTAAATTGCTGTTTAGAAGTGGGTAAAATTATACCTAACACCGCCTATAAAGGTGTACTGGCGTCGTATCAGGGTGGACGTCTGAATTATGAGCTTTTAATGAATGGCTGACTGTCAGAAGGGGTGACTAATGTTGTTTCCATTGTCCGGCCGGCGGCATGTAAAAACAAACACCCGTCTTTTTAAACGCAACTGTATTACCAGTCTGACATCTATTACTGAAGCGGACACAGTTTATGGCGCTTATCGCCTGACAGCGACATCTTGCTGTAAATTATGGCAAAGTGAACGTTTCAAGTCTAGTGGGACCTCTTTGAAATTTACGAGTCGAAGTTTGGGATCGGACATTACTGAAAGCTTTTAATTTTCTTATCTTTGGCTCTTTTTATTTCCATCCGTATCTTAGGCTCGAGTAAAAGTAACAGGATATAGGGGCCTATGATCTTGTGTTGTGTTCCTAATAGTTTCTTGTTATGTGCTGTGTGCATGACAACCAAAATTACAAGAAAAAAGGTGGGAAAACTGTTACGATATAGTAACCTCCTCTCATACCAATGCTGTAGTTTTAGCAGAGGCGGACTAACAGTGCTCGTGGCCCCTGGGCTAAAAAAAAAAGGTCGTGGGCTCCTGATCACCGATTCCACATTAATATATCATACATTGCAACAAAAAGAAAAGACCAAAAAAAAAAAACAACTGCTTTAGATTGCTAGCAACATTGGGTACACTGAAAACAAACTCTGACTCATGACAAATCGTACCTGCTTTTGTGCCCGAATGAAAACAATAGTTCTAAGTCAATTCACAAATACCCGGTATAACAAATCTCCCAAACGAGCATACACAATCAGCAAAAATCTATATTCGAACTTCAAAGCCTCTCTTGACAATAGATAGTATAATAATAGCCCTTTCAGCCATTTTTCCACAAGGACCATAGGCCTTCTATCAAAATATGTCAAGCCCTCCCTTTGCTGCTCCACCCGTTCAAGATAGTTCTATGTCGTCCTTTTTCCGTTCTATTCTATCACCCGTTCTCTTCTCTATGTTTATGTCGGTCTACTTCTACCTCTCTTACAATGGATATTCCAGATCAATCTCTGGCTTGTGATGTTATCAACAGGTCACCAAGAGCTGACGCTCAGTGACAGTAGATCAAAGTCAAGTTAATGTTATCAACAAGTTTCCTCAATGTGTGTCAAATCCACCGCCAGCGTCGGTCAATATTTGCTGAAGTTCTTTTGTTTTTTTGTTATTCTTAAAGTTTATAATGAATGTGTTAATCAGTCAGTCCCATGCCAGCATTTCTTAATAGCCGATTACGACATGCTTGGTAGGTTACAATGCTACTATTATTTGCTCCCGTTTCGAGCCTGGTGTAGCAGGCCAGATAAACCTCCTGGCCAGACTATATCCGGATATAATCTGGCCTATGCCACTTATACCCCCCTGGGCGAAAATATACCCCCTGCTTAAAAAAAAAAAAAACTCTTGACTTATAGATGCGAGTCATGGGCAATGACTATAACCCACAAAAGCCAGCTCCAAACCTTAGAAATGAGGTAACTGAGAAAGGTGGTTAAAGTAGCAAGAAGAGATATAGTCCGCAACCAGACGATACGGCAAGGCCTAAAAACCCAGCCACTGCAGACCCAAGTAGAACAGTACCAACTACGATGGTTTGGCCATGTCTGCAGAATGGGAGAAGATCGGTTACCACGACAAGTATGGGAATCTAAAAGCCAGAGATCCAGACCTCCAGGACGACCCAGAATCCGCTGGGAGGACAAATTAGACAACCTCTGAAGGACCGAGGACTAGATTGGAACCAGGCCAGGAGGAAGACAGCCGATAAGATAGTATGGCGCTCTCTCCTCCAAACCCCTACACCTCACGGTAGAAGAGGGATGACTAAGTAAGTAGATAACAAAAACAGTTAGTTTTTTTATTTTGACTGATAACTACAATATGTAATGTAACCTTTATCTGTTTAACCTCAACATGGAAATTTCTGGCAGTCAACTTTAAAAAAAGAAAAATCGATGTATATTTTACAAATTTGACGAAAACCTACATACAATCTCATCACTTTCAGTGTGTCATAGGATTTATTAAAATGAGGGGAGAGGGTGTGGTGGTTTGAGGGGCTAAAGGGAAAATTGTAAGACTTGTAAAATTCAAAGTCAAAGGGCTTATTACCTGTGTGATTCTTACTTACTTAGTCGTTCCCCTTCTACCGTGAGGTGTAGAGGTTTGGAAGAGAGAGCGCCAGACTATCCTATCGGCTGTCTTCCTCCTGGCCTGGTTCCATTCTAGTCCTCGGTCCTTCAAAGATTGTCTAATGTTGTCCTCCCAGCGAACTCTGGGTCGTCCTGGGGGTCTGGATCCCTGGCTCTTTGTTTCCCATGCTTGTCGTGGTAGCCGATCTTCTCCCATTCTGCAGACATGGCCAAACCATCTTAGTTGGTGTGTGATTCTTAAACATGTGAAACACCAAGTATAGCTTTTTGTACAGGACTTTTTTTTTCTCAGAAATGAAAGCAAACGGAATTGCTATTGTTCATTTATGTAATCGGGTGGTAGATATTTTGGACATGAACAAATGTAGAAAAGTGGGTGCTAGTAAATAAAGACAGAAAAAAGTTGAAGACCATTACTGTTGTGTGACTTTGGACAGACACGTAATGGTTAACCCTTGTCACCTTAGTTTTAGTTTAATCACTGTTGTTGTGAATTTCATGTGATTTCATTACAATTTATTTTGAGAACATGTTTTTATTTTCTGATTGCAAGCGGTAGTTATTCTTGAAATGTTTGACTTGTGAATGAGCGAATAAGTAATATTTTCACAAATACAAGATACAAAACGTCCATGTGTTACCAGGGCCCAAAAGAGGAGCAAAAAATAGTAATACTGCAACTTATCATGCATGCCGTAGGAGGCGACTAAGGAGCGTTACCTCATCCTGTGGAAAATTCTTAAAACCACCGAAACTACAACAAAGAAAGAGTCCATTCAGCTATCTAAGACATAAGACTAACTAAGACATAAGACTAACTAAGACATAAGACTAACTAAGACATAAGACTAACTAAGACATAAGACTAACTAAGACATAAGACTAACTAAGACATAAGAACATCCTCTGGTAAGGAACGAACGAACAAAATATTAATTTCATCAGGGTAAAGAAATAGGCCTTATCGCCTTTTTATATTACTGCCTTGCAATAATACAGTTCTCAAAGTGTTTTCAAATCAAAACATTTTTAATTTTAATAATGAGTAATCAATATTATCATCACATTCAGTGATTGAGCACACACACGTACATTCAATATTCACGCACACGCTCATGACGCAACACAGAGTAAGCCGAAAAGATTCAAGGTTTCCACCCTTTTTCTGCTGGTAAAATCACCAGTATTGGCAACTAGAATGTTCATACTCTAAACAAGCAAGGGAAAACTGCATACGCGGCAGCAGAAAGGGGGAAGACAAGATAGATATCCTGTGACTCTGAGAGACAAGATGGAAGGACATATAGAAGAAGAAACTAATCACAGGAGAAACGGTGCTGTCCTCTGGACATGAGGAAGAAAGTGCCCACTGTCGTGAAATATTCTAATCCACATATATAAATTAAAAGGTAAATGCAAAGCCTAACAAATAAATTTAATAAAAGGAAGAAGAATGGTAAAGAACAGTGCTGTCACAATGACTGTACTCGAAATCCCCCTTGTTTTCTACTTCGTCGGCAAATTGTAACGCTTTCACGTTGATAGTAAAAGCCTACTATATTATTGCCCGCTTTCTTCAATGAAACGTGTGCTGTATTTCTTGGAAAAACAGTGAGATACGCAAGCTGAACCATGACCTAATTTTAATATTTCATTCATTCCATTTTATACACGGCGTAACTAAAAGACAGATGGACTAAAGGATAGAGAGAAGGGAGAGGCATAAAGCCGAACACGTGCAACACTAAACACGCGTCGCGCGATACACAATTACTACTATCACGCGTGTAAGGCCACATGCACTAACTTTTTCAGACGGACAGTGATAAAATTCACTACCCTTCCCAGAGTTAGGTTTTTAAATCCTGAAAAACTCTTATTAGGAAAGATGACAATAGATGGGTTTACGTTTGAAAACATTACAGTACCCAGACAGCACATCTTCGAAACAGGAGGTAGAAGAAATTGCATATTTTGAACGCAGCCACTTAGCTCTTTTAAATTTGTATATTTGGGTTCCTTAGGGCTTGCTGACAAAGAATATGTAAAACGTTACGCAAATAGTCTAGGAATTAACAAGTTATAGCCAAAATAAAATGATGGTGCTGTCAGACAACACCCAAAATCAGAATCGCTCAGTGGTAGATTTTTTTACTCCACCATTGTACGGGAAATGGGCCACAAGTTACATTTGAACTGATTGGCTGGAATGATATGTAAGGCTAAACACGATTAGTCGGACTATAAATGCTATCCTTGGTTGTTAGGGGAGACGTAGGAAGGTAACATTTTTTCAAACACTTGTCGAAACGTGGCTCCATTGGCCAGACTCGCTGATATAATCACTTAGGAGCGTTAGTTCGAGACCACTAGTTCAAATAAGCTTGATAAAGCAACAGTGCGTTGAAGCCAGCTCATATTTTTGCTAATTAAAAGCCTGGAACATAAGCAGATGGGAATTTGTGCCAGTATTTGTGCCAGAATTCATTGCTAGTCAACGTATCTGTGTTTATTTCCATAAATTGTGGTAAGCTTGAAACATTCAGTATCTTTTAATGAAAATTGAATGTGAATTGTTAATTTATGCCTGTATATATGTGTAGTTCAGTAGCGAACATGATGTAAAGCCTATAATGCTCCAGCCTGAACAGAAGGTGTCGGAGGAAAGTAAACCTGCATGGAATGGCCAAACAGTACACTGACACCTAGATTATTGATTAGACAGAAATAATGCTGGAATTGCAGAGGCGTAGTAACCATTAGGGAGGGAAATACTGGTATAAAGTATTTCAGATGAAGCTGACAGTTGGCCTAACGCTCTGAACTCAATGTTTGTGATGTATTGTGCTCAGTGTAGAACTAGAGTATCAATTAGTTATGAAGTAGAAGGTACATCCTTCTTGTTTTCAGGGACCGTGGTCTTATGGTATTGAGCAGCACCTGGTCAGAGCCTTGCTGAATCCAGAGTCGGACAGCATACTCCTTGGTCCATTTAGCTATCAGTGAGGTGTCTCCAGAGCCCAGGGGAGAAATCGAGCAGAGGAGTCTCTTCCTGCCGCTATCACGCAAGATAAGCTGATGTGGACAGCTGAGCTCAACATTATGTACCCCATCTTAAAATGACATTGTAAAAATAACATTAAGAGGGGAATTAAATTGTTTTAATATCAGGAACTGAGAACATCTCCAATACTAGTTCCAATAAAGACAAACTATTGAAGTCATGATGACAAATACCAACAGAGCTTGAACAAAACAAAACCAGTATTACCTCATATTACTACTACACAACTGACACACATAGGATACTTTTAATAATATATGTCACTACAATATTCATATTGATAAATTCTGTACTTATAACTTGTAATTAAAATTGATTGTGATTCCTGGTTCCCTTTGTATTTGAATCAGGACACATATTCATTCATGACAGCAATGAATACATATTGTTATTTGAAAAGTTATCAGTGACTCCTTTAAGATATCCTTGTAGAGTATTTTATGTATGTGAGTGTCACAGTGTTGTCAAGTGTAGTGGAATAAATTAAATTGTTTATCTGTCTGTTGTTGTTATGACTTACACTTCATCATACACATACCCTAGACACATAACGTAATCATCACACTACTCCAGAATAATTCTGACTGAGATATAAATATATGTGGCAGCAAGTAAGGTTATCTATAATACACTACTCTTATTAGATATAGATACCTTCACAGCTGATCTCAGTCAGTACACTAAGTCCCCTATAAATATTTATAACATCTCACTTCACCACATATATTGGGGGTTCGCTCTTGGGATTTTGAATCTTTCCCTATTAAAAATATTGGGGGTAATTCACTTCAGGAAATATAAGAATTAAAAGGTATCCTTGGGTGGAATTAAATAAGGTTGAGCTCACGGTGCCTGTGTTGTCCATTAGATATATATTTAGAGATTGAATTGTTGGTTAGACATTGTATAAACTTACCTGATAGACAATGGCGAACCTGGCCAAGTTTCGATCTGCTGCTGTTCAGACTGCAAAAGAGTTAGGATTAGATGGGCAAGTTATGGTTGCCTATGTCACTACGGAATGTG
This sequence comes from Oreohelix idahoensis, assembly GCA_024509875.1. Classification (NCBI taxonomy): domain Eukaryota; kingdom Metazoa; phylum Mollusca; class Gastropoda; order Stylommatophora; family Oreohelicidae; genus Oreohelix; species Oreohelix idahoensis. The sequence goes on along the minus strand of JAMPIV010001256.1, from coordinate 967,913 downwards.
ACAAATTTATTGAACGCGAAGAAAGAAGGTTTGAAGCCGAAAGAAAGTTAGAGGCTGAAAGGGAAATTAAGAAGTTACAATTTGAGGCTGAGGCTGAGACTAAGAGGTTGCAGATTGAGGCTGAGGCTAAGAAATTGGAAGCAGAAGAAAGAAGATTGACTGCAGAAAGGGAAGAGAAGAAATTAGCTGCAGAAAGGGAAGAGAAGAAATTAGCTGCAGAAAGGGAAGCAGAAGAAAGAAGATTGACTGCAGAAAGGGAAGAGAAGAAATTAGCTGCAGAAAGGGAAGCAGAAGATAAAAGATTACAAAGGGAACATGAGTTACGACTAAGGGAGTTTGAGTTTCAAGGCCATGCTCCTGAAAATGGTGCCAGTCCCTTTGCCTCTGATGCCACTGCTAGCCAAGGAGCCTCAACCTCAGCTATGAATTTTCATTTAGATCATTTTGTTGAGAAAGACGATGATATAGAGAGCTATCTAAATAGGTATGAACTATTAGCTACCACGTATGGGTTAGAGAGAGAGAGGTGGAGCTTAAAGTTATCTCAAGGACTTCGTGGGGCAGCTTATGAAGTTTTTGCAAAAATGAGCAGAGGTGATCAGGAAAATTATGACATGCTAAAGCAGGCTCTTTTGTTAAGATATGAAAAGAATGCAGAATTTTATAGGAAAAAATTTAGGAATGCTAAACTACTGTCAGGTGAAACCTATCACCAGTTCTCTGCACGAATAGAGACATACTTGGAGAAATGGACTTCTCTGGGGAAAACCCAAGATCTTAAGGAAATGGTCCTTATAGAGCAACTAAGAGAGTCCATGGCTCCAGACCTGAGAAAGTTTCTCATGGAACAAGGTGCAGAGAGGCTGGGTGCGTTGCTAAATGTTGCTGAAAGGTATCAAGCAGCTCAAGCAGAGGTAACAGGTAATAAAAAGAAACAGGTGGATAACTTTAGGGCACCACAGAACTTTAATAAATTTGATCCTAGGGATCAAAACAAAGGTAAGCACCAGTTTGATAGGCCACGGTATGAAAATAAAAATAAATTCCCACAATTCGATGAAAGGAAACATGATGAAAGAAAATCTTTCAACCAAGGAAAAAGGTGGTGTAAAAATTGTCAGATGGACAATCATGACACTGACCGTTTGTTGGAGTCGTTTTCATAGTGATGAATTGAAACGCGAATAGTTACAACGGAATAAATGTCAACAATGTTTTTCAAACGAAAACCAACAAGTATCTTGAATTGCATGAACTGGTCAAGTATTGGCAGCACACAAGTCGTTGGTAACTTTACATAGATTTTATTCACCAGGACACGAAGTGGACAAGACGGACATCGTCACAGGCGCAAAGATCACACGACAACATATTAATTATTGCTGCTAAAGTTCCTGAAGATTCTCTTCTAGTAAAGACCTCTGTCCATAGACTAAGGATTACAAAACTGTTACCGTATAATATCCTTCTCAGTCACGACCGTTGACCTTCTTTCAAGGACGTCTATCATGGTAACGTATACATACTCTGGGATGAAATCTTCCATATTACATTAGTTAAAATTCCCAGACGTTCATCCTACATAGCGTTGTACATCATATAATTTCACACAAAGTCATATACGACAATCCTATCAGTTAAAGGCTTTCAGTTGGCTAACCTCTCTTTACATCCGTGCCACGACTTTGGCATTGAAGCATGTACGGCATTTAAAACATGTGCATAAGGTAAACAATATAACTTCTTCTACTCGTAGGAATTCTCCGTCTACGATCCAAATCTTAAAGGCAAGCGACTCTGTAGATCCATTCTAGGAATGATAAAATTCCCGCTAGATTAGTAGTAGAGCGGCCTTTTTATGCAGCATTAAAATAAGAAGTGGGCGATAACTTACGTGACATAACTGCGATTGGCTTCGACCTGAAGACCAATACAAATCACAATAATAAATGGCTTCCTTCAACATGCCATTGGATACACAATATAAAATTACAATCATGGACACAAGCCAGTTCCATGTTTCCACTTCAAAACATGACGTCACAAACTACTCAACTAGGTTACACGTGCGTCCAAAGCAACTCACACAGCATTGTGCACGTCAGTGCGTGAATCAATCGAACGCACAAATAATATAACTATCTCAAGACTGGTGCGTACATTTGGTAGGACCGACGACTACCCCCTTAGGTAATAAATGTACGTAACAGCTCCCTTATTACCTCCCCTTAAAAAAATTAATTCTATTAATTTTTTTCGAACTAATTACTCGAGAGAGGTGAGTCAAAACTACAACAATATATACAATGCATAAAGTTATATCATATTAAGAAAAGAATATTGACTTGAAATTAATATAACTAAATGACAGTATGCATTAAAGCACACATCCACCATCGACCTACTTTGGAACGATGTGGTAATATTCAAAGTAAAAAGAAGTTGAAAAAAATGAAAATGAAGAATCAACAAAAAAGATGATAATAAAATTCAACTAAGTTTTCAACAAAATTTGAAACATATGATTTCAAAAAATGAAAATGAACAGCAACACTGATGATAATCAATGATAAAAGAATCAGTGAAACAGAAAATTTTGAAATACAATGTGCAAAAATGAAGCAATGCAAAATTAAACACTTTAAGAAGCAACGCACCTACTGATATCTAACACTAGTAAGTTTGACTAGTTATCTAAAAGTAAAATATCATGTAGTGGGATACGTGACTACACGTATTGCGAGACACTAATAACGTTAGTAGATGTGTGATTTATAAACAATCAAATTGATTAAATTGAATTAATCTAATTCTAGTACTTAATTACACATAAATAAATAACTAGTAATTTATTCTAAGTAATTCTAATTTCAGTCATTGTGAATATTCGTTCAGAACTATTTAGAGTCAACAAGAATATGTTCCTAATGTTCCATGCACGAAATAAGTTTACGAACACGATATGTAGTGTAATATGTTCCATAACACTAACGAATGTCTATTTGTTGCTTTTTACCAATGTTTCCATACTAAAAAAAAATGTTACTTTAATATCACTGTTCCCGTTCTAACAAAACGTTACTTCACAAGAAATAATGTTATAATCCATATGTAAGTATGTTCTGAAAGTTATATTTATACGAATACTGCAAAACTATACATAGTCTTCACAGATGTACAATTAATGACACTGTACAAAGTTATTCATGTTTCGGTGAGGACGTTTCTCCATCTAAAAGTAGTTTAGTTTCACCAAGTTCACTAGGGCATCTTGAAAGACAGTCTGCAAATACATTCTGCACTCCAGGAATAGCTCGTATCTCAAAATGGAACGGTTGAAGAGCTATAGCGTAACGCGCTGACTTTGATGACTTAACGTTCCCTGTATTCAATGCGGTAAGAGCTTTCTGGTCAGACTCCACCACAAAGTGTGATCCGAGGAGATAACGATCCAGTTTTGTGATTGCCCAGACAAGAGCAAGGAGCTCTTTGTCTAGAACGGAGTAATTTATCTCGCTCGTTGTAAGCTTTCTGGATACGTACATAACAGGAAATAAGGTGCCTCCGTATTCCTGCATCAAAACTGCCGCAATAGCGTAGGAAGAAGCATCACTGCGAAGAACAAAGGTGAGATCTTTGTTAGGCAACTTTAAAAAAGGCTTATTTGAAAAAAATTTGTTTTATATAGTCTAACGCCGTTTGGTGATCCTGCGACCACTTTATTACATTAGGTGTGCCCTTCTTCAGTAAAGACGAAAGAGGTGCAGTTATAGTAGACAAATGAGGGATGAATTTAGAATAGAACTGTATTAGTCCTAAGAGTGACCTCACTTGTTTTTTTGTCTTAGGTGCTGAGATGTTTAAAATTTTAGAGACGTTACTGTCTTCTGTATACATTAAACCGCGACCTATACGGTGACCAAGAAATGAGATGTCATGAAAACCGACAAAAGCCTTTGAAGGTTTCGCTGTTAAGTTATAATCCTGTAAGGTAGAAAGTAAAGATTTTAAACCCTGAATATGTTCATCCCAAGAGTCACTAAAAAGACAGATGTCATCTATATATAAGTAATGACATCGGGACGATGAGACAATATGCGGCGCATCATGCGTACAAAGGTAGCTGGCGCATTCATTAACCCGAAAGGCATAAAATTCCATTGAAAAAGACCCCGTGGTGTCGAGAAAGCGGTGAATGGCTTTGCTTTCGTAGTGAGTGGCACTTGCCAATAACCCTTTGAAAGGTCAAATTTCGAAAAGAATGTGGCATGAGATAATTTCTCTAATAAGTCGTCTAAAAGAGGTAATGGTTCCGCATCGAATTTTGTAACTTTGTTTAACTTCCTGTAATCTACGCAAAGACGTATATTGTTGTCTTTCTTCCTAATGATTACCATAGAAGAAGAATATGGTGATGAAGATGGTTCAATTATATTTAATTGGAGCATATCATCCAATTCCTTATCAACCTTATCACGAAAGTGTAAAGGAATAGGATATGGGCGAACTCGAATCGGTGTATCGTCAGTCAGAATAATGTCATGTTGGATGACTGACGTATGACCTGGGATGTCAGTGAGGACATCCTCATACGTGTGTAGAATTTTAGAGACTTGCTGACGTTGATCATCAGTAAGAGTAGATGAGATAGTAACATCATTCCATTTCTCAGTGGAATGGAGTGGTACAACTGGTATTGGTAGTTGTACATCATCGAAAGAAGATTCCTCTTCTTGGATGACTGACAAACTAGAATAGTGTTGAATAGGTGGTGTAGGATCGTCAGTTGCTTGGAACACCGATTGTAGATAATCAGGACGTGAGTAATACTCCTTCAACATGTTAATGTGGAAGGTTTTATGTTTGCCATTAACATCAACGATGTAGTCGACATCGGATATTCTTGAGATGATCCTGAAAGGACCTCTCCAGGTAATTAAAAGACGATTGTTATGCGCAGGGAGTAATACAAAAGCTTCATCACCAGGTATGAGCTGGCGAAGACGTCTATATTTGTTTGCAGATAGACGAGCTTTTTCTTTGGCATGTTCGGATGATGCAGTAGCTAGTCTACAAGCATCTATGATTTTCTTTCTAAGAGAGATCACATACTCATAAGAGGATTGAGTTTCCTCTTCAATATTCTCATCCACCAATAAGTCGTGGATTAACGACATCGGACCGCGTGGTTGCATGCCAAAAACAAGCTGGAACGGAGAAAACCCCGTTGCTTGATTTTGTACCTCGCGATACGCAAAGAGACAAGCGGGTAGGACCCGATCCCAGTCTTGGGGATGGTCTTGAGTCATCTTACCCAACAACTGCTTGAGTGTCCTATTGAGACGCTCAATTAACCCATTTGACATCGGATGATAAATAGAACTAAGAGATCTGTCTATACCTAATGTCTTCATAACTTGAGACATGGATTCAGAAATGAACTGAACCCCATGATCCGACAAGATTTTCCGTGGAAAACCAATGCGTGAGAAGATTAACATCAATGCCTCTGCTACACTGGCAGATGAAGTGTTCTTGAGAGGGATGGCCTCAGGCCAACGAGTGCACATATCAATGCACGTAAGAATATGCGTATGCCCTCTAGCAGATGGAAGCATTGGACCAATAATGTCAATGGCCATTTTATCAAATGGTCTAATCGGGATGTCCGCAGCTTGAATAGGAGCCGCATGAAATGGACCCCGTACCTTAACTTCTTGACATATCAAACAGGACCGACAATAGAGAGTAACATCTCTATGGACGCCTGGCCAGTAGAATGCCGAAAGCACTCTGGATTTGGTACGCGAAAAACCCATATGGCCCGCACATTGCGAGTCATGAGCATGTCGTAATATACGAGATCTCATACAGGATGGGACAAGAATCTGAGAACATAAGGATAAATCCTTTTCCCGTATTACTCTAACCAAAATCCCATTTTTAAGTATAAAGTCATGTCTAGATTTTGCAAGTTTGTTGCTTGTATTCTTTTTGTTAACATACTGAAAGAATTTTTTTAATGAATTATCATTCTTTTGCAATGTTGCAAACAACTCCCGTGAAATAGGAGCATCATCATCACAAGTGGTATGAACTGTAGGTTCAATAGGTGTATCATGCGACATATTAGTAGCTTGCGCTCTAGTCACTACTGCATTTGCAGTTTGAATATGTCGCTCTTCCCATTCAGCTATTTGCTGAGGTGTACACTCTTTAATACCATGTATGCGACCCAGTATTACATCACAAATTGGGTTAGGCAGAAGACATGCTTGGATCTTTCCTGTAAAGAAAGGAGTATGAAGATCAATAATAGCAGTGGGAAATGTTTCAATTGTGCCACCAAATGTTACACATTTGACAACCCGGCCCGTGGCACAACTTGGGTTGATCAGCGAAGTCCGGACACCGATTGTTGTACAACCTGAGTCAAATAGGAGAGAGCATGAAATATTATTGACAAATCCCTTGTGAAACTTAAGAGAGCCCTGCCCCTGGTGTACTGACGCAGCAGTGGCTGTACAGACTGCAGGCAGGCTAGGCAAGGTATGTCCGCAACGCAGCGTCGTGATCGCCTTAGGCTGGAAAAGAGTCGAGCATTCTGGACAGTCTTTCACCTGGGAACAATCTAGAGAACAAGACATAGCATTGTGAGTTTCAGCTACTTTACCCTGTTCAATGTTAGCCTGTGTATCATTAAAAGCAACATTAGAATGTCTACCTGTATTATTCGACGATCTATCTCGTCGGCGCGATCGATTGTGATTTTTGTCATTAAAATTGCCATAATTGTCGTTTCTGCTAGAGTTAAAATTTGGATTAGTCCGATAATTTGTAGAATGATCGTTATGATGTTGGTTAAATGGTTTATTTCCAAAAAATTGTCTGTTTTGCGGACCCTGAGACCTTGATCTCCAGTTTTGTTTATTATAATGTCCTTGATTATTTTTAAAATAATTGTTACCAAAATCTCGCGATCTGTGAGTTTGGTTCCAAGAAACATTAAATGGAGCAGATTGTTGAAATTGCTTCCCTTTGTAAAAGTTATCATTGTTGAAATTATGATTATTTCCCTTATTGACATACCTATCAGCACTAAAAGAACGATTGCGTGAAAAATTGTTTTGTTGTGCTGCAAAAGCAACAGGCAATTCACTCTTAATCTGCGCGTTACTTAGATCCATGTTTGGGTGAGCAGTGCAAAAATTTTTTGCATGTTCTTCTAAATTTTTCATAGATAAAGGTTTCCGTTCGTGTAAAAATGCGAGAAATGTAGGGTTTACCGACGAAAGTACCTTATCGCGCATCAGTAAATCAAAGAGACCTTCATATACGACTTTTCAATTTTGGATAATTCGATCCATCTTTCTAATGTTAGTCGTATCTGTGACAGAAAATCACTAAAATTTCTGGCAGATTGAGGTAGTAATGTGTGAAATCTCAAACGATATTCGTTTTCTGTCATTTGGAATTTTTGCAGAAGTGCTGCTCTAAGAGCATTGTAGTCATTTTTCTCACCAATGCTGGTGGTATGATAAACTGCTAATGCATCTCCTGTAAGTAATCTGGATAAATATGTACAGTATAGAGCTTTATCCACGTTATAAGACCCACAAGTGGCCTCAAACCTATCCAGGAAGAATATTACGTCATCAGACGGGGGATTAAATTTTGGCAATTTAAGGTTAATCTCCTTAAAATGATCCTGTCTGGATGAAGTGTGGCTTTCAAAAGTTCTCTGAGAATTAGCTTCCTGAGTTAACCTAAGTCTCTCATATTCTGACTCTGCTAATTTCAGTTCATGCTGTCGTTTTTTTTTTCATTCTCTTCCATCTCAAGCTGAAGTCGTTTTACATTTTGTTCCGCTATCAATCTTCTCTCTTCCATTTCCTTTTGTTTCTGTTCCATTTCCTTTTCTGCTATTAATCTTTTTCTTCCAGTTCTTTTCTAAGTCTTTCTTCAGCCTCCTTTTGTTTCTGTTCTGCCTCTCGCTGTAATCGTTTTCTTCTAATTCAGCGGCTAATCTCATTTTTTTTCTCTTCCAATTCAGCGGCTAATCTCATTTTTTTTCTCATCTTCCTCAGCTACAATCCTTTTTTGATCTGCCTCAAATTTCATCTTCTTCTCATGTTCCTCAGCCTCAATCCGTTTTTGATCTGCCTCAAATTTCAAATTTTCCAAACGTAAAGTTTCTAACCTTCTCTGATCAGCTTCTATTTCTTGAGCTTTCTTATATTCTGACATAGCGAATTGTCTTACCTCTTCAGCAGGTATTTGCAAAGCTTTTGCTTGCTTAATGAAATAGTCTAAGGTAGCCATTTCAATATTATTATGTAATAATACTACTTAAAAGTGTTACTACAACTAGTGTTCTTCGTTCCTGTTCTAGAACGGTAAAATCAATTTATATAATAGGCAATAATATTAATAATTAATAATGTAATTTATAACATGTAATGGTGTGAAAGCAGTAATGTGACAGACAATAGCACAATAATGACACGACAAGATATTCAAAACAAACGAAGACGTTCGCAGAAATCCAATTAAAATAAAATGAGAAACTAAAATGGAATGTCGTAAAGAATTACGATGATAACTGCGATTAAATAATGCACAAGACAATGGACAACACAGTGTAAAAAACATAGGTTTTGTAAAAAACTGAACGACAGGAAAGGTGAGATGGACGCGAAATACAAACAAAATTCATCATAAAACCAAGGTACAAGTAAAAATAGCTACCAAAAACAACAAGTAAACGTGACACTACAGCTAAAACAGACAGGTGTCACAGACCACCAGACACAGTGGACCTAGAATCCTTCTACGCTCACGCGTAGGAACATTCCACTGCGGGAAGTCTGCAAAATAATGTCCTACAGAACGTCTGACGAAGAGCCCGAATTGACTTCGAGATGGATCTCGTTCGTCAGATCTACCTCCCAACCTCCCGCGAAGAATACACAACATATAACACATAACACGGAAAATATGAAAGTGGACATAATCAATTAAGGCACAGCTAATTGTAATAAAGTGTATAACGGATACAAGTTATACTTAGCTCGCGTGCAGGTAAAAAATCAATGTGCCTCGTCTCCGTGGATGTACGTCTACAGATAAAATACTTCGTTCTGCTTATCTAGATTACAGCTCGCACGCAATAATGATGAAGAGATGATCTCCAAGTAATCAGTCACTGTGAAACTTGACGTGGAGGTTGATTGAAGACCTTGAGCATTTGAGTTGATTTTGATTCATATTCCGCTAGGATCCAAATTGAGATGATGTCGCCTTGAAAGTAAACATTCTTCTTTTCAAACGATCAATTGGATGGGTACGTTCCTTTGAAATCACTTCCAGACCGCACTGGCCTACCAGTTATTGTTGGAGTCGTTTTCATAGTGATGAATTGAAACGCGAATAGTTACAACGGAATAAATGTCAACAATGTTTTTCAAACGAAAACCAACAAGTATCTTGAATTGCATGAACTGGTCAAGTATTGGCAGCACACAAGTCGTTGGTAACTTTACATAGATTTTATTCACCAGGACACGAAGTGGACAAGACGGACATCGTCACAGGCGCAAAGATCACACGACAACATATTAATTATTGCTGCTAAAGTTCCTGAAGATTCTCTTCTAGTAAAGACCTCTGTCCATAGACTAAGGATTACAAAACTGTTACCGTATAATATCCTTCTCAGTCACGACCGTTGACCTTCTTTCAAGGACGTCTATCATGGTAACGTATACATACTCTGGGATGAAATCTTCCATATTACATTAGTTAAAATTCCCAGACGTTCATCCTACATAGCGTTGTACATCATATAATTTCACACAAAGTCATATACGATAATCCTATCAGTTAAAGGCTTTCAGTTGGCTAACCTCTCTTTACATCCGTGCCACGACTTTGGCATTGAAGCATGTACGGCATTTAAAACATGTGCATAAGGTAAACAATATAACTTCTTCTACTCGTAGGAATTCTCCGTCTACGATCCAAATCTTAAAGGCAAGCGACTCTGTAGATCCATTCTAGGAATGATAAAATTCCCGCTAGATTAGTAGTAGAGCGGCCTTTTTATGCAGCATTAAAATAAGAAGTGGGCGATAACTTACGTGACATAACTGCGATTGGCTTCGACCTGAAGACCAATACAAATCACAATAATAAATGGCTTCCTTCAACATGCCATTGGATACACAATATAAAATTACAATCATGGACACAAGCCAGTTCCATGTTTCCACTTCAAAACATGACGTCACAAACTACTCAACTAGGTTACACGTGCGTCCAAAGCAACTCACACAGCATTGTGCACGTCAGTGCGTGAATCAATCGAACGCACAAATAATATAACTATCTCAAGACTGGTGCGTACATTTGGTAGGACCGACGACTACCCCCTTAGGTTTATGTTGGATACCTCTCCCGAAGAGATGAGGAAGGCACAGGCTGGGGATAAAACACTCAAGCCTTGTTTCAGAAAATTGTCAACTTGTCATACAACTCCAGGCAATGGAGATTTTTACATGAAAAACAAGTTGATGTATAGGAAGACTGGAGCTAGATCCAAAGGTCAGGGACAGCTGGTACTTCCTAAAAGATATAGGGCAGACTTAATAAGGAGCCTACATGTGAAACCAGATGGGGACCATGAGAAAATAGGTACCATCATCCAAAAGGTGGCTCACAATTATTATTGGCCCAAAGCAAGATGGGACATTGAGAATTTTGTAGAAAGGTGTAGCATAGCACATGAGGGAACACCCACAAGTGGGAACATGGATCAGGACCTGGACACGCCACGGGGCAACATTAGGCCTGATAATAAAAAGAGATATAAATTTGAAAAAGTGGACCAAATGGAATGGGAAGCCCCTTTTCACGGACAAGCTTCACTTAACTGTTTTACAATGGCCACTATGCGGAGAGTGCAAAAAGATGTCTTACCCCAGGATAAGCCGAAAATCCCTCAATCGGACTTAAACAAACTGGAGGAAGAGGATGTAGAGAGGAAATCTCTCATCAAGAATTTTAAGTGGGGAGAAAGCCCCAAAAGAAAAAATTGGTAGCGGTCGTTTTGTGAATGATAATTCTGGGAGGAAAAATCATCACTATAAAGCTTCGAGTGGAAGAGACCATACCGGTGCATGGACAAATAGGTCCACACAATTAAAGGTCCATATGTAGCTTTGTTAAGAACGTGGACTGATGAAAAGGCAGAGGAAAACATTACATCTTCATACCAATATGTGAATGAGCTGACCACTCGTTTAAAAACTGGCTGGAAACTTGCCAATGAAAATTTGAAACAAGCCAGGAAGAAACATGCTGCCTATTATAACAGGAAGGCGAAAGACAGAAATTTGGCTGTGGGAGAGAAAGTACTGCTTCTTTTGCCCGGGTCAGAATAAGTTACAAATTGGATGGCAGGGTCCATATACAGTTTTAGAGAAGGTGTCTAGAACAAATTATAAGATAGATAAGAGGGGAAAGAAAAAATCTATCATGTGAATCTCCTGAAGAAATATTTGGAAAGAGAACATCAGGAAGAGACACACTTGTTGACCTTGTCCATCGCCATGGAGATGAAAAAGGAACCACTTTCATCATTTGAATATCCATTACACCCCTGTGAGACAGCAGCCCAGGTGAAAATCAGTACACATTTAACGAAAACTCAGAAAGAGAGAGTGCAACAGGTTCTAAATAATCATGCAGAGGTGTTAACAGACCGACCAGGGCATACAAACCTATTGGAATATGATATGAAACTGATAGACCCCACACCTGTCTGTATGAAACCATATTCGATTCCGTTTGCTAAGGAGAAAGCTTTGAAGGAAGAGATAGACTATCTGTTGAAGGAAGGAATTATTTCGCACAGTGAATCTTCGTATAGTTCCGGTGTTGTACTCTTAAGGAAGCCCTCTGGAGAACATAGACTCTGTATAGATTACAGGAGACTGAATGCTATTACAGAAGGACAGGTGGATCCATTGCCGGATACAAATCAGCTGTTTGCCAGACTAAATAAAGCTAAATATTTCTCAAAAGTGGATCTGAGTAAAGGGTACTATCAGATTCCAGTAAAGCCTGAGGTTAGACCATACCTAGCTTTTAGTACCTCAGAAGGACACTATGAGTTTAATAGATTGCCATTTGGATTGAAGAATGCGCCTAGTGTCTTCTCTAGAATGATGAGAAAATTGTTGGATGTAAACATTTCGGAGGAACGTAATGAATCCCTGAGTTGCCTCTTTGATTGAGGATATTCCGAATGTTTCATACAGGATAATAAGAAGATTATGGGATCCACTACAAAAACTCTGCTATCACCAGGTATATGTTATCTCCTCATAACGTACATTTTGAGGGAAATATAATGTTCTCTGGACATGTCATTGCGCAGACTCAGAGAAGAGAAATGGTGAATACGGGTTGCGAAGCAGCATTAAGACAAGCATTCACACTTGCGGCTGTTCAGTAACATAACCGAAATATATTATTGGTTGTAGAAGTCTGAGGCAGATTTCATGAGTAGTGCCTACTCTGAATGGACCCAACTACATAAAACCATGATAGCACCACAGCAGAGTAAAGTCAAGTTGACTTACATTTATCTATGTGTATATAGAATAAAGGACTGACATGGGATGTCTGTTTTAAGAGGGGAGGTGTCGTGAAATATTCTAATCCACATATATAAATTAAAAGGTAAATGCAAAGCCTAACAAATAAATTTAATAAAAGGAAGAAGAATGGTAAAGAACAGTGCTGTCACAATGACTGTACTCGAAATCCCCCTTGTTTTCTACTTCGTCGGCAAATTGTAACGCTTTCACGTTGATAGTAAAAGCCTACTATATTATTGCCCGCTTTCTTCAATGAAACGTGTGCTGTATTTCTTGGAAAAACAGTGAGATACGCAAGCTGAACCATGACCTAATTTTAATATTTCATTCATTCCATTTTATACACGGCGTAACTAAAAGACAGATGGACTAAAGGATAGAGAGAAGGGAGAGGCATAAAGCCGAACACGTGCAACACTAAACACGCGTCGCGCGATACACAATTACTACTATCACGCGTGTAAGGCCACATGCACTAACTTTTTCAGACGGACAGTGATAAAATTCACTACCCTTCCCAGAGTTAGGTTTTTAAATCCTGAAAAACTCTTATTAGGAAAGATGACAATAGATGGGTTTACGTTTGAAAACATTACAGTACCCAGACAGCACATCTTCGAAACAGGAGGTAGAAGAAATTGCATATTTTGAACGCAGCCACTTAGCTCTTTTAAATTTGTATATTTGGGTTCCTTGGGGCTTGCTGACAAAGAATATGTAAAACGTTACGCAAATAGTCTAGGAATTAACAAGTTATAGCCAAAATAAAATGATGGTGCTGTCAGACAACACCCAAAATCAGAATCGCTCAGTGGTAGATTTTTTTACTCCACCATTGTACGGGAAATGGGCCACAAGTTACATTTGAACTGATTGGCTGGAATGATATGTAAGGCTAAACACGATTAGTCGGACTATAAATGCTATCCTTGGTTGTTAGGGGAGACGTAGGAAGGTAAAAATTTTTCAAACACTTGTCGAAACGTGGCTCCATTAGCCAGACTCGCTGATATAATCACTTAGGAGCGTTAGTTCGAGACCACTAGTTCAAATAAGCTTGATAAAGCAACAGTGCGTTGAAGCCAGCTCATATTTTTGCTAAATAAAAGCCTGGAACATAAGCAATTGGGAATTTGTGCCAGTATTTGTGCCAGAATTCATTGCTAGTCGACGTATCTGTGTTTATTTCCATAAATTGTGGTAAGCTTGAAACATTCAGTATCTTTTAATGAAAATTGAATGTGAATTGTTAATTTATGCCTGTATATATGTGTAGTTCAGTAGCGAACATGATGTAAAGCCTATAATGCTCCAGCCTGAACAGAAGGTGTCGGAGGAAAGTAAACCTGCATGGAATGGCCAAACAGTACACTGACACCTAGATTATTGATTAGACAGAAATAATGCTGGAATTGCAGAGGCGTAGTAACCATTAGGGAGGGAAATACTGGTATAAAGTATTTCAGATGAAGCTGACAGTTGGCCTAACGCTCTGAACTCAATGTTTGTGATGTATTGTGCTCAGTGTAGAACTAGAGTATCAATTAGTTATGAAGTAGAAGGTACATCCTTCTTGTTTTCAGGGACCGTGGTCTTATGGTATTGAGCAGCACCTGGTCAGAGCCTTGCTGAATCCAGAGTCGGACAGCATACTCCTTGGTCCATTTAGCTATCAGTGAGGTGTCTCCAGAGCCCAGGGGAGAAATCGAGCAGAGGAGTCTCTTCCTGCCGCCATCACGCAAGATAAGCTGATGTGGACAGCTGAGCTCAACATTATGTACCCCATCTTAAAATGACATTGTAAAAATAACATTAAGAGGGGAATTAAATTGTTTTAATATCAGGAACTGAGAACATCTCCAATACTAGTTCCAATAAAGACAAACTATTGAAGTCATGATGACAAATACCAACAGAGCTTGAACAAAACAAAACCAGTATTACCTCATATTACTACTACACAACTGACACACATAGGATACTTTTAATAATATATGTCACTACAATATTCATATTGATAAATTCTGTACTTATAACTTGTAATTAAAATTGATTGTGACACTTCATCATACACATACCCTAGACACATAACGTAATCATCACACTACTCCAGAATAATTCTGACTGAGATATAAATATATGTGGCAGCAAGTAAGGTTATCTATAATACACTACTCTTATTAGATATAGATACCTTCACAGCTGATCTCAGTCAGTACACTAAGTCCCCTATAAATATTTATAACATCTCACTTCACCACACCCACCACAATGAAGAGTGGATATAATGTTGTTTACAGAAGCACATATATTACTCATAGAATGAGATGCAATGGGACCCATAACTATAAAAGCAACATTCAAAATAGACGAAAAGGTAAATATAAACGTCATCCAATGTTATGCACCAATCACTATTATTAGATTTATTTGCGGACTGTAGCATTTTCACAATCTTTGTTTTAAACAACCACATTCAGTGGCATCCAGTAAGCTCTGCTTAATCCATTATCCATACTTCACTTCCACAAAAGATTAGTGACTTGTTATTTCTTTACTATTCTTTCTACCTATGATTAGGAAACAACTGATTTACGTCATGGAGATATTGTAGGGTTATACTCTTTTGCAGCGGATACCTAGATTCTCCGGTTTACGTAGTAAGGGAGAGAATTTATTATTTAAGAGCAAGTTGTAGATCAGAGTTGTCCTTCTTCATATTCGTTGGGGTTGATGCTTGCATGCTGCGAAACTTATATGTTTTAAAGCAGAAAATTGGAGGTGAATAATCACGTTACACAAATTCTTAGTTAACAAATGACCTTTTGCAAAAACGTATTACAGTGGAAATACAGAAATTACAATGAATTGATTTTTTTGTGTGCAAATTAAAACTGAAGTTAGTGAATAATTCCGCCCTTTTTTTTTAAATTTTACAGCAGCTGGGATACTTTTTCAGGCCATAAATCGAGAATTCCTCAGCAAAAGAGAAGTTAACAAGAAGACGAAACTGGCTGTATACCGCTCCACCTATATTCCAGTCTTGACGTATGGATGCGAGTCATGGGTAATGACTACAACCCACAAAAGCCAGACCCAAATCTCAGAAATGAGTTATCTGAGGAAGGTGGTTGAAATAACAAGAGACATGGTCCGCAACCAGACGATACATCAAGGCCTAAAAACCCAACCCCTGGAGACCCAAGCTGAACAGTTCCAACTAAGATGGTTTGGCCATGTATGCAGAATGGAAGAAGATCGGCTACCACGACAAGCATGGGAAACTAAGAGCCATGGATCCAGACCTACAGGACGACCCAGAGTCCGCTGGGAGGACAACATTAGGCATTCTTTGAAGGACTGAGGACTATAATGGAACCAAGCCAGGAGAAAGATAGCCGATAGAATAGTATGGCGCTCTATCTTACAAACCTCTACACCTCACGGTAGAAGAAGAACGAACGAACGAACTTTATTTTCAAAGGGTTTAGAATTGGGCACGCAGGCCCGTCTAACATTCTGCCCTTCCTTTCTCTCGTCTTCCATACTGAATCCATTTATTCTCACATCAGTACAATAACAGTTACACAGATTTACAGTACCTTATAATTAATACTAAACAGGACAAAATTATCTTTAAAACCTACATATGATGTTATGTAATTATTTAAGATTATAACTGAATTAGGGTGGCATATAATCTGCACTCAAGATGTATTTGAAAAGTCTGTGATTGAATGAATATGGAGTGTTTTTTAAGTCGTGTGGAAGATTATTCCACAGATGAGCAGCAGAAAAAGCTAAACTTTTCTTGAATAAGTCAAGCCTAGGCTTGGGCATGTGTAATTTATTTAAGCGTTGCCTGCGACTTCCGCTGTATTTGAAAATAGGCCACAGATACGTTGGAGCATTCTGTGACAAGATTTTGTGTAAGTTTTAATTTTATAATTTTGGGTTTTTTGTATTGTTTTTTACTTTAAATACCCTGGAGCTGCCATGGACTGAAAGGGAGACATCAAAGAAGAGCTAGTGACCCGAAGAGCGGCAGCTGGGAGATTTTTTTCCGGCAATAAATCGAGGATTGCTGAGCAAAAGAGAAATTGGTAAGAAGACGAAGATGGCTGAATGCCGCTCCACCTATGTTCCAGTCTTGGTATATGGATACGAGTCATGGGCAATGACTGCGACGCACAAACGCCAGCTCCAAATCTCAGAAATGAGATGTCTGAGGAAAGTGATTGAAGTAACAAGAAGAGACATGGCCCACAACCAGACGATACTTCAGGGCCTCAAAACTCAACCCCTGAAGACCCAAGAAGAATAGTCTCACGATGGTTTGGCCATGTATGCAGAATGGAAGAATGTCGGCTACCACGACAAGTATGGGAAACTAATAGCCAGGGATCCAAACCTCCAGAACGACCAAGAGTTCGCTGGAAGGAGAACATTAGACTATCCCTGAAGACCCGAGGACTAGATTGGAACCAGGCCAGGAGGAAGACAGCCGATAGGATAGTATTGCGTTTTCTCTGGCAAACCTCTGCACCCCAGGGTAGAAGATGACCGACTAAGCAAGTAAGTAAGTAAGTTCATTTACTTGGATGAGGCGATCATTCATTAATTCATGACTCTTCAGCTTCCCAAGCAGCTTAAGCCTTCACAATCTTAAGCTCAAGTCCTTCTGTTCCGTGACATCTGCTCAAGATCTTTCCATGTAGTATTTGAGTTCTGCTTTGGTTATTATTTTTAATTCTAACAGTTGTGGCAAAATGTGGTACCACTTGCTTTGTTTGTGAAAAAATGTGTAACGCGACACACAGCAATAAGGGTGAAGGGACAGCTCGGTGGGTCTTGCTTTGAAGTTGACGTTGGGCTGAAATATTTGCGTTTCGCCTAAGCCGTACAGCATTGGGAAAGTGTAGGAAGGAGCGAATATATGAAACATGGCCGACCTTAAAAATTTGCATTGGCAGGAAAGAAAATCTAAAGCCACAAGCGCAAGCTTGGTGGAGGGACATTTAAACTGTAATCATTCATATAAGGAGATAGAGAATGAGTGATTTCCAAAAGGATATTATTCAAATGTAAGTAGTTTAAAAAATAATTAATATTTTTCATAGTCATCACATCTGCTAATAGTTAGCTCACGATCTTTAAAAATTTATTATAAATTCATACCTCAACGGATTTCGATAAAACATGGATAGAATGAACGCTTCCTATTGGGACAATGAAAAGATACCTAGGAAGGAAGGAAAGATATAAGTGTATAGTGAAAGGAAGAGAAAATAAGTACAGAAGATGCACATATCGCCTCAAAACAAGAGATTTAACAAAAATCTAAGCGGACTCAAGACGGTTCTTTCTCGTACGGGAGAGTCGCCCAAATATAAGGACAGAGCGGCCCGTTTAAAATCACACACACAAAATCCAGACGCCAGAGTGAGAGACTGGAAGACAGTATCTGCAAGAGAAGTTTTTTTCACGCTGCATGCAGGGCAGATATACTTCAACAAATACAGCCTCACAGTGCGCTAATTTATCCTAGAGGGTTTTATGATCGTTCCTGATCGAGCTCATGATCGAGTGTCTGATCGAGTTCGTGATCAAGTACCAACTAAAGACGTGAGGACCTTTGATTCTGCTAACTGGAGCCTAGTGGTCATACAATCTTCAACACCTTAGTCCCCTATAGTTATAGGGCGGGCTGAAGGAAAGTCTTCTTGATTACCAGTGTCTCAGAAACCTCGAACAGACGTGACGTAATGCAAGTTGAGTTTACGTGTACTCAATCCTACAAACACTGTGAGCGTTCAATAGTGATTGTCAATGATGAGAAAAGCTAGAGACTAGATAGCAAGATACCAAAACTACTGTGTGTCGTGAAACATTCTAAATCCACATATATAAATTAAAAAGGAAATGTAAAGCCTACTGTATAAAATACACGCGTTTCTAAAAAGAAAACTGGTACTGTGTTTCTTAGAAAACCTTGAGATAGACACACTGCGTAATGACCTAGATTAATATTACAATTAATGTCATTTATGCACTACGTAAAAGAAAAGACAGACGAGCTTAGAAGAGAGAGAGAGAGATGTACGGAGGAACGCATTCAATACTACCACGTTCGTCTCGCGATGAAAAAGTGAACGCGAAAGGCATGAAGCACTAATTTTTTTCAAATAAACAGAGACAAAAAACACTACCAATACACGGTTAGGTTTTGAAAACATGTTTAATGCTTATTAGGAAACATGACACAATACTGTTTTACGTTTGAAATCCTGACTTTATACTGACAGAACAGTCGAAAAGGCAGAACAGGTGGCGGTTCTAAGACAGTAAATAAAAAAACAATTACACGACTATCCTTGATTAATACATATTTGTAACGAAGCCACTTGGCTCCATTAAACTTATATATTTGGGTGCCTTAGGACTTGCTGACAAAGAATATGTTAGGTGTTAAGCAAATAGTCTAATAATTAACAAATTATAACCAAAATATTATAGGGGTGTTGTCTGATAACACAGGATTATATTTGCTCATAATGGCGTGTTTGGACACTGCTTTAGAGGAAATTAGGCCACCACGTTAAATCCGATTTGATTGGCTAGAATAATATGTAAGGCTAAACGTGATTAGTCGATTGCAGATACTATTTTTGGTTGTTAAGGGAAACGGTAGGAAGGGTACTTTTTTTTCAAATGCTTTTGTAAACATGGTCTCATTGGCTAGACCATTTGATATAGTCAATTAGGAGCGTCAGTTCAGTGCCACTTTTTGAAATTAAACTGTGTAAAAGCAAGTGCGTTGAGATCCAGCTCATATTTTTCTAATAAAAGCCTGGGACAGAGGCAGATCGGAATTGTGCCATAACTCATCGCCAGTCAACGTATTTGTTTAATATTTCCTTGAATTGTGGTAAGCTAGACATATTTGAAATCTTTTTGATGAAAATTGAATGTGAATTGATAAATTTATGTCTGTATGTGTGTGGTTCAGTAACAAACATGAGGCAAAGCCTAGATATTGCTCTATCATGAGAAAAACTTGTCGGAGAGGAGTATAACTGCATGGGATTGCCAAATAGTACTATGACACCTATCTTATTGAATAGAAGGAATTAATGCTGGAATTGCAGAGGCGTTGTAACCATTAGGGAGAGGAATACTGGTGTATATTGTTCATGAGAAGCTAACAGTTGGCCTACCGCGCTGAACTCGGTGTTTGTTATGTATTGTGCTTCAGTGTGGAAATAGATTATAAATTAGTTCTGAAGTAGGAGGTACAACCTTCTTGTTTCAGGGACCGTGGTACTAAAGTATTAAAGCAGCACATGGTCTGAGTTTTGCTGAATCCAGAGGCTGATAGCATACTCCTTGGTCAAGATATCGACCAGTGTTGTTCCTCAAGAAAACTGTGAAGCAAGCGAGCATAGGAGACTGTTTCCTGCCGCCCACACAGAAGTTAAGATTACGTTGGCCAGAGCAGCTCAATCTTGTGTATACCCCCTCTAAAAGTGACTTTACCTTAAATCAAGAGGGACATTGATTTGTTTCAAATAAAAATAAACTGTGAACCTTTCCAATATTATTTCCACCAGAAACAAACACTTGAAGTCATGATGACAAACAACAACATAGCTTGAATAGCCAGTATTACCTCATAGTACTACATCACTACTTACACACATATTGTAATAATAATATAGGTCAATACAAAGATCCTATCTATAAATTGTGTACATACAACTTGTGATTTCATTTGATTGTGATTCCTGGTTCACTTTGTAGTTGAATCAGGATATCTATTATTGACAGGAATTAATACATATTTTTAAAAGTTACACTTGACTTATTAAGATAGTCTTATAGAGTGTTCTATGTATGTGAGTGTCACAGTGTTGTAAAGTATTGTGGATTAAATTAAATTGTTTATCTGTCTGTTGGTTGTTGTGAACATACACTTCATCACTATCATAACCCTAGACATTCAACGTAGTCATCACAATATCCCAGAATAAGTCTGACTGAGGTATAAATGTGGTAGCAAAGTAAGGTCATCTGTAATACACCACACTTATTAGATACAGATACCTTCACTGCTGATCTCATTCAGTACACTAAGTCCCCTATAAATATTTGTATCATCCCACTTTACCACACTGTGACAGACTTTATAATTTCATTGGAAGATACATCCAATATTTTTTTACTATTATTTATTTTACTTTGTAAATATAAATAATCATACATTTTACCATCTTCCAACACCCATTTCTCATTACAAGGCTAGATAGATGTACATAATAAATTATGAAATTGTACTCATTTGACTCGTTACATTTTTAACTGTTAAATTTTGAGTTACTTTTTCTAATTTACTTATATTATCACATAGGGTTACTATAGCGAAAGTGGCGCAGTTTACTTCTGAAGCCTAAATCTATTGTCCAGCTCAGAGTATTCACAGCCATAACTCAATTGTGATACCAGTGTACTTCTCTGGCACTAGGACTTCATACTTTCTGGAGAGAAATTCTACTTCTTCTCTACCACCATCATCACACTAGAAAAACCTTTCGCTACAACAGTGAATGTCCAGGGCCGACCTGTGAGTGTCCAGGGCCGGCCTGTGAGTGTCCAGTGTTGCCGGCCTGTGAGTGTCCAGTGTTGCCAAGATGTATTCTTCCTTTGGTGCTTTCTCAACTACTAGGAGTTTTTTAATTACAGTATTTTCAAAAGCACCCCGTGTAGGATCGGGAGGTTCAGAGGAAACACAGACAGCATGGGACGACTGCCACTTCAGCCGTGTTGTAAGAGGCGACTAATATGAAACTGGGCATGGGACTGGCAACCTCATGTAAAACCATCGCTGCTATAAAAAATGAAAGTTTTGATGCAGGTTTTCTGCTGCGGGAGAGTTGCAGTGATGGCTCTATGCTTCAAAGAGAGCTTAAAGAGGAAAAATAAGAAGAAGAAGCTGAATTGCTACTGTTAAGTCATATTTCTTATTAATGGGAGTTAAGTGTTAAAGACTTGTATGTACGGGTCGGATTTTTGTACACACGCTAGTAAGTTAGCTTTTAGTGATGAGATGAGTTGTTTAGTTGGGGGCTTTATGCTCGGTAATTTTTGAACATAGCTCAACTGAGTAGTTGGTAGTTTGTTTTGAAACAGATATGTTAAAGAAACTGTTCGAATGTTCTGAGTGATAGTTTTGGGGTAGAGACGGTTGAGCCTGAGCTGTAGTCTCACGCGGTGAGTTCGTGCATGGGTAATTTTTACTGAGCTGGACCGAGAAGTTATAATCTCGTGACAGTGTGTTGCTGGCATGGCTTCGAGATGGCGGTCCCATCTCGCTAGTGCGTTCCGGGGTGTCTCTTTTTGTAAAGGGGAGAATTTTGTGATATTGAAGATATCTTTTCGAGGCCATGGAGTATACCGCCCGCGATTATTATTATTGATGAAGATATTCATACAAACCTTTGTTCCTAATGGATGTTTACCATGGTCTATTATCAAATGAGAGATACTGTGAGCTGCTTTGTTACGCAGCCTACTTTTTCCCCATTGGATTTACTTACTAGATATTTAAGATGTTGGAAGTTTGTTCCTGAGGGATATTTATTGTAACAGTGTACTGTGCTGAGGCCTCTGGTTTATGCAACCGATGTGACGGCTATTTGATACCATGTTCTGCAATCTATTTTTCCATGGATATTTTGTACTTGATGCTTCATGATTTGCTATGGACTGTGTTTCTACAATGTCAACGTGACTGTGTTGTGGTGTTAATAAACTATGTACGAGTCAGAACGAGTTCCACTGTTTCCTGACCCAATGTTGCCATGGTGTGTGTGATTGCTATGGATACTTAATCTAGAACCTACTTACGACATTCGCACTCATGGATATACACATTACACACACCACCCTGAAACACATTCAACGCCCACAGTGATCTGCTACCACCACAGACATTTACCCAGCAGCAGGACAATATTACGTTCTCTTCTTATGCCTAAAACTGTTGGTGGTAACAGCTACAGAGGACACCGCTATAAGAGCACATACTCCGATGTAGGCTTCCTGAAGGAAGCGATGAGCGGGGGTCGACACATGCGGCATAAGGTGCCAGAACAAAAGATGATGATGATGATTTCCATTAAAAAAGGTAAAGGTGGTCCCATATCAGATACTATAGGACCAGGGGTCGGGAACCTTTCCGTGACAAAGAGCCAAATATTTAATTTTGTCTCCACTTTAACAAACTGAAGACCCGCATGAAAAAAAATCACATGGTATCCCTCATTCACTAAGAGTTAAGTAGTAGAGAGCAAAGAGACGCAGGAAATGGCTCAAAGAGCCGCATGCGGCTCACGAGCCGCGGGTTACCGACCCCTGCATAGGGGAATGAAGTGTTAAAGACTTCACTATATATAGTCCTGCATAGAGAGGTGGTGTGACCAGTTCCCTCTCTCGTTGCCTTTTCTTTCCTTAACACAAGAGAAAAGTCAGGTACCAATTAACAGCTGCGTAGACTAGAGCGTGTCGATACCGTGAATCGAACCTGACACTTTTACTGCAAGAGACTAGCACTCTACCCACTCTGTCAATCGGACGCTTATTAACCTTTTAATATCCTTCCCATTCATCCTAATGCAGTGAGAATATTTCTTTCTCTCTCTCTCTCTTTATATCTTTGTGTATAAAGATTTTTAACTTTTACACTCATTTCTGACAGCCTGGTGTCATAATCATAAATGCCACTGTTATCACCACTGTACAAATAAAATATGTCAGTATTAATGATTACAGTATTTTATTAAGCAATGAAATGTCACAATTGAATAATTATAGTTGTAATGCAACAGGTTGCTCATATAAGTCCCATGTTCTGTGCAATATACCAATATACTTTTTTTTTAATTTTTGTAACTGCATTTTGTACAAGTAGACGCTTATCAAACATAAGTTAATACTTCTTGTACCTTTGCTGGTGTAAACAACATATCTACTTAACGCTTAAGTCTTAGTTACTACTAATAAATAGTATTTCTGCGATCTCCCATATACGACTTGTCTTAGTGAAACGTCTTGTGCCGAAAATGACAAAATCCCGTCAGTTTTTCTGGAAAGTACGGAAAAGGCGTGCATTGCACCTTAAAGCTAAATTGAACACCCATTAAAAGAGCCATCAGAACTTTTAATTTTTGTTCGTGGTGCATTGACCATAAGTCATGGTAATATGACTACACAGATTTAGGCTGAAATGAAGTGATCACAGGAGAATTAGTGACGTCATCAGGACATGTAACAGAAAGGGCACAACATAATTATCTCTTCCGCCCCCCCCCCCCCCCCTTTTTGGCGTGCACGTCACGTTTTGGCGGGTTACTTGCTGGTATTTTTTTTATAATGGTATCTTGGCCCACCACGGCAAGCATGGGAAACTAAGAGCCAGGGATCCAGACCTCCAGGACGACCCAAAGTCCGCTGGGAGGACAGCATTAGACAATCTTTGAAGGACCGAGGACTAGAATGGAACCAGGCCAGGAGGAAGACAGCCGATAGGATAGTCTGGCGCTCTCTCTTACAAACCTCTACACCTCACGGTAGAAGGGGAACGACTAAGTAAGTAAGTAAATAAGTATCTTGGCCGACTTTGAAATTAGCAAATACTTTATGTGACTTTTAAAAGTCTACAGGCGTGTTAATCCCTTAAAATTTTCCACGGCTATTTCAATAGATAAGAAGCAAATCTACGGCAAACGAAGAGAAATAAATACTGGAAACTACTCAAAGTTAGCAAACACACTTTTGGCTTACTTAACAGAGATTCGAACAAGGACTTTTTCATTTCAAGGGAAAAACTTTTTTCAGTTCAAGAGAATAACGTTTTTCAGTTCGAATGAAGAATATTTTTCAGTGAAAAGGAAGAGCGTTTGTTCAGTTCAAGGGAAGAACGTTTTTCAGTTCGAAGGAAGAATATTTTTCAGTGAAAAGGAAGAGCGTTTGTTCAGTTCAAGGGAAGAACGTTTTTCAGTTCGAAGGAAGAATATTTTTAGTGAAAAGGAAGAGCGTTTGTTCAGTTCAAGGGAAGAACGTTTTTCAGTTCGAAGGAAGAATATTTTTAGTGAAAAGGAAGAGCGTTTGTTCAGTTCAAGGGAAGAACGTTTTTCAGTTCGAAGGAAGAATGTTTTTCAGTGAAAAAGAAGAGCATTTTTTAGTCTAATGGAAGAACGTTTTTTAGTTCAAGGGATGAACGTTTTTAGTTCATGGGAAGAACGTTTTTCAGTTAAAGGGAATACATCTTGCCTCTAGATTTAAAAATGTATCGCTGCTGCTGTGGAACAATTGCAACAGACTACTGTTTTTAGAACAATAATACACAATTTTACTTCATCTAACACCTCCAGTTGGCAGAATGGATAACTTCAATAGGAAATAACCATTTTAGAAATTGCAACCAAGGTGGAATGGGTTTTACAGAACAGGTGGAATAAAACAACAAAAAGAACAGGAAAGTAGCAAGTCATAACCCTAGTGGGCACGCTCCACTGGAGATCAAGGAAGAAAAAGCGCAAAAACACCTGTCTGACGGGTGGGAACTTTTCCTTTGATCAGATTACCTTCGGTTGTATTGCTCTGTACAGTTTTTTAGCATTACCTCATGTATATATATATATATATATATATATATATATATATATATATATATATATATATATATATATATATATATATATATATATATATATATATATATATATATATATATGTGTGTGTGTGTGTGTGTGTGTGCGTGCGCGCGCGCGTGCGTGCGTGCGTGTGTGTGTGTGTGTGCGTGTGTTTATATATCGTTCAAAGATTTCATGCCAAGGTACGTTATTTTTCATATCTATTGCACGGAATGAAGTAGTAATTAATGTCAAATCAACTTAAAATAAACATATTCACACAACAAGTGCAACATCTGCTGCCTATTTACTGTTGAAATTTGATCACGGCTCATCAAATATTTTAATTTCATCAACTGCTCATGCTCAATCAATATTTAAAATGACATACCCCGTGCGAATAAAATTTTGACATCTCTTTGAAAACGTCATTCAATGACTTGAAAGTCACACATAACACGTGATATTTACTAATATTGTCAGCAGAGGTGAACTTTGGGCAGTCTAGGTCTTTTAGTACTCCAAACAGAGGCGCGTTTTAGACTGTGCGAGGCCTAGGCACGTGTAAACTTGCGAGGCCCATATTAAATAAATTCCAGTTGAATCGATAAGCATACATTTGGGTGCAAGGCCCCTAAAGGGTGAGGTCCTAAGCAAAAGCCGATTTTGCCAGTGCCTAAAACCGCCATTGAAGATTGACGGGACTAACGACAGAATTAGAGCTATTAAGAGGAATATTCCAGAAATTGATAACATTTGACCCTCAACTTATAACCTTTGACCTACGTTTGTTCTGGGAAAACGTCAAATGTGAAATCTTCTTATTCCCTCTTGCTTGCCATTCAGCTCCCAGTGGCGCATAGACCTTCCATTAGCTCATTACAAGTCCTCAAGTTCAGCATTATCTTCTTATGTTATTTCCATGTACTCTTTATTCTCTTACGTATGTCCCCAGTTCTCTTCTCTACGTGCTTTGGGATCACCCCCGCTGCTTCTTTTGTTTAGGAAATTCCAGACCACACACTGCCTTCTTAATACTGGTTTCATCAATGCGTGTCCTTATCCTCTCCTAGCGGCTTCCTTGACTACTTGTTACTGTCACGTCTGGTGAAGTAAGCAAAGCTTTCTGCTTGCTTCGATGTTGATTTTTGGCCAACTTTGTTAGAGCTTTGACTGTGACCACCAAACCAAATTGTTTCAGTGACTTTCATTATGTATTTCAGTATTTTAGTTTGGTTTCTGGTCCATGCACAGGAATACGAGTTTGTCTTATGAATAGTATCGTAATTTTTTATAAGATAGGTCTATATATTTGTGGTCCCGGCCGAGCAGAGGTGATAGTGATAACTATGTGAGAGTAAAATGTAAGAAATAGGTTATTTTTCCACGAGGGTGATAGTGTAAGGAAAAGAACAGTCTTGGATTGAGTAATTGCTCTAATCCAGTCTATCTTAAGACTATATTTAAATTTAGACGCACTTTCTCTCCCTGTACAAAATACAGGTTACACTCCACTTACGTACACACATTTTTGTGACAGAAATACGTACAGACGTGAAAAACAAACTATGGATAACATATAAGGGCAGGGGTTAGACCAACACTATAGCTTAAGGTTTATTATGTTTATTTTCACTAGAAATATCACAACATCAAGAAAGCATTTACATCAATGAATTATATAGTTTGCAGACAAAAATGACATCTAATCTAATAGGCCCTCCCTCTTATAAAGAAAAACAAGGAAAATCCCAGCAGAATTAGTTAACCCAAAGAGATAAAAAATTAACAGTGGGAGTGGGGAATAGTCAGGACGGGTAAAGAATAAGTCCTTAATTTAACCTATCCTGTGAACACTCAGATTAGTGAGAAATAACTAAAGAAAATTGGTATGTTAGTGGTAACATAAGAAATAAGTTTCTTTCTATCCGTTCACTCACTACACGCTTACAGTGGCCACTTTCAGATTTGCTTACCAAAATGTTGACGCAGCATACATTCCATGGAATTTAAACACTAACAGGTATTATGACTATTCAGTCAGATTCGTTGTCAATTGCAGCCCCAGACTATCCGGTTTGCTGACTGCTATTTCCCGGGAGACGCTGAAATTGATGCGTTAGTATTTTTCCTGGATATTCCTCCTTTCACTGCAGGTATTAGCTTGGGATAAGTGTTTCTCTTGTGGTGACACCGTCCTGGGAATTAATATGTTAATATATGGTTCCAGTGTGGTCTAGCCTCAGGTGGCTGTGACACTCTCTGACGTGATGAAATGTTTAAACAGAAAGAATGTTACTCCTCGGCTGTTCTCTGAGGGAAATATCCGAGTATGACCAGTGAGTTCTCTCGCGTATAATTCCGTGGTAAGAAACTTTACTGTCAGATGTTTAGAAAATAGTGATGTATATTCTGCCACAGCAGGCCAGTAATATATATATATATATATATATATATATATATATATATATATATATATATATATATATATATATATATATATATATATATATATATATATATATATATATATATATATGTGTATATATGTGTATATATGTGTATATATGTATATATATATATATATATATATATATATATATATATATATATATATATATATATATATATATATATATATATATATATATATAATATATATATATATATATATATATATATATATATATATATATATATATATATATATATATATATATATGGAAAGATTTTCTGGTATATAGTTCTGTTCCAGTTATACTTTAAATTTTATTGTTATTGTTCTGGTTTTTGACCACTCTCATGGATGGAGAAGGTGGACCGCACAGGGTCACAACAAACAGATTTCACAACAATGTCTGGATGTTTAAGAACATAAGACCGTAATACCGTAAGACCGCTAGATCGCAAGGGTATGACCAGCTTAGATGTAGAAAATAGATAAACATGTAATCATAATATAAATCATATCCTAACACACTACGCCTTTAGGTAAGACCTGTTAATCACTCCGGTATTTAATTATATATATTTAAAAAAAACCCACGAGTGTCTAGTTTATCTTAACGGTTTTAACACGAGATATGAACACTAGTCGTTTATAAAATTACACACATATGAATAGAATTAAATGGTATTTCGTCAATTATCAATCGCCTAGCGGCTTATAATTATTTGAAGCATCTCTCACTGGGGAAATAGCGGGTAATTAAATTTACATTTACAGCTGGAGAAATTTGCTATATGTTTATTTAATACGTTTCAATTAACACAAAAATCCCAGTGAAATATAATGAAACTTAAACACGTTAAAATACTTAAATGCTAATAATATTATTACCGCAAATCAGGAAACTGAAATTATCTCCACGTATTAAAGTATCCAATTTGTAATATGGCTCTTATAATAGCGAGCTAGAATATTCAAGAAATCCTGTAGCAAACTGATAACTGAGTTAGATGAGATGACTATAAATTTAGAAATGCCGTTCTTTCCCTCCTTAACGCGAAAATTCGCATCTAGGGCAAATTCTACTGTCAATTCCTGAATGAAAGCTTTTTTACACACCTTTGCGGACGACATCGTCGTTCCAGCGGAGATTTCTTCCCCAGGCAACGGGGTTCTCCGTCTGCTCTGTTACCTGGTGTTAATCAACAACAAAGGTTTTCAGATCTCGGCGACGTGTAATGAACTTCAAACAATTCTACTTCCACGTGTTTGTTGTACAGTGGGCAGACGCCCTGGCCCGTCCCCTTTTGAAGGAATGACAGTTATGAATCTAAATATCTGCTTTAGATAGCGCGTGAAAAGAAGACAGGTAGGCGTGGTTAACTATAAGTAATGCGGATAGCGAGAGAGGCATGGCTTACCCGTAACCAACGTACATGCTAATTAGGAAGCGAGGGAAACCCACGTTGGATGATTTGCTTGCAAAAAAGATGAGGGGTGACTGTGGGAGTAAATGTGGCCGTCTGACCGACCACTTGAGCATTTATTCATGCTAGAGTCGTCATAAATAACTAAAAATATAATATACCATTTCCCTATAAATAACAAGTAGAATTCTTAACTAAAATAAAAAAATCAACCCGAAGTACTAGGGGAGGGAAATAAGCGGTAGTCTTTGACTAGGCCAGCGTTTTTACATTAGGCACGCTGACTTACCCAGCAGTAGTCATAGTAATATTAATAATGCAGGTTAAATATAGCGACATCACGTGATGTTTAACCAATGAAAAAACACAGCTAACTTCAGCTCAGTTGTGTTTGCCGGCAGAAAATATTCCAAACGGCAGTCCTGAAAAGAAGAACGATGTGGTAAGACGTCGCCGGAGACAATGGTTAAAAGAAATATTACAGGACAAAATTGGATGGTATGGAAATGAATACCTTGACATATGAGAAAAGAACGTCAGGTTTTTCGCATATTTGTAAACTGATGTACAAAGATGTATTGATGAATTATTTGTTATAAACTCCTTGAGCCAGTTGGCAGTTGAATAAAACTTTCTGTTGGAAAATAATCCTGCTGTTGAAGCATTTACACACTTCAAAGTATGATTGGATGCATTGTTCTATTCTAAATTAAAACCTAACCACTACGGCTATCCATAAATATCACCTAATGAAGGAAGTCTGGAACGAACCAAAGGAACTAAATAAACTGTGAGCAATAACCATCTCTGGCGAGCTCAAAGCCAATTAAACAATCACTCACATAGAAATAGCTTATATAGAACTGAAACACTGATGGACCCAGCTACATATAAAGGATAATTGGTGCCGAGTTCCAGTCTCAATAATAGCACCGCGGCTACATAAAGGATAATTGATACCGTGCCCAGTCCCACAAGGAATCACACTGGGTGGGACGGCTACATAAAGCGACTGATCGAGATGTTCGATTTTCATACTCTGTCACAAATAGTATACCCAGTTCAACCACATGAAGGTTATACGTTGGGTATATAATGTTCTTTCTTCTATTTAGCATGTTACGTTGGTTGTTTTCTGGTGTTGCTTCTTCCAGGCTGTGATTACTCTGCCGTTTGTTGTGGCGTTGCTTACTGTCTGTAGTGTTTATGGTGTATCCCCTTTTGTGTTTTAAGTTTTATCTCTCTTACCCTGTTGTGTTTTGAGAGGTTTGTAAGTTCTGTTTTTGCTGTAACCTTTCCCATCTATTTTATTGCATTTGATATGATCTTAAATATATCTACTAGATGTTTGTTGACTGTTTTAGAATGGTGGTTTAGTTTAATTCTTGTACTGGAGTTGTGTTTTGTTCTTCCTTTATCGTTTTAATTATGTTTTGGTAGTTTTATGTTCATTTTTGTGTTTTGGTAATATACAGTTTTATTATGTCGTTGAGCTTCCTGTGTAATTTTTAGTACAATTTCTAGAGACGGTGATTGAGAGTTTTGTGCTTTCAAGTATTCCATAAGTAGTTTTCCATGTTGTTCGTATTTCTTGCATGTTAGCACATAACGTGCAATGGTGTTTTCTTTAGACGTGCTCCACAGAAGGGTTCCTTCTGCCATAAAATATCTTGTTCCTAGTTGCAGTCTAATGAGCTTTCTATATATCGGAGATTCGTATTGGATCTATTAGCTATTTATAGGTGTGTCTGCCTTTCTGGCTTGGTTTCCCATATTCTGTCCATTACTTTGTTTTAATATTTTTAATGATAATTTTGATCGCTGATGTGCCCAACCCTGTATTTAAATGCTTTTGGTTGCTTCCTCCTGTTTTTGCGTCCTTATCGGCATCTCATTTACTTCTATTCCCACATGCCAATAACACTGTGCAGTCTATATTATTTAGGTATGCACTAAGTTGCAATAGTTCTTCCGCTATATCTGGTCGGCTACATTCATGTGCCTTTCATAGTGGCTGAAGTGCTGACAGTGATGACAGCTTATTGTGACCTCCTAGCTGCTCTGTGATTTGCTAGCTAAAAACCTGCATTATGCTGTCTGTCTTTACTTACACAATTTACTCTTTCGCACCCCCACCCCGCCTCTTGTCTTTTAACACGAGCTAACACAGTGTTTACAAACTTCGTGACCTGTCAGTCATAAAAGGAAAGCAAATCAGGTTTCTTTACCTCGTCCACTCACGCAAGCTTCATCTGTCAATCATAATACCTCTCAGACAGACAGCACGTGAGAGAGGCGAAACACAGACTCTTTTGAAGTTTTACTCAGGGAAAGTTTATAATCCCCTGCGATCTTTGATCTCGAGACACGGGCATTTTAAAGAGTAACCCTTTAGCCGTAAGTAAAGACTATGATGTCGGTCAACAGCGCCAGACGAGAGATTCTGGTAGCCGAATCGTAAGCTTTCATCTTGAGCGCTAGTCTCTAAATTTTTCGCTCCACACAGTAGCGTGAAATTAACAACATTAGAGATCAGAGCAATCTAATATATATATATATATATATATATATATATATATATATATATATATACTGATGTTTTCTTAACCCAACTATCAGAAGTCAGTCAGAATTTTGAATATTCTAGCGCGCAGTCCTAGAACCCAATTCTTGTGGATATGGTGTATTATTGATTCGTGGAGATTTTCATTCTGATTTTTCTGACCTGATCACAAGGGCGTCCAGCGGTCTTCTTCTGTTTGTTACTTTTCACCTGTACTTGGCTTGTGCGTTACCAATTTCATTTAGAAACGTTCACTCGCCAAATGGTATTTGAGAACAATAAAATTTAACCACTGGACTTACCAAATCCAGATTTATATTTTTACCAGCCACAGCGGTGTACCTATAACATTATTATTGGTCCCGACTTCTGACAATCGTAATTCCATTGGAGTATCTCCCTAGATACATACGCTGTGCAGAGACGGCGCTCTAACACAGAGTTGGCCGACAGAAGAACCATCATCATCACCTGTAACAAATTTTTAGCAACCAGATGTTTCCCAATACTGGAAGTATTTTCCCCGTGAAAGGGTGAACCTCAAGAACTCTCACAGTTTTAACTATTTGTAGTAGCACTTATATCCAGGAGAAGCACCATATTAGGCGTTCACCTCACTAGTTAGTTCTGGGGATGAACTGGGGTCAATTTCGATCTGCGACAACTGGGGTGACAGAATATTAAGTGAAATAGATAATATATTCATGGACTAATTCTATTACCAAGGGATATTACATACCTACCAAACCTGGCAATTAGGTAAGAGTGTGGTCACTGTTTGAGAGAGTGTGTGAGTATTTTCCTTGTTTGCTGGAAACTATCCATATACTGTATCTGATTTGTCTAAATTTTGTTTACTTTACTGGGTCTCATAGAGTACCAATACCGTTTATTTGGTAACAGAGTGCTAACCTTCAACCTTTGGGTTAATAATTTTGGGTTTTTTCTCCATTCGGGGAGGGTGCACTTTTTCTGCTTTATTTCATATGCATGTAAATGACTCTTTGATATTTTCCTTTAGATATTTTGATGTTGTCGAGTTTAAATGATAATAAACTACAAAGAAACTTACCTTTGTGTGTTGGTCAGACCCATACCCATTTATCCGTAGTTTTTCACGTTTGTGTGTCTTGTTGTCACATAGCTGTGTGTGTGTAGAGTAACTTATCTATTCTTGATAGGGAGGCAAAGGTTGTCTGGTAATAAAGTACAGTCGTACGGATAGGCTGAGGGAGATAACCTAATCACTCCAGAGATATATCTTTCCCTCAATCTACCACCTGTGAAATCTATTTTCTATACCTTTTCTCGCGAATCTGTCGACATCCACTCTACTTAGACGGGCCAAATAAAACAATTTACCTTCCGTACGACAATCAGTGTATACTTTTAAGCTACCCTTAGTTATTTGCTTTATGCATTCCTGTGCTGTTTTTTAAGAATTCATCTTTCCTGATTTTTATTTATTATTTCTGCAAGATACTTGGTTTCTATTTTTCCCCAGATTAGTTGTTAGTCTAGTGTCATGCCTAAACATTTATTTATTCCTACTGTTTTTATTTTGATCTTTATGTCCATTGTCTTTTTTTAAGAATTATTCTACCTCTAGTGAATATCATATTTCAGTGTCAAAATGTTCAACCAACACATGAAGACTTTATATAAGACAAGAAACTAAGTTCTATATCCTATCAAGCATGGAGGCTTACTCGGCTCTTCTATTCCCCTCCCCCAACGTTCATATTGAATTAACAATTCTATTTGTTTCCCAGATTTTAATGTGGTACTTGACATAATATAATAATGATTTGCTTTTTTCTTCTTAGATCCTTAGCCGACGACTGACAAAGCAGTCAGTGATTATCACGCCTCGTGGCGTCTTGTAGGGCAGCAATAAACTCTCTCTACTTGCTCGGTCTGTGGCCACCCTTCATGTGGCGCTCCAGCTCTGGCTCATGTATTTCATCGCGACATCCGCAGTTCTCCACCAGCTTATTTTTGGTCGGCCTCTATTTCGCCTTTTTTCTAGGGGTCCGTAACATGGCAGCTCTGGGGATGATGTCAGGGTTTCGTGTCAATGGCTTCCTATCGGCTTTCTCTGCTGGAAGTTATACGAGTTTCAGATTTTATATCTGCCCCGCAGCGGAGCTTGTTCACGTGTTGTTGTTCCCGTGGCTCGGAAGAGCCTGTGCTAAAACACCCTACCTGAAGGACCAGGATGTCTACTTTAGTTTGACTCCGGGTAGACATGTCCAGCTTGGTAGAATCGCGATGGGTAAAACTCCCGATGACATAGCTCTGGGGGTTAACAGTAGTTTTGGCAGCTGTTATCTATTAAGTGAAATCATACTTTTATTAGCTACCATTCTCGTAATGAGAATTCTTCAAGTGGAATGCCAGCTGGCGTAGTCGATGGGATCTCTTCACAACTTTCAGTACATAGTACTGTTTAGCATTTCTGTTGATTGCTCTTTTTCCATGATGTGTTTTAGAATGTTTGTTATCTTCTTTCTTTCTTGTGTCTCTACTGTCCCGAGCGATATTTTTCTCTCGATTTATTTTTCTCAATTCTTTGTTTTTTTTCTCTTTTTAAACCTACCTCTTAATAGTAAAAGTGTGTGTTCATTAAATCTTCCCTGCACACAAATTCCAGTTGTTGTCACCGGAAAATTGGATGATAGTATAAATTTCACTCACCTGTGCAAATCGGTTGCCTAGAGCAGGTTGCTGGCGTCCTTCAGTCATTAATGGGACTGAAATAGATATGGTGAATATCGTCGCAGTAGTAGAGATGTTATGAGTTTTCACACGGTAAAGTAAGGTATCTTCCTGAGACCGAATTCAAATTAAAGGAGTGTCCAGGGGTTAATTTAAGATGGGAAATGGTCTAGGAAAATGGGTGTGTGGTCCCATAAATCTGTTTCTAGTAAAATGGGATTTCACTGTTTCTCAGTATTTAAGATTTTCACTAACCATTCTCCGGCACTGCAATCCAAAAACTTTGGTCATGAAAAGAACTCAACTCGAATGAAAGCAGCCTAGCGCGTAAGACTTCATTTTTACAAAAGCTTCGCTTTTTTTTGCAAAAGTACAGCCGACTGGGTGAGTGAGATAAATATAAATATATTTATTACATTCCTTTACATGTATGTCATATCATTATAGATTGCTATTTTTCATGAGTATAACCAACTAGTAAGACTGAATTTTGTGTGCATTTGATAGACACATATCTGCCTTGAGTGTCATAGCAGACTAGTTTCTATTTTGATGAATTATCTCCCCTTGATGTCATTGTTAACTATAATCTCATGGATGAATTATCTTCCCTGAGTTTTTTTTGCCATTGAATGGAAGTTAAAGCAAATATATATAGAGCGTATTTGCTAACATTTGGGTGTGCTGAGTTAATATCTTATTTGTAAAAGAATAACTCACTTTCAAAGTGTATTGAGATAAAGAATTAAGTGCAGCTGATGCATTTTTAATAATAATAATATTACCAAAGTATGAATGGCTTTGTAAGATTGTACATTTCATTTCTCTATAATGAGTAGAGCAGAAACATCGAATACTGATTGTAACAAGAGATGTGGTTTATTGCAACACTTTGGTGAACATGGTAGAAATTAAGCAGACACAGTGTAACGAAGGACTATTAGTGATGGTGGTTAACTGTACGTGTTGAAGATGTCTTTTATGATATATCTGATTTAATGGCTTAAGCAAGACGGTAAATAACCGTATGGCGTACATATTGTTTGTCTCATATGTATAAACTGTAGAGCCATCAGTACAAAGGACACATATTGGTCTGTACTGTGAATTCTGACGGATGGGCGACACAAAGACTTGATAATTAATCTCTTCCTAATGGAGGATTACCGAAGTCGTGTTCTATCTTTCCCAGTTCTTTAGGGTAGTCTACACCAGGAGCTTCCGTCTTCATCTATGACGACAAACCTGGATCAGGGAAAGAGAACTTCAAACCCCTGAGATAGATCTGCACTTAACACACAACCATTTTCTTACACCTGGATAAATCAGGGAGTGACCGGGATTGCAGTCAGGAATCCAGATAAGGTACACCATCAAGAACTAACCACTGTAGTCAACGTCTTCATAGTCCTAATGATGAGATATAAATAGTCTTTGTTTACAAAACTCAAGTGAAATTCTATAAGTCCTGAGACAAACTGTCAGTAACTTTATAGATACCGTACTATTGTATTTTTGATTATCTTAAATTCTATACATATTTGATTGATACATATTCTATATATATGACAGATTTTTTATTTTCATCAGTAAAGTTTCATTGTAATTTTCTAAAATCAAGATTAGTTGTTGACTCTTTTTCGGTTTTACAGTGATGTAAGTTTATGTCATAAAAAAAAAAGGAACCCCGTTACACGCCCATTGAGGCATATTGGGAATATGGTGTTAGGCCCATATTATCTTGACCGTTGGCACACTAGGGGTGATGTGGTCAGCATCATGCCGGCCGCCTTAACCTTCCCAGAGTTGCTCTGGTACCCATTTGGGGCTGGGTCGACCCAGGAGCCGTTTGTGGCCTAAAAAATTCCTACCTCATCTGGGGATCGAACCATAGACCACTGCGCTAGGAAGCCAGTGCACTAACCACTATGCTGCCGCAGCTCCATAAGTTTATGTCATATTTGTATTTAATTAATGAGGGCTCTTTCTAATAATTCAGTACCTTAGGGAAAAGTGTGGCCTGGATACCTATTAGCTCTTAGTCTACTCGGAGGATTCTTGACCTGCTAAGAGATAGATAATTTCCAGTATCCCCATAAATAGACCTGCCAGTGATTTTCACTCTATTTTCTTCCTGCGGAACTTATACTTACATTTTCTGCAGATTTTCTTCGAGTCAAATTTCAGTGCGGCTATCTTGGGCAGTTTGGGACATATTCATACTTTCAAATTTTCCATCTACCAATCTCCCATCAGTATATAATCAGCCAGCCACATGTAGTTCTGTCGTTTTCGCCGGTTATAACAGTGTTTAAGTCTCCCCTAATTAGACAGGCCTAATAAGATTCCACTTTCTCTGGGCAGGTGAATCGGAGAAGAAAGCTGGAGTACATTGTGAGGACAGGAAAGATTGGAGGAAAATGACATCGAGAATGACAAAGAGAGAAGATACTGCACGTGCATGATAATTGAAGAAGGAAAATAAGAATAAAATCTCTGGCGTCTGCAATAAATCTCCTTCGCTCATTGATATCTTTCATAGCATCTTCATTAGTCTTGTTTTCAGCTGTCGTGAAATATTAACATTCTTCTGTACAACCAGTTATGTCCAGTCTTCAGTAGTCTTTCTGTTTGTTTAATGCTTGTTCATGGTTCACGTAAATATGACTGGATCGGCCGCATGCCATTCTAAAGGAGTTGATATCTGTTACAAACATTTGTTGCAAATGATCCTTTTCCTTTTCCGGAATGTTGTTTTGTTTGGATTATACTGTTCTTTCTTTCGAAATTGTAACTTTCATACGATGCCATTAATGTGTCTAGTTTTTAAAGCAATGGAAATGTTTCAAAATTGCCCCCATAGACTTTGTTGCTTAATTTTGAAGAATCCCGTGTCTTAGAGACCACTGTCTCTATCTATTTGCTATCTAGGTTAAAGACTTTATTTTTACTTTCTGTCACTTTTATATCTATCGTCTATTCAACAAACTAAAGATAGGAACTATAGATATGTGTAACTGTGGCGATAAAATGACTGCTGAACATCTGCTGCATAAATGCCCAACATATGAAGAACAGAAAAAGCACATATAACCGCCACCAGTATCACTCTTGGACAAACTCTATGGAGACACCAACAACCTCAAGCTAACCACCATTCAAGTTGACGCCAGAGAGTGTGTGACGAGGAAGATTTCCTTTGGGCTCTTTTCCCACTTTTCGCTAGTAAGAATGTATTGTCAGACAAAACAGAATATGCGGTATTAGATGTCCATATGTTTCATCAGCTGGGAATGTCTCTTTTAGTTACCAGTTATTATGGTTCCTGTTTATGGGTTGACGACGGCCTTTATCAGAGTCATTAATGTGGAAGTCTGAAGGCGAACGAGGAAGAAGAAGAAGTTTGTTCCTACAACATGTAGGGATTATAATTACTTAATATTTATTCTCAGGTCCTCGCCGTCAATATTTAGACTTTCTAGCAGTTGGAAGATTTTCTCACGTTGTCGAAGACCTAATAAAATTCATCATCTCATCTCAACCCGTAACCCGTCATGGGTCGTAGGGGTGCCATGGTGGAAGCATCAGCAGACAGGGTCCTCCACTGCTCTCTATCCTCAGCAATGCGTACAAGTGTGGAAAAACCGTGTCCTGCCCATTCTTTGATGTTATTATCAGCCCAGGATTTTTTTTTTGCCTTCCTCTTCTCCGTTTACCTACGACTGTTCCCTGAAGGATCGTTTTCGAAAGGGAGTCATGACGAGTTACATGCCCAAACCAGGCAAGCTTTCGACGTTTCACTACTGACAAAAGTGGTTCTTGGTGGCCTGCATAGGTGTTTATCTTCTCTCTAACATAGACATTTGTTTTGTGCTCTTTATAGCAAATGCGCAAAATTACGACCGTCACAAACTTTTCCCCACCAAATTTGTAGTCTTGAAATTATATAAAATTCGTGCGCTTCTGGCCTTTGCACTACACTGCACGACACTCAATATAGCGCGCATCCTTTTTCCCACCAAAGTTACAGTTATATTTTAAATAATAAATCGAAAACACATAGTTAAGTGTCAAAAATCGAAAATATCTTTCATTGTTATTTTTGTTTTTTTTTGCCGTTTAATTTATTCCTTTTGAAAGGGAAGAGGATAAATAGCATTCCATGAAAAACAAAACAGCCAACAATTTTGTTTTTCAAAACTTTACAAAAATGGGTAAAATGACTTCATTCAGAATCAACAAAATGAGCTTACCAGTCTTCTAAATGTGCTGCACATGCTGAAAGGTTAAGACGTTAGCTGTAGTTCTTACCCCGTCATTATTTTGACGGGTATATTTACTTATTATTTTTCCCGTTTGATTGTTGACAGATAAGAGGATAAATTACATCCTTTGCTTAAAAAAAAGCCAAGACAATTTTTCTTGTTCAAACTTTACAAAAATGGGTAAAGTAACTTCATCCAGAATCAATAAAATGAGTTCTCCAGTCATCTAAATGTGCTGCAGATGCTGAAAGGTTAATACGTTAGGTTCATTTCTTTCCTCGTCATTATTTTGACGGGTAAATTTACTAGTTAATATTATAATCTCAGCAAATATCAGATAGCTGTTAGAAACTTTAACTGGTTTAAATTGTTTTAAATTATATATTTCATTTTTAAATTATGCAATACACACTTTAGAACATGAAATGCAGACTAAATAAAATTGTGCTATGTAAAATTAGATTGAAAAAAAAAGTAACAGGTTATCACCATGCGACAACAGTCTGATGAGATCAAAGAAATGTGCAGTGCGAGGATCGGATGAGCCTGTCCGTAAAACAAGGAGAATGAAAGTTAATGTGACGCCAGGAAAAAGCATTTCTCCTGAAGACTTATCTGAGACAAATTCGCCAGCAGCAAGTTCTGTGTCTGAGCCTGGACCTTCTAAAGCACCTTCAAAGAAGGGTAAGACCAGGGCAAAAAAGGTATCATTAGGTCAGTGCACAAGCCGGTCCACCACCTGTGATTGCTTAGTGTGTAACGAACCATATGAAGACCCTCCAGCAGAAGACTGGATTCAGTGTTCCAAGTGTAAAATGTGGTGCCATGAAGCCTGTGCAGAGCTGCAGCTTGGTTCAGACACCTTCACGTGTGACTTCCACTTTCATAGCTTGTTTATTCTTTCATTTTCTTTCTGTTTGTTCTTAATTTACTTCATATTGTGTTCTCTGTTTTGTTTCATGTTTATTATTCATGTTCACTCTGTAGCCTATTTCCTTATTTAAATAAAAGTGATTTTGTCCTTATACAGTTTCTTCTCAATACAAGTTTGGACTGGCTCATTTGACTTACTTGTTTTATTTAATATTGTCTGTACTATTTATTGTGGTCATTAGGTGATGTCCAAAATAAGCTAAAATGTTGCGTTCAAAGTAGCCCCTCCAATGAGGCTTCTTTGAACAGACCATAAAATGGTCTGTAACTGCTGATAAACTTATATTTAACCTGGTTTTTCTTTTTGACTGGCTACTTCCCATATGGGTGAAGAAAAAAATGGGGTACTCTTCTGTCAAAAAAGTCCTAAATGCAAATGATATACAGTAATTAAGAACATGAAAATCAGTTTCATTTTGTTTAAAGTAGCACCAGTTTACGGTACAGATATTTTAAAAAGTCATGTGAAACACAAAAATTAGAATCGTGAAGTTAGTCCTCTGGAATAGTTCTGAACATGGAGAAAAACGAAAACAACAAACAAAAAAAACGTCATACTGACACAAATGGGTAAAAAAAAAGGTAGTCTCATAGCAGATACTGCCGTAGTGGAGTAAAGTGTAAGAGATCTTCACAATACTGGAGCAAGCTTCGAGAGGTGAAGTAACCACTTCTCCTACTCGCTGCCTTTGCCTTTCCTGACCCTAGAGCAGAGTTAGGTATCCATTTACAGCTGATAGAATGTAGCCTGACACCACTGTGTTTCAAACCCGCTACCTTTATAAGTGCCAGAAAAACTAGACATGTGATGTAGACGCTGGAGATGGATAGGACACAACACTGAGCAAACCTGCTGATAGATTTATCACGCAGTTCTTGTTCTGGAATCCACAGGGTAAGACAGGCTGAGCAAGACCAGGGAATACATGGAGAAGACAGCTGGAGACACACATGACGGGAATGAAAAAGATATGGAAAGACCTTGAGCTGATGGCACAGGACAGGAAGACTTGGCATAAAGTATGTGATCTTTAGGGAGTTGAAAGGTCATGATGACTAGGTAACTAATTTACATTCAATTACGATGTTCATTTTCAGTAGTTGAAAAAAAAAAAGTTGGGATGGGTAAGAGATTTGTGTCGTCACGTAAAGGGGGAGACTTCCTGGGTTGTTGTGACGAAATGTGACAGGGAGGACACGTTGGTGTAAAATGGCCAAAATTGCGTGACGTCATATGTGAACGACCCGAAAGCCACAGGAAAGGCCTTGATGCACATTGTGGAAAATGCCAAGAATTTTTTAATTGAGCACTAGCTGCGAAAGAGCGGCAATCTCAGTAGCTTTAATCAAACAATAACAACAATAAAAATAGCCTCTTGTCTTTTAAAAATTCTACCTGACCGCAGAGACGTTTATATAAGACCGTGTGCGCTAATATAACCGCCAGTCTTTGTTTCTAGGTTGAATGAGGCGTGCCTCACAACAACGATTCAAAACTCTGGGAGAACAAATTACCGCTGATGCATCAATTGCTACCAAATATTTGCAGGATACACTCTTCAACTTGACATTTGCTGCAAAAAAGCTACAGGCTTAGCAGCTCAAGTTAAACAATAATAACAACCTCTGTTGCTAGAATTTCGCCTACTTTAATCCCACGAGGTCATCTGTTGTCTTAAAGCGTTCCAGACATTGGTCATTTTAATTTGATGAATAACGCACACACCCAGGTGCCATATAAGGATTTTTCTCTCCTGCCAGCAAAGCACCGTTACATTATTTATTTTTTAAATCTGCACATCGTAGCTGAAAATAAATGACAAACAAAAACATATCATGACTGTGCTAAGAAATAATAAGTGTAGTATATTCAAGATGTGTTTGCTAATTTTAAAATAATTATTTTTATCTTGCGAAATCGATTGTTTACATTTATATATTAACTTTTGTCTAATTCACAGACATTACCTGGCAAGTTAGGGAAAGCAAGAAATGGCGGAAGCAACCTATTACGCCTAATGCTAACTCAAGTTTCGACAATTTTTTGGCAAGACGGTTGATCAAATAATAACTTTCGACTGTTATGTTATGTAACATTGATATTTGTAAGTCCAGATGAATGTTACATTATAAATATTCAAAAATTTGACTCGAATCGCTAATTTTAATGTTTAACTTCCTCCTAAGGAGAGTGAAAGTGGTGCCTCCAGTTCATGTTGATACCGAAATTGCTGTGGCTACTGCTTATATATGAAATAAGCACAAGTACAGTCGAAGCTATAGAGCAAAAGGTCAACAAGTTCATGAGAAAGTGGCTAGGGGTACCACCAGGTCTGTCAGATGTAGCACTGTACTGCAAAAAGTCAAAACTTCTGCTTCCTTTCAAGTCAGTTGTTGAAGAGTACAAAGTTGGAAAGGCAAGGCTTGCAATGATGCTACGCGAGTCAGCTGATGACGTGGTTAAGTCCATTCAGCCTACACTGAAAACGGGAAGGAAGTGGAGAGTGGAAGAAGCTGTTGATGCTGCCCAAGAGTCACTCAAACTGAGGGAGGTAATCGGATACACACAGACGAATAGACGGGGATTTGGTCATGGAGACATCCGCTGGTGGTCCAAGGCATCAAGCAGGGAGCGCAGAGACATGGTTGTTCATGAGATACGAGAGGCTGAGAATGATAAGAGGTTGCAAAAAGCAGTGCAGCAGGTCCAACAAGGCCAATGGACTACATGGGAAGGAGCCCTGCAGAGGTCCTTGACATGGAATGATATATGGCATATGGCACCTCTTAGGCTCAGCTTCGTGGTTAGATCAATGTATGACCTGCTGCCGTCGGCCACCAACCTTGTGAAATGGGGAAAGTCGGATGATGAGCAGTGCCCCCTGTGCCAGGGGAGGCAGACACTCGAACACGTGCTCTCAGCGTGTAAGGTGTCATTAGGGCAAGGGCGATACACCTGGCGCCATAACAAAGTGCTAAATGAGCTTGCTGCGACAATAGATCTAGCAAGGATGAAGGCGAACAGCAAACCCAGGCCGAGCACCGCAAATACATACTTTCTGAGGGCAGGAAAGTCAGCACACCCCAAACCGAGTAAACCAGGTAGCAGTTTACCATCTCTTCTTGATTGTGCAAACGACTGGGAGATGGCGGTAGACCTACCTGGACGAGGGGCATATCCAGAGAGTATCAGGAAATCGCGGAGACGGCCGGATATAGTGCTTCATTCTTCTTCAACGCTTCAGGTCATACTGATTGAACTGACCGTGCCATTTGAATCCAGATTAGACGAGCAACATTCGTTCAAAGCGGCCAAATATAGTGATCTGGCCGCGGATCTGAGACACGAGGGGTTCACTACAAGGGTCATGGCTGTTGAAGTGGGCGCAAGAGGGCTTGTGGCTGCATCAATGTATGATCTATTGAAACTGTTGGGGTTGAAGGGACAGGCGAGAACAAGGGCACTGAAGAGGCTTAGTGAAACTGCCGAAAAGGCATCAGGCTGGCTGTGGAACAACCGCAATGGGCAATGGAAATCGTGACAATAAACGCTGCGGTACAGAAAACACCAGGAATTTTTCTAAGTCCACAAAACGCTGAGTTTTGTGGTGTACTAGTGAGCGGGCTGTGACTGAGGGGCAACAGGCGATGTATATTATAGGAGGTGTCAGTGTCAGAATTTCAGTGGCTAGGCTCGGCGGCTTCGCGATGGTGTCTCAGTGTGTGCGACGGAATAATTTGTCTTCTCTTTGTTACTTTCACAATTGCCTCCACGGCTGGCGGAGTTGTGGATTAAAGTTGCTACCATAAGTGAAATGGGTTCATTTTCGATACAAGACAACAGGAGGCTGAGACGCTTGGGAGTCATGACCCAAGTGGGCCCGCCCCCCTTAGAGTGTAAAGGAGTATACTGGGCCGAAACACTTGTCTGATGGGGGGACTTCTTCTGATGATCAGATTGCCTCCTGTTGTATCGCTCTGTAAAGAGTTTCCTATCATAAATAAAAATGCAGAGCCTTCATGATAAGTTTTCATTCATTAGGGCCTATTTTTTTTTTTTTTTAAAGTTAAAGGTCACTTCACTCGTTTAAGTAAACAGCAAACAAATTTCGCCAAGAATTACCAA
The DNA here is from genome assembly GCA_024509875.1 of Oreohelix idahoensis. NCBI lineage: Eukaryota > Metazoa > Mollusca > Gastropoda > Stylommatophora > Oreohelicidae > Oreohelix > Oreohelix idahoensis. The sequence goes on along the minus strand of JAMPIV010001256.1, from coordinate 924,081 downwards.
GATATCAGACCTTGAATTTGATTTTACCCATTTCCATTCTGAATTCCAATAGACTACTTGATTGCTCTCAAATAACCACATCTATCTCTTCTAAAGTTGGCAGTCCGTCTCAGGCTTCTCTCATCACCATACAGTTTCTCCCTCAACTGGGTTGGAGAAGGTCATGCTGCCACTCTGCTTCTCTCATGGAGCCGACAGTTTTGTAGAAAACATGTTCTACTGTTTGTCCTGTAATAAAGAACTAAACCCTGATAAAAAATCGGCTTTGAAAAACCAATTTTTGTTGTGACAGTAAATTGTTACTAATTGTAGTGTTAACATAACATTGGCTGAAAACTATATAATAGACACATCCTTATGTTGCCCACGTGGCTATTGATGTGGTCACAATGTGTATCAGACGTTATTGTGAAAAAAGATCGAAACAGGTTGAGTTTGGGTTAAGGTTAGCTTTAGAGACTATTTTTTATTTAGTCAAAGCGTCATGTAGGATGTATTGATAGCCTCTTTGCCAATATGATGGTCTGTATTTAATTTGGTTGAAATGAACATTGGAATGTGTATTCGATATCATCCAAATAAGTTGTTAGGATCTAGGATTCCTAACCCTTATTACTGCGTCTCAGACTTATTATTTTTTAAAGGCTGTATAGAATATGTCCCACTATTCTTCATTTCAACCATCTATTTTTCTGCTACTCTACCATAAATTTTATTGTAACTACGTAATTAAACTACGACATGGCCATAGTGTTTTTAGTTATATCACGATTAAAAGGGGGGTGGGTAGGTGGAGGTCAGGGGGGAGAGAGACAAACATAACTTGCCAAAAGATAACACAAATATACATAGTGAATCCCATTCCATTAGTATGTTTATAACCTAAACATGTAAATGATTTGAGTGAAAACATAATTTTAGGTCTTTAATGTACAGTATTTAACATATTTACAGAAACGTGCAGATACAGCGTCTAAGCATGCCAAGTTTAAATTCTCTGCCTCTGAGTCTCTCAGAAATTTTGGAGGCTCAGGGAGGCCCTTTGAGAGAGCTTGAAATCTGGGCACTCCTATGTCAGTGTGCTGAAGCTTTGCAGGATTTAATAATTAAAGGTAATGTTTCCCTTTTTAAACAAATTGTATGTTACGTAGTCATGATAATTGTGAAAAGCGTGAACCAGAGGTGGGACACTACACGAACAAAGGCCTTTGACTGAACAGAGTAAAGAGTTTTTCCATGTCTTTATTCCCCTTTTGTTGTGTCTCCAATACTTCATTTTCACAGGAAGTGGGTGTCTGGTGAATGGGACTACTGTATGTATTGTTTGTGTCTTTGCACTATATTGTATCAGTGCGTGGAAATGTAATGGTTGAGCGAAGAATAGGTAGGATAATTATGAAGATGAACAAAACGTGTAAGGGCTGAACCTAGAAGCTTAGCCTCTTGTTTGCGAGAATAGCGTCCTGCATTTCTGCCTATGAAACGCAACCCAGTATTCAGACTTTCTGGGCGGGCGATTTCAAGCGTTTTAAACGGGAAAGGGCTAAGCTGAAAGTGATAGAATTTGCAGAGAGTCAGGGAAATTCCAATGCAATGTGGGAATTTGCAGTTTATGAAAATCTCATTCGACTTATAATGCTGTCATTCATTTTGGAAGCTTTTTAAGTCCTAAAGTCTAGGTGCTGACTTATAGTCCGATAGACCTATACTTAAGTACAGTATATACAGTTATCTCTGATTCCAGATAATATTGTCAATTGCTGATACATGATCATGGTATCATTTCTCCTTTCCAATTATGTATGCATCAGAATGCTTATTAAATAATTCAGTGTCATGTTATATTTTGCAAAAAAATCTATTTTTTAAATTGAATATTTTTCTAATTTTCAATCAGGAGAAACTGTGGGTGATGAAGCATTTCGACACATTATCACACCCAACAGTTTGTTAATAAGAGACAACGGAACAGTACTACTGATGGAAGTTGCCAGTGATCTGAGTGGCTCTCTCTACATGGCTCCAGAACTGGATCCAAACACAAGGCAGTTTGTGTCAGACACTGCCTTTGAGAAGGTGAACTTAGCATTATATGTTAAATTTTTATACAGAAAAATATGAATGGATTTATTCCTTTTTAAAAAAATTGGGATGAGGAATATTTTTAGAGTTAAATTTTATTACAAAAAAAAAAAGAAATAGTTCCACACTTTTTGCAGCTGTCTTTCTTTGTTCTTATGAATGTATGTGTATTTCTGTCCGTTGGTTGAATGTGTATTTTTATCTATTGGTATGAATGTATTGTTTTTTTTTTTTTGTCTGTTGTGTGGAATTGTATTTTTGTCTCTGTATGAATGAGTGTATTTTTTGTCTGTTGTGTGGGATTGTATTTTTATCTCATTGTATGAATGAGTGTGTATTTTTGTCTGTTTGCATGACTGTCAGGATGGTTCTGTATAACACAAGAGTAACTCTCCTGAAATATGGGAGTGAATTATGGACAATTAGTAAACAAGTAGGGACAGCACTAGAGGCCACACAGATGGGGTTTTACAGAAGAACGTTAAGAATAACATGGACAACCAAAAAGAGGAAGGGCAAAGAGAGCAAACACGAAACAAATTAACAACAGAATTGATAAATTGTACAGGAGACAGGAAGTTGTGGAGAGACATGATCTGCTACGCCACTAGGCTTGGTACTTGAATGAATGAATGGCATGTGTATTTTTTTTCTGTTGGTATGAATTTGTGTGCACGAAGTCAGTTAGTGTGAATATTTGTGTATTTTTGTCTGTTGGTATGAATATTTATGTATATTTATTTATCTGTTGGTATGAATGTGTTTGTATTATTGTGTGTTGGTTTTAATGTACGTGCATGTGTGTCTCTCGACATGTGTGTGTATTTTTGTCTGTACGTATGAATACTTGTATTTTTGTCTGTTAGTGTGGACGTATGTGTGTTTTTGTCTGAGTGTGAATATGATCTTTACAGATGCCCTTTCAGTAATAACAGCCCAGAAAGGCCACCGCGCTAAGGGATTGAAAGATCTGATAAACTATCTCAAAAGCCTGGCCAAATGCTTCAACAAGTGCACAGTCCAATGGATAACAGCCTATTGCAGTATTCCAGGCAACGAAGAGGAACATAAACTTGCTAAAGAAGGGGGAGCCCTGCAACAAACCTATATAGAGACAACTTATGAAGTGGCTAAAACAACTATAAAAGCCATATTCAAGTCCAAATGGGACAGAGAACACACAGGTCACATAAAAGATGATGCCTATCACCAGTTATCTAGGTGAGACCAGGTCATCATTTTTCACTTATGTACTAGTCACAATAGGTTGAGGTATATGTGTGCATATTTTTTATTTGTTGATATGAAAATCGGTTAATACGACAAGTATGTATCACAAGTACAGGATTGGTCCAACAGATCTCTGCTCCTGTGGCCCCAGCACCACGACAGCCGAACATCTGCTCCAGTCCTGCCCAACTTACAGCACTGAACAGAGTAGCATATGGCAACAACACACTTCTGTCAACCAAAAACTGTTTGGAGTTGTCAGGAACCTTGAGCTGACTACTGCCTTTATTAGAGTCATTAATGTAGAAGTCTGAGGGTGAACGAAGAAGAAGTGTGAATGTGTGTGTATTCTTTTCTGTTGGTATGAATGTGTATATATTTTTGTAAATATGAATGTGTATGTATCTTTGTCTGTGAATGTGCATGAATGTTTGTGTATTTTTTATCTGTTGGCATGATTGTTTGTGTATTTTTGTCTGTTGGTATGTATGTGTGCATATTTGATCTGTCGGTATGAATGTGTACTTATTTTTACCTGTTGGTATGAGTGTGTGTGTATGTATTCATCTTTTCCTCCTCTACTTTTCCACACCACCATCACTCTTTCATAAGGTTGTTTTGTGATAGATCATAATTTACATTTCCTTGTCTGTCCCCACAGATGTTTGTTTATTCTTTGGGACGAACTCTGCAGGTTGCTTCTGAATTCGGTCTCACTGAGAATGAGGTAAATAATGTTTTTTTTAAAGTGTGACACTGTATACTTTCCATTTCTTATAACATACTGTCAGGTCTTATACAACACAGCATAAAAATAAATAAGCATTTATTAAGACATTAGATCGTGGTAATGTGTATCATTCGTATCTCCATGTTACACACTTGTATTATCTTTATTGCATAAATTTTGAATATCACTTACGATTTATTATCTTTATAAGATGAAAATTAGTTATAACATGGAATACCGTACGGAATAGATGATTAGGGAGAAGGTTGACAGTATGTGAGTGGGTGGTGGCAGTTGAATATTTATCTACAGTTAAGTTGAATCTACAGTTATGGACACTACATATCCTAATTATAACCTTTCAAGAGTTGAAAAGGACATTTTTATCCATAAATATTTAAGACAAAAATTAATTCTTACCCTTGTGTTTCAGGTTTTGAGCATCAGCTATGACCTTGATTCTCTTCTTCAAGCTATGAGCGAGCGAAATGCAGCTGTAAGACTTAGCTTGATGCACATTTTAGAGGTTTGTGGTATTTTTGTTTGTTGTTATTACAATATTTGGAGCCTTTCAGTAAAAGCTTTGAGGAGCAGATTGAGCAAAGATTAAATTTAATTCTTATTAAAGCTTACTTGAGTTTAAATAGTACTTAGGAAGCATAATAACACCAGACAGTGGAAGAATCAAAGAAATTAGTAACCGAATGAATAAAGCAAGAATAGTCTTCGCCAATCTGAACGTCAGAAAATCTTCCCATTACAGCACAAACACTAAATTAAGATTATATGAGAGTTGCGTACATTCTATACACTTATAACAGTGCAGAATGCTGGAAAATAACAGTAAAGGAAATGTCAAAACTCTCCTCTTTTCACCCAGTCTGCCTGTTAAGGATAAAAGTAATATGTTATAATATGTTGCTACATGCAGGCATATATCCATTGATTTAAGGAGATATAGCTGTCTGTAGTAAAGTCAGTTTTTGTGTACGATTTTTCACTTATATTGAACGCCGCATAACTTGCTACGTCACCGGTCACTAATAACGTAATATATCACGTGCTTTTGCATTCTAACGGTCAGCGTCTTGGCCTTTCATATTTTTCAGTCGTCCGGAATAGATGTACTTTTTTTTCAAGCTTCCTAAGATTGTGGAGACTTGTATTCTGATGTTCAGTGGCATTGTTATTTCGGAGGCCGCCACTTACTTGATATTATGCAGAATCGTACATTAACTTACCCAGAAGTTATTACCATATACAGGGAGTATTTTTTTGAATAATGCATCTAAGATTTTTGTCATGACTATTTCCGCTGCATTGCTTGGGCCCTCGTGGTCTACACGAACCTCTAGACACAACGGTCAGAATTAAGGAGAGGAGAGGATTGTATTGTATTTCATTGCCACTTATTATAAGATGCCTATGATTGAGATTTATGGACAGAAGACTGACTATGAAGAATTACATTGTTGATACATTCTTCCATGCCACATATATTACTACTTGATGGAGCCAGTTTTATGAGAATAAACTTTTGCCATGTTTGCTGTGGACTTGCCACTTGCCGGCTCATGTTGTACCTATCAGATTTGTCCTGAATGACTGCCCATTATCATTTGCGTTACATAGCACGATGTACTCTACAAGATCGACTGTCGTATTTGTATTCGTCACATCTAAGCCGTAACACTGCCTAAGGAAAATATCTTCAAATTTTCTGGCCAAATACCATCACCAATCAAGTACTGCTAACTTAGAGCCATCAAGAAGATATGCATACCATCACATCATAGCAGGTTTACGCTGTTATTGTATTGGCCATGTCCTCAAAAGAGACTCTGACACCATCACCAGAACTGCCATGCTGTGGACCCCAGAAGTAAGGTAAAACAGAGGTCGGCCAAAAGCATTTTGGTGGAGTACTATGGAAGCAGAGATACAAAGAATGAACCAGAGTTGGGGCACCACATGAAGGATGACTGCCCACCGAGCAAAGTGGAGACAATATACTGCTGCCCTACAAGACATCACCAAATGTGATGGTCACTAATTGCTTCGCCGGTCAGTGGTCAAGGACCAAAGATGAGGAAAAGTTTACTTGAGTTTAAATAGTACAAGGCTGTTGAAGCTCAAAACTTAAGGTGGTTGCAGAGACATTTCGTACAAGTGCTGTTTCAGCCAATGTTGTTGGCTTGTCAGAAGTTTCTTCCCGCCCATCTAAACATTCCTTTTTAATAACCTGGTAATCTGTTCAACAATGCCCTTCACTGTATTCTCCTAGTTGAAATTCTATAGACGTGAAGAACACCACTTCCATTGCCACACTTCCAATGCCAGCACCATCTATGTTAGCTCTGCAGTGACAATCATCATTGGTGAGCACGTCTGGCCTCAGCATGAAATATGATTGAAAAAGGCATGGCCAGCCTATTGTTGTCTATATCTCCATTGTAGTTGATTTGGGATGGCAGTAGTAGTAACTACATTCAGTCATAACTGACTATGAGAATGTGCTCTGAGGTGATAGTCCTCAGCTGCTTTTTTATCTCGTGTTCCTTTCGGCGTGTTCTTTTCTGCTTGTTGTGAGAACTTATTTTCGCCCAATCTGAGGTGGCGCCATAGGGAGAGCATCGCCTTATGGTGTGATCGGCAGCTTCATCCTCCCAGGTTGCTGGATTTATGTCCAGTCTCTTCATGTCTCTCTTGCACACATCTTTTGAACCTCAGCTGGGGCTGCCCGACTGTTCTTTTGCTACCTGCCAGTAGTCCATAGAAAATATTTTTGGGGATGCGACCATCTTCCATGCGGCGGACATTTGTCACTTTGTCCTTACATGAAATACCAAGGATGTGACAAAGACACCATAGATTGAAGGTATTGAGCCTTCTTTCTTGCTTAGCATAGGTTATCCATAATGATGGCAGTACTTACGACTGTATGCACTTTGTTTTTGATATGTCAGTTCAGTGTTTATAATACTAAGCCCTGAAAAGGACTATTAGTGCTACTAGTTTCTATTAGCTAGCATGATAAGGACTGGTAGTGATACAAAAATTCTAGCACATAATTGAAACAGCACTGGTCTCGTCGATAGCAACTGCTGGAGATAACCCCGTCTGTGATATGTTTTGGATACATTAGTAAAAGGTAGTTCCATAGCAGAATCTGCCATTGGAGAGTGTAGAGTAAGAGACTTCACTATACTAAGTCCAGCTTTATGGGGTAGGGGGGATGACCAGTTCCCTTCCTTGCTGCCTTAGCCTTCCCAACTTGGGAGCAGAGTTTGACACCCATTTACAGCTGGGTAGGCTGGAGCAGGACACTATCAGGTTTGGAATGTGATAACTCTGCCTCAAGAAACAAGCAGTATGCATGTGAAAAAGGGGTAAAGAACTTCTCTAGTACTTGTCAGATGGAAAGACAAGTAAACAAAGCCAGAGTAGCATGAAGCTAATGAAAGCTAGACATAGCTGGAATAACTCTGTTAAAACGTGAGTTTTATAATGTTATCACTGACAAAATGAGTTGCTGATAAACTCTAGTCAGGCATAATGTTATTTTTCCATTTTTTTCATTGTGTTTCAGGCTTGTGCACTGCAAGCCAGTCAGCATCCACACAAACTCCCACACACATATATCTTATCCAGGCTTTACAAGACTGTCCTGAGTAGCACAAGGGTAAGTTACACTATTTCATTCATCAGAAGTTAATGGTTATGGGGTTTTAAAGTGATGATATACAGCACACAATGGTAAACAAGTTTACAGGCCACATGAACATAACAGCTGATGTACTTACTTGCTACTGTTTCTGTCCACTCCTTGCTGAAGTTTTTATCCTTGAGCCAATTGTTTCACATTGTCTACAGTGATCCCGCCCTTTAGGATGTCTGTAATATTGTCTGTCAGTCTGTCTCTTGGTCCTAAAGTGGAGCACAGCTGATGTATTGGTTAGTAAGACCTTTCTCATATGAGGAAATAAAATATGGTATTAAAGTAAGGGATCCCGTTACACGCCCATTGAGGCATATTGGGAATATGGTGTTAGGCCCATATTTTCTTGACCATCGGCACACTAGGGGTGATGTGGTCAGCATCACGCCTATTAAAGTAAACAGAAAACAAAATAAATGTAAGAAAATGCACTTAAATATATCACACTAATCATCATATTTCCATTTGTTCGCTGTGGAATTTAGAGTTGTAGTTGTTGCTGTCCACTGATTTCTGTTTTGGTTATCAGCTCCATGATATATTGGTTCCTTTCATTTATTCCTTTGCCTGGTTCTATCAGTCTGTCCACATATATCTTCCATTGTGGGTTCCAGTGATGGGCATGTATAGTTATCATCATCATCTTCTTTTGTGCTCCTTATGGAGCATGGAACCATTACTGTAGCTGGTCCCATGACAAGAAGCCTGCACCAAGCATTCACATGCTGTTGTAGCTGTGGTTTCTGTGACAATTTGTTTGACATGATGAGGTCAGTCCTAATCACAACCTCATGTTAGTTGCCTTGTCTTGTTATACTACTTCATTATTTCTGTCCCAGCTAAACTTGTTTTCTAGCTATATTTATTGTGCATATCAAAACTTAATCTTAAATAATATTGACTGTCCATTGTGAATACTTGACTCTGCAAGGGGTGACCTGTGATAGAACTGTGTATATTTCTTAAATTTTAACAAATTAATTCTGTTATTTTTGATTTTGGTAATTTATTTATACATTTTCATGTTTGTTTGAATCTGAGAAATGTCTGCTTGAAGATTATTTTATGCTAATGATTGTGCTCTGCCATTGGTTGTGTATTACTTTCTTTCTGTCGCATCTAACAGTTAACTCACAAATGAAAACTGAGAGTCATCAGGTGTTACATATACACTTCATTGCTGCATGGTGTAGAAACATAGACAGTGGACAAGCAGTTGGAAGAAAGAATTAAGATGTGGATATATTGAAGAATGGGGCTGACTTTTCTTTATGCTAAAATTGTCACCATATTTGCAAGAAGTATTTTCATTTTTTAGATGCGTGTTCTTGCTTTTCAGAGTTCATTCCGTGACAGTAGTTATGGAAGTGGTGGTAGCCATCAGAGTACAATAACTACTCTTCCTGGCAGAGCTCGGAGGCCACGTCCACGTGTTCGACATCGCCATGAAAATGAGAGGTCGCGGTCTAGATCTAGATCGAGGTCAAGATCAAATTCTGGTAGCCGACGTAGAGGTAGGTTATTTGATACTTGTTATCTTTTAGAAATAGAAAATTATTGAATAGTGACATGGGACGCAAAGATGCAGCAGTAGAGAGTGCAGTCAGCGACCCATAGCTTGACTGCTTGCATCAGGGTCAGCGAACCAGAGCTGACCAAGACCCTACTCCACCTCCACGTGGTGGTCCTGGAAACAGGCTGCATCACTGCAGTCTGGCTGAGAGAGTAGGGATCGAAGAGGGAAGGCAAACCCGGTCCCAAAAAATGCTGTGCTGAAGTCGGATGTGGCGGCCGATATCACAGCTCCGGCGTAAACAGACACAATGCAACCAACGTCCTTTTCAGGACAAACGAGGAAGAAGAAGAATAGTGACATGAGAGGAGGTAATCTTATCTGACGTAATTTATCTTATCTGACTTAACAAGGGTTAATCTTATCTGACATAATATATCTTATCTGACGTAACAGGAGTTAATCTTAACTGGCATATCTGGAGTAATCATCTGACATACCTTATCATATCTGACATAGCAGAATGTAATCTTATCTGACATAACAGGAGGTAATCTTAAGTGACATAACAGGAGTAATTATATCTGATATAACTTATCTGTCAAAACAGGAGATAATATTATCCGACAAAACGGAGTAGTTCATCTGACATAACAGGAGGTAATTTTATCTGACATAACAAGGTAATTGTAACTAACATAACAAAAGGTAATCTTATCCGACATAACAGGAGATAATCTTTTCTGACATGACAGGAGGTAAAATTAGCTTCATAAGTTTCTCCCATCAGTCAGGGAGACTCACTTCATGAAGGAGGTGGGCACTAGTGTTATTTTCTTTTTTTTTTACGCCCGCTATTACTCGAGCGAAATCTCAGGTTATTATGTCTAACCTGAGACTGATTTTACGTGAGTATCCCTTTTTTCTTGCACAGAGACAGATGTCCCTCGCCATTCAGGCAGATACTCGCCGATTTCGGAGGTACCCATTAGAGCTGGGTCGGCTCAGGAGCCGCCAGTCCCTGGTCGACGACACTTCTTCAAATGTACTCACTAGGGCTCGAGTTAAATCCAGTCCAAATCCCGGTCGATGAAAAATTTTCAAATGTCATCGCCCGGGTTTGATCCTCGGTCGCCAGTGCAGTGTGGTAACCACTACGCTAGCGCGGCTCCCACACTAGTGTTATGAATCCCGATGTGCAGTGATGTAGATAGCACATCTTCTTGATCTTTTGCCTCAGATGTCTAATGTCTATCTCCATGTACCTACCATCATTATTCATCATTTCCCTTTTTGCTCCTTATGGAGCATGGAGCCACCATTGTAGCTGGTCCCCTTGTCGGAACTCGCATCAAAGCATTCATTTCCTCTTGTGATGATGGTGTCTACAGCAGTTTATTTTACATGATGAGGCATACTTGCATAACAGGAGAACTAGAGTCACTCTTGACGGTCTGCAGAGCAGAAAAGTGTTGCTCCATCAGGGGGTATCTCAAGGAGGAGTAATTTCCCCAACACTCTTCCTTGTTTACATCAGTGACCTGGTGAAAGATCTCCCCGCAGGAGTGAAAGCTGCCTTATATGCAGATGACCTAGTACTCTGGTGTGCTGATGAAAACGTCACCACAGCAAATTATAGAATGCAGCGAGCAGCAGACATGCTAGTGTCATGGGCAGAGAAATGGCTTATCACAATAAACACAGACAAAACCTCCACAACACTGTTCTCCCTCGCCCTCAAGGACAAAGCAGCTAACATACACCTAGGGACAACCGTGATCAAGGAAGAAAGCTACCCCACCTATCTTGGGGTGACATTTGACCAAAGGCTTACATGGAATAAGCATATTGAAAATGCAGAAGGAAAGGCCCGAAGACGACTAGGCATACTCAGAAAATTAGCAGGTACCAACTGGGGAGCAAATGAACGAAATCTGAAGAAGATTTATAATGGAGTAATAAGACCACACTTAGAGTTTAGCTCAGCAGCATGGTCATCAGCTGCTAACTCACATCTGCAGTCCTTGGACAAGGTTCAAGCTCTCAGGCTCATTACAGGAGCCATGAAAACTACACCAATATCAGAGATGCAGAAGGTTGCTGGATTACAGACATTGTCCCATAGAAGAGACACAAAAACCATGATCCAGATGGAAAAGTACAACAGTATGCCAACGCACCCAATGAAGGCAAGACTAGATGATCTGGCATTGGGACGTCTAAAGCGTAGCAGCTTTGTGCATCGGGGAAAAAGACTTAAAAGACAGCATCAAGAAGACCTATCCATGAAGACAACACCACTGAAGCCCACCCTGTACCATGGGAGCAGGCCTGCAATGCCCTCCAAATTAATACATCAGTCAGTGGTCTCACAAGTGGATGTGAGTATAATGATCTGCAAAAACGAACTGCTACATTGAGTATGATCCAAGAAAGCTATCCCGATCAATCATGGATACATGCCTATACAGATGGATCAGCAACTAATGCATTTAGGAATGGAGGTGCCGGTATCTTTATCTCATATCCTGACAACCACTATGAGACTAGGCACATTCCCACTGGTAAATTCTGTTCCAACTATACAGCTGAGGTTCAAGCTCTAGAGCAAGCTGCAAATATGATTTATAACACCAACTCTGACTGCCACCAGGTAGTCATCCTCACAGATGCACTGTCTGTCCTGCAAGCTCTCAAGGGTGGTAAACTCCCGCATCTGAGAAATGAACTAAACAAGGTAGCTGCCAAAAAGAGAACCATACTTCAGTGGGTACCATCTCATTGTGGTGTACCCGGAAATGAAAAGGCAGATAAACTTGCAAAAAAGGGAGGAGAATGTGAACAAGAAGATAATGAAGTCACATACTTTGAGAAAAAGAGAGCTATCCAGACTATCAGAAGAGAACAGAACCAACCCAAAGACGACTATCACACTCTCGACCGGCAGGGACAGATAACTATTTTTCGCCTCAGGACAGGGCATAACAAACTGAATAAACACATGCACAAGCTACGATTGTCTGCTTCACCACTGTGCACATGTGGATTAAACGAACAAACTGCTGAGCATGTTCTACAGGATTGTCCTCTGTATGACCAGTTAAGAAAGATATACTGGCCCAATGACTCAACAATAAACTCAAAGCTATATGGAGCTAAAGAGGAACTTCAAACAACAGTCGAATTCATCATGAGAACTCGTCTGACGGTGTAAACATCAAAGATGTGATCGCAAGAAGAAGAAGAAGAGTCCATGCCTAGTCTCAAGGTTGATCATTCTTCTCTTGTTTGATTTCATCTACATTGTTTTTGTCTCAGTTTGTTTGTATATATTCCACTTATTTCATTACTTGCTCATGCGTTACTGGGGCCCAAGAGGGGAGCAACGAATAGTAACACCTGTAACCTGTCAAGCGTGTCATAAAAGGCAACTAAGAAGGGTTCCGTTTTGGGCCAGCTACCACATCCCGTAGAAACTAAGCCACAAAAACTCCAACAACAATATGGACAAGTCAGCTAAAGACAAAAATTCAACTCGGCCATCCAAGATAGGTCTTCTGGCAAGGAGGTGTAGACCTGGAGTCAGACGAGACAGAGATAAATAAGGCATGGCAAAACTTTGAGAGGATGGCACGGTATGTTTTTGTTGAAGACTTGTGTTCCAGTGGGAGCTAAGAAGTATTAATGATGATGATTGTCATTTGTGAATGTCACACATCTTTGTCATGCATGACTTTTAACCTGTTCCTTTTATATTTCTACAATTCAAATTTTCTCCCAGTCTTCCTGCTGTTTGTTTTACTGTTTTGATTCCTGTGTTGTTAATTTTTCACTGACAAGCTTTGCTTGTGAAATGCCTTTGCTACCAGCATCAGACATTTAGCAGCTCTTGTCAGCACAGCTGTTAGGAGTTATTGATTATATTCTTTAAATTTTACTCTCAGCTATGCTTGACTGGATTACATGAATTTTAAGACTATGTTCTGTTACTCTTGGTCTATCCTTGCTATCTTGTGATTTAAGAGGTTTGATTCCTGTGTAAGTCATTTTCACCTTCTCAGTCACATCTTTATTTGTCTGCTTGTTTGTTTTTCTAGTCTTTTTCTGAGTGTATGATAGTTGTTGTTTTTTTTTTTAAATATTGTGTTAAGGTGTATATTGTTTTTAAATATTTGTCTTAGTTTCCTTAGCTTCATCTGATTTCTGTATCAGTCTTTGTTATCAGTTTTCTTCTCAAATGAAGGCCTTCATTATTTGGTAGATTATTGTTAATATGACATTTACATTCCAGAATAAATTAGTCTTAAAGGTGAATTTTTATACTTTTTGAGGTGGTCAAGATTCTGGTTTTGTGACATTGAGCCAGCAAAGTTCAACCCAGTCACAGAAGACAGAGGACCTTGGCATAAGAATGATGGAAGCAGATAGGGGGAGCAAAGCACCAGGGATTGCCAACACTGTCTACACAACGGCTGCCAGCTCTCAGTTTCTGAACACATCGTTAGCCTCGACTGAAAGTGATCGGTCTGATTTTGGAGCCAGATATTTTCAGGTGAGTTTTAATACAGGTGATTCTGCTACAACAATCCAACCTGCAAGTTATGGTCATTATCATCAGCAGCTCTAAAACAAAAACCATGGTGATATCACGAGAGGAGAGAAGGCATCAGATTAAGCTGGGAGAACAGGTCCTGGAGCAGGTCAACCACTTTAAATACCTGGGAGCTGTCATAGACCGGAAGGGAGGCATCAAAGAAGAGTTGGCTACCTGAAGAGCAGCAGCTGGGAGACTTTTTCAGGCCATAAATCGAGGATTCCTCAGCAAAAGAGAAGTTGGCAAGAAGATGAAGATGGCTGTATACCGCTCCACCTATGTCCCAGTCTTGATGTAAGGATTTGAGTCATGGCACAATAAACACAGACAAAACCTCCACAACACTGTTCTCCCTCGCCCCCAAGGACAAATCAGCTAACATACACCTAGGGACAACCGTGATCAAGGAAGAAAGCTACCCCACCTATCTTGGGGTGACATTTGACCAAAGGCTTACATGGAATAAGCATATTGAAAATGCAGAAGGAAAGGCCCGAAGACGACTAGGCATACTCAGAAAATTAGCAGGTACCAACTGGGGAGCAAATGAACGAAATCTAAAGAAGATTTATAATGGAGTAATAAGACCACACTTAGAGTTTAGCTCAGCAGCATGGTCATCAGCTGCTAACTCACATCTGCAGTCTTTAGACAAGGTGCAAAATCAAGCTCTCAGGCTCATTACAGGAGCCATGAAAACTACACCAATAACAGAGATGCAGAAGGTTGCTGGATTACAGACATTGTCCCATAGAAGAGACACAAAAAACTATGATCCAGATGGAAAAGTACAACAGTATGCCAATGCACCCAATGAAGGCAAGACTAGATGATCTGGCATTAGGACGTCTAAAGCGTAGCAGCTTTGTGCATCGGGGGAAAAGACTTATAAGACAGCATCAAGAAGACCTATCCATGAAGACAACACCACTGAAGCCCACCCTATACCCTGTACCATGGGAGCAGGCCAGCAGTGCCCTCCAAATTAATACATCAGTCAGTGGTCTCACAAGTGGATGTGAGTATAATGATCTGCAAAAACGAACTGCTACATTGAGTATGATCCAAGAAAGCTATCCCGATCAATCATGGATACATGCCTATACAGATGGATCAGCAACTAATGCTGTTAGGATGGAGGTGCCGGTATCTTTATCTCATATCCTGACAACCACTATGAGACTAGGCACATTCCCACTGGTAAATTCTGTTCCAACTATACAGCTGAGGTTCAAGCTCTAGAGCAAGCTGCAAATATGATTTATAACTCCAACTCTGACTGCCACCAGGTAGTCATCCTCACAGATGCACTGTCTGTCCTGCAAGCTCTCAAGGGTGGTAAACTCCCGCATCTGAGAAATGAACTAAACAAGGTAGCTGCCAAAAAGAGAACCATACTTCAGTGGGTACCATCTCATTGTGGTGTACCCGGAAATGAAAAGGCAGATAAACTTGCAAAAAAGGGAGGAGAATGTGAACAAGAAGATAATGAAGTCACATACTTTGAGAAAAAGAGAGCTATCCAGACTATCAGAAGAGAACAGAACCAACCCAAAGACGACTATCACACTCTTGACCGGCACGGACAGATAACTATTTTTCGACTCAGGACAGGGCATAACAAACTGAATAAACACATGCACAAGCTACGATTGTCTGCTTCACCACTGTGCACATGTGGATTAAACGAACAAACTGCTGAGCATGTTCTACAGGACTGTCCTCTGTATGACCAGTTAAGAAAGATATACTGGCCCAATGACTCAACACTAAACTCAAAGCTATATGGAGTTAAAGAGGAACTTCAAACAACAGTCGAATTCATCATGAGAACTCGTCTGACGGTGTAATCATCAAAGATGCGATTGCAAGAAGAAGAAGAAGAAGAAGAGTCATGGGCAGTGACTACAACCCACAAAAGCCAGATCCAAACCTCAGAAATGAGGTATCTGCGGAAGGTGATTGAAGTAACAAGAAGAGACATGGTCCGCAACCAGATGATACGCCAAGGCCTAAAGACCCAAGTAGAACAGTCCCAACTAAGATGGTTTGGCCATGTCTGCAGAATGAGAGAAGATCGGCTACCACGACAAGTATGGGAAACTTAAGAGCCAGGGATCCAGACCTCCGGGACGACCCAGAGTCCGCAGGGAGGACAACATTAGACAATTTCTGAAGGACCGAGGACTAGAATGAAACCAGGCCAGGAGGAAGACAGCCGATAGGATAGTATGGTGCTCTCTCTTCCAAACCTCTACACCTCATGGTAGAAGAGGAACGACTAAGTAAGTAAGATTCTACTACAAGCAGTTTTTCAGCAACAGCGTTGTGGTTGTCATCAACTTTGTTCTCATATTTGTCCCTGTCACTGCAAGTAAAGACTGAAAAATCATCATCATCTACTTTTTTTGCTCATTGTGGAGCCACCACTGCTGAGAAAGTCTGTGCCAAAGCACAAACTCTTGAAGCAGTGGTTTCTGTAACAATTTATTTGACAAGAAAGGCTGCTAGCCCTAGAAACCACCTCATGTTAGTCACCTTTTATGACATGACTGAGACAGCAGTAGTCATGTTTCCTCAGAGAACCCTGGGTACTAAAAGGTAAAGGTACTCCCATAGCAGATACTGCCGTAGGGAAGTGAAGTGTTCCAGACTTCACAAAACTAGATCCAGCATCGAGAGGTTGGGTGACCAGTTCTCTTCCTTGCTGCATTTTCCTTCCCTAAATCAAATGCGAAGTCAGGTACCCATTAACAGCTGGGTAGACTGAAGCATGTCGTCGATACCGTGAATCGGTTCACCACTTTTGCCACTAGAGGCCCGAACTCTAACCACTCTGTCAGTTGGACATCCTGGCTACTACACAGTACAAAAAATGATAAAGGAGTCTGTTTTAGAAATGAACAGTGCAGTATTACTACAGGAATTTTTGGGATAACCCAATTTCAGCCACAATTACAAACAGGAAACAAAGATGAGGAGTGTGTAAAGGTTATTAATGAATGATTACGGATACTTCTTCTTCTTTGTTGTTCGCCTTCAGACTTCCACATTAATGACTCTAATAAAGGCAGTAGTCAACTTAAGGTTCCTGACATCTCCAAACAGTTTTTTTATGACAGAAGTGACATATGCTACTCTGCTCATTACTGTAGGTTGGGCAGGACTGCAGCAGGTGCTCTGCTGTCATCGGGCTAGTGCCGCAGGTGCAGAGGTCTGTTGCACTAATTTTGTACTTGTGGTATAGATGGTATCTCAGTCTATTGTGTCCAAGGCGTAGCTGAAAAATAGTGACCTGTTCTCTCGTAAATAGCTGATTATATGCATTATTTTTTAAATGGCCTGAGTGCTCTCTTTCCCATTTGGACTTGAATGTAGCCTTTATAGTAGTCTTTGCCATTTTGTGTCTCTATATCATTTTGTTGTAAGGCTCCTCCTTCCTTAGCAAGTTTGCTTGCCTTCTTATTTCCTGGTATGTTGCAATGGGCTGGTATCCACTGGATTGTGCACTTGTTGAAGCAATAGGCCAGCCTTTCGAAAGAATTTATCAGATCTTGCAATCCTTGAGTATGGTGGCTCTTCAGAGCTGTTATTACTGAGAGGGCATCTGTAAAGATTACTTTTCATTTTTCTGCATGTGCTTTGCATCCGATAAGGGTTTCAGCTCCCTGTTTCAGGGCTTCTGCTTCAGCATTGAAGTTTTTGCAGAATTTGCCAGTGGCAATTGCCACAGAGTGGATTCTATTCTTTAATTTTGTGAGGATGCCAGCACCCCCATTTTCAACTGCATTTTTTACTGAACCATCATTATGTATATGCATGTGTCCAAAGCTTTGCTGGAAATTTTTGGTCAATATACTTGGTTGCTATATACTTTCTATGTGTTTCTGTCTGTGTTCCCTTACTTTCAATGCCTGGAATATCAGGTTTTAGCTCAGGAAAGCATTGTATTTTCCACAATGCGATAGTTGTGCTTGTTAGTATTTTCTTTGCGACTGAGCTTGCTAGCATGGTATTTTTGCTAATTTTTTCTTTTGCTTGGGCCACAAAGTTAGTTTGCTTGATCCTGCCTCTTCCTAGTCTATTCATTCTGGAACATGGAGTGTCCTTCGAGTCTGTTAAATTTTTCAGCTTGTTGTAAGACTCTGCTGTCACGTCTGTCCTCCATTGACTGTAGCCCTGTAGTGTTTTCCAAATGGTTGATTTTTGTGGATTTTAGGGCCCCTGTTATAATATGTGCTGCTTGGTTTTGGAGTCTGTTTACTCTGTCAAAATTTGACTTTGCTGCCGTTGACCAGGCTGTGATGCCATACTCCATAACAGGCCTGACTCTGCCTGTGTACAGCTTTTTCATGATGACCATGCGAAGTTTTGCCCTTAGCTGTGTTTTTGTTATCTGTGATTTCCATGTCATACGGCGGTATGGTGTGATTCCTAAGTATGTTGGTGTTTCTTCTTCTCATACTTCCTGCCCATTTAGTTGTAGTTTTGCTTGCTGTGGTTTGTTTGAAAAGGTAAAAATAGTGTGTGTTGTTTTTTGTTCATTGATTTTGAGCAACCTCTTTCTGGGCCAACTTTCAAGGGCTAGCAGTGAATCCTGCATGCACACTCTTGCTGTGGTGATGTATTCTTCTGAAGTCCACATGGCGAGATCATCAGCATAGAGGAAATTGTGGACATTCTTGTGGATGTTTTCTGTGATGTCATTTATATATATATAAAGAAGAGTGTAGGGGAAAGGACCCCACCTTGTAGGATTCCCTGCTCCATTGTAGTCTTTTTGCTAAACTGTCCATGCATCTGCACTCTTGCTGTCTGTCTGTTAGATAGTTTCTGATCCAGTTGTACATTCTTCCACAGACTCCATATTTAAGCATTTTAACTCTAAGTCCATCTTTCCAAACTTGATCAAATGCTTTCTCCATGTCTACCCAAACTGCTAATGTGTGCTTCTCTTCTTGGAAAGCATCTTCGATTTCCTGTGAAATGTAGTTGACTTGGTCCTCTGTAGACCTGTGTTGCCTGAAGCCTGCTTGTTGGTGCCATAGAATTTGTTTTCCTTCGAGGTGCCTGTCATGAAGTGGATTTATGGTTTAGAGTTTGTCCGAGTATATAGACAAGACACTAGTATGAGAAAGTCTGAGAAGATAGATTTTGATGAGAATGACAGTGAATGTGGAAGGATGAGACTATTAGCTTTGAGGGTGAGAACCGAGATTCACTCTCCCTCGCCACTTCTCATGTATTGAATAGCTATAGACTCACCACCTCTGACTACCAATAAAGGAGATAAGGTTTCACCAACAGTCCACAGACATCACTATACAGACAAGCATATACGTACAGTATAGTTATAGAAAAACTGATCCAGTTTATAGTTTATTATACAACAAAATCAAATAACACAGTAAAATAAATAATGTGCGAGGTAATAAAAAACTGAAAAAATAAACAGAACAATTAAACTGACATCCACTATACCCCAACACTTTCACCCTCTCTTTCAACCTGCATGGAAGAAAATCAAGGATTAACAACAATCTACTGGGTGGGGTCTCTAAAAGAGCCACCACTCCTGACTATCCTATTATTATTATTAATTATAATCTACTGTCCTGCTGCAGACATATACCTAAATGTCTACACCACACTGACTGCACTATCTGAGGTCCTACACAACTTCAAGCGCTTTAGGCGATGACAACGCCACTAACTAACACCTCTGGATTGCTACACTAGTAGACTTTTATTACATCACTAGCTCAGAGGCTGTCCTCTAAGTATACTATCTGACCCTACTGGTCCCAGCTCTTTTCTCCTTCTCTTTCAACCTCCGTCTTGATTCAGTGTCTCACTGACACTGCCGTCTTTTGCT
Source organism: Oreohelix idahoensis (assembly GCA_024509875.1). NCBI lineage: Eukaryota > Metazoa > Mollusca > Gastropoda > Stylommatophora > Oreohelicidae > Oreohelix > Oreohelix idahoensis. Next base: position 904,339 of record JAMPIV010001256.1, on the reverse strand, counting down.
GATGTGGCATCTCCGTTACGCCCCTCCTCTCGTTAGCATTTGGAAAAAAGAATGTTGACCCTTTCTCTTGTTCCAGACTACTGCAACTGATGACTTTGGTATCAAGCACGAGGTACTTGATTTGGGAGGTATATGCTTCACTGCTGCGGACAATTCTGTAATGGCCAAGTGAACCCTCTTAGGGTTTAGGGACAAACAGCTTTATTGTGGCCATATATATATATAAAACCAACCTCCAGGCCACGCGCCTCTTTGGAGTGGTATAACGAGCTATGAGCTCCGGATTTTTTTTAAAGATGAACCCGTTCCAGCTGAAGCATGGGCTTCACTGCCTGAGAATGTCTCGTTTCTTTCACCTCTGGCGATATCTCGAGCCTTATGCTCACGAGAAAACAAATCACTGTAATAAGTTGTGGGGGCAGGTTTCAACCCTCCCTTTGTGCCGTGAAAATACTGTAAACAAAGAAATAACAACGAATGTACAACAAATTCAAAATAATCTCAACCCTAACACATAAACACCTTAAATAAATACGTCTCCTGTCTTTCTATCTAAATTAATACCTCTCCCCTACACAAAGCTACGCACAGCGATAAACAAAATTTCCTAACCAAGGGTCACTAAATTACAATCCCACCTCTCTCTTTCCCCGCTCCCACTTAATATCTGTCTGTTAGGTGAACTCCCAGACACAATCTGACCTAATCTATTATGCTAGTCTAGCCTCAGGCGTCAAAACAATTCATTCACTGAGGGAAATCCCCTGTACTAAATAATGGCCCTACTTTTTACGACTGACCCAGGAAGGGTATCAAATTTACACAATATAAACACACAGTTGTTACACCAACTCAGTAATATTAATTACACCCCTTGTCCTCCAACTACATTACCGAATAGCACAGCTAATTAATACCCAATTAAATAAAATACACAAATACGCTTGCGTATATATACAATTGTAAATTAACAAAAATCGCATTGCGATTTTCACAGACTTACTATTACACATGACAGAGCGCCCACGTATCTAAGCGCTTATCCTCACACAGATAATATCTATTAAAAAAAGCCCGTTTACACAAATCCTAGCTACTGCTACTTATTCACAGAAAATTATAGGCACAACTTCTAGTTTTATTCTAAGATAGCAATTGATGGCACTATTGTCTAATAAATTTAATTAAACTCCCAGAAGAAAACTTGACTCTATCGTGCTAAAATCTATTATAAGACAACCTATCTACTACGCTAAATTAAGATGAACACATACCCAAGTTATCGAATATCTCTAGCTGGAGCAAGCGATAAGGCGTAGATTCACGGCTGATTTTTCTGGAGTCAAAGAGACAGCTACAGACTTAGACGCGGTTATTTATAATAGAAAAAAATGATGCAAGACCCCCCGCCATGAGTCATCGCGTGGCTTCGCTTCGGGGCCGCTCTTAGACCAATAATATTTTTAACTAACTATGACTGATGTTTATCAAGCCAATCGTGAAGAGAGGTTTGCTCCCACGTGAAAAGAATTTCATAACGTTAGATCATGCTACTACCGTTCGCGTAAATGAATAAATTCGCTGACATGGGTCGTGCTTTTGCTCATCCCCCGTTAACCCGGGTGGGTGTTTCATAACGTCGGAAAATTACTCCGCCTAATAATACTACGCGCTCATCTCCTAATGAAATAAAAATGAACGCAATTATTTTACAAGAAAAGAAGACTGGTGCGGATATTAAATTAAACCCCACAGTAATTCCTCATAAAATCCCACAAATAATTGCCTAGAGAAAAAGAATAAACTCAAATAATTACATGGAGAAGAAGAATGGGGCCTGTGGAAAATAAAATCACAGTAACTCTATCACAGTGCCAACTTCATCTGGTATTGATCATTTTCTCCCATCATTTTCTCCATAAGCTTTCCTGTGCGGATTAGAAGGCTGATGGGTCTATAGCTGTTGGGGTCCATTCGATCTTTATCCTTTTTGAGAATGGGAACTAGTACTGCTTCTTTCCAGGCCTGTGGCATGATTCCACGCTTCCAGTTATAGTTCATAATCTTGAGGAGGGTTTTCTTGGCAATAGACCCTAGCCCTAGCATGTCATTTGTTACCCCATCTTTTCCAGGTGACTTTCTTAGTTTAAGGGGTACAGTGGCTGTCTCGAGCTCTCATGGTGAGGTTAGCTGTCATATGCTCTTCTGAAACAGTTGTTATATTTTTGTAAAGTTCTTGCTCTTTGATAATTTCTTGTTTTCAGTCAAGTGGAACATTTATCTGGCTCTCCTGTAAGAATTTTTGGGCAAAGACATTTTCTGCTCTTTCTTTGTGAGTATTTTCTCATTTTGCTGTAGAGCTATTTCCATATTTTTGCATTCCTAATTATTTAAGGCTTTGGCGAGCCTCCATAACTTTCTGCCATCTTTGTCGAGGTTAAGGCTTTCTGTTGTTTTGATCCAGCTATTTTTGGTTGAACAGTTTAATGTTTTCCTGTACTTTGCAGAGATAGCTTTGTAGGCGATGTTTTGCCTCAACTGTTTTATCCTTTTCTGCTATATTTCTAGCTTCTGTTACCTGTTCTTCTAGTTCTTTGAGTTCTTCTGTCTAGTGTGGCTTTTAATCTAAGGATACAAAGAGACACATAAAAACAAACAAGAGACAAATAGAAACAAAATTAACAATAAATTATACAGAACAAGAAAGAAAATGTCATATAATTAAAATGAATAATGTCCAGAAAAGAACTGAAATGAAAATAGGTGAAACAGCAACTAAATAGTCTAATAACAAATGAACTAAGTAAAATGTGGCTTAACGGAAAGGTACTGGTCTTCAGAATGTGGATATAGTGGCTTCCTCTTTTTGTCTTCCTCTTCCTGCTTTCCTCTTCATATCTGTTTCAGTTTGTTCTTATGGCTACATCTGGTCTTTTATGATTTACCATGACACCGCTCCTCATAGTTTATTCACAGAAGGTACATACTTTCATAAAGGGATGCTTGCATAGAATATGCAGAGTGAAATGGTATAACAAGTTCACCAATGTCAAACTGATGACAGGGACCTCAAGACGCAGCAATAGAGACCGCAGTCAGCGACTCATAGCTTGACTGCCTGCGTCAGGACCAGCGAACCAGAGCTGGTCAAGACCGTGCTCCACCTCCACGTGGTGGTCCTGGAAACAGTCTGCAGCAGTGCAGGCTGGCTGAGCGAGCACGGATCGCAATGGGAAGGCAAACCCGGTCCTAAAAAATGCCGTGCAGAAGTCGGATGTGTCGACCGAAAGGTGCAGATATCACAGCTACGTTGTAAACAGACACAACGCAACCACCGTCCTTTTCAGGGCGAACGAAGAAGAAGAAGAAGAAACTGATGACAAGAATCAGTCTATTTTATGAAAACACCCCTTTATGAAAGTCTGTAACTTCTTTGAAACTTCATATCTTCTTCTTCGTACACTCTCAGACGTCCACTTGAATGTTCTCAAAGAAAGCAGTAGTCAGTTTGAGGCTATTTGAATCCCCGTAAAGCTTTTCCACGAAAGGAGCTGGCGTCGGCCATATGCACTTTCTCTGTACCACATATAAGGGGCAACTTTGAAGCAGATGTTCAGCAGTCATTTTATCAGTGCCACAGTTACACTGATCGGTAGTTCCTATCTTTAGCTTATTGAATAGATGGTATCTCAATCTGTTGTGGCCAGTGCGGAGTCTGAAGATTACCACTTGTTCTCTTCTGTGGAGCTGGTAGTAAGCATCATTCTGTGTGTGCCCTGGATGTTCAACATTCCATTTGTTTCTGTATCTGATTCTGATAAAACTCTTTGCCTCCTCAAAAGTTGTGTGTTTGTGCATCGGTGTATATTATCTTCTTCTTCTCTTCTTCCGTCCTTAGCCACCGACCGTCAAAGCAGTCAGTGGCCATTACGCCTAGTGGCGTCTTAGGGCAACAGCAGATAGGTTTTCTTTGCCATTGTTTCCCATCACGCCTAGTGACGTCTTTAGGGCAACGGCAAATCAACCCATTTGCTGTTGTTTCCGTAATCGAAGTGACTGGCAAACGGGTGATCAGCCCGTTGTGGGTGTATATTATGTACACCTGATAATCTCTCATTTTATATCGTACCAATATTAAATAAAAAAAATAGCTCTGTGTAGTTGCGGAAGGTCTCTAAGCAGGCAAAGAAAGAATAGAACTGGTGCTCCCTCAGGATCTGACATGAAGCAGTTAATATGAGGTTGTTTATATTCATCGTGTAAAATAAATTGCTACAGAAGCCACTGCTACATTGGCACACAGGCTTTATGTAGGCTTCCTGCAGGGGGAGCCAGCTGTAATGGTAGCTCTCTGCTTCTTGTGGAACAAGACAAGAATGAATAAATGGGTGAATTAAAAAAAAAATAAAGAACACACACTGTTAGGAAAGAAATAAAATATGTTAATGTTTTTTTTTATTATAAAAGGCTCCTCCACATGCAGCTGCTGAGTCTGTTCAGGGATTGCTTGGTTTGCGACAGGGCAGTCCAGCATATCAGAAATACATTCAGCTTAAGGAAAGACAGATCAGGCTGAGGCAGGCCAGGTAAGTTGTGTTTAAGTGTTTCTGTTTCAATTCATGAGCATACAGTCGATGTTAGTCTGATAATACAGTCTAAACAGCAAAAAAATTAAAAAGAGTTAAGGAAATTATTGATAAAATAATGACAGAAATTGAGAATAAAGACCTTAGCTTAAATAGCAGAAAGACAGCAGACGTGATGATCATCTGGAAGAAATTGACTCCTCCAGAATGCACTACAGAGTAAATGGAACTGTTCTAAACCAAGTCAATAGATTCAAATACCTAGGCACGTTAATAACATCAGATGGAAGATACATCTCAGGGGTGAAGATTGGAATAGCTCAGGGAACAGCAGCGTTTTATCAAATGAAAATATTCTATACAACTTTTTGTCAATGGAAGTAAGAAAGAATTTTTCACTGTTATATAGAGCCAAGCCTAACATGTGGAAGTGAGTCATGGACAAACAGTAAACCAGAAAAAAAAACTGGAGGCCACGGAGATCTGGTTTTACAGTAGAATGTTAAGAATACCATGGACATTTAGATGAAGAGTAGTGAGGATGTCCTGAAAGAAGCCAGTATGTAAAGGAAGCTAATTACTCACATCAGTAGGAAGCAATCCATTTTCTTTGGGCATTTTGTGAGGAGAAAGCTGGAATATATTGTGACAGCAGTAAAGAGAATATATTGTGACAGCAGTAAAGAGAATATATTGTGACAGCAGTAAAGAGAATATATTGTGACAGCAGTAAAGAGAATATATTGTGACAGCAGTAAAGAGAATATATTGTGACAGCAGTAAATAGGAATATATTGTGACAGCAGTAAAGAGAATATATTGTGACAGCAGTAAAGAGAATATATTGTGACATCAGTAAAGAGAATATATTGTGACAGCAGTAAAGAGAATATATTGCGACAGCAGTAAAGAGAATATATTGTGACAGCAGTAAAGAGAATATATTGTGACAGCAGTAAAGAGAATATATTGTGACAGCAGTAAAGAGAATATATTGTGACAGCAGTAAAGAGAATATATTGTGACAGCAGTAAAGAGAATATATTGTGACAGCAGTAAAGAGAATATATTGTGACAGCAGTAAATAGGAATATATTGTGACAGCAGTAAAGAGAATATATTGTGACAGCAGTAAAGAGAATATATTGTGACAGCAGTAAATAGAATATATTGTGACAGCAGTAAAGAGAATATATTGTGACAGCAGTAAAGAGAATATATTGTGACAGCAGTAAAGAGAATATATTGTGACAGCAGTAAAGAGAATATATTGTGACAGCAGTAAAGAGAATATATTGTGACAGCAGTAAAGAGAATATATTGTGACAGCAGTAAAGAGAATATATTGTGACAGCAGTAAATAGAATATATTGTGACAGCAGTAAAGAGAATATATTGTGACAGCAGTAAAGAGAATATATTGTGACAGCAGTAAAGAGAATATATTGTGACAGCAGTAAATAGGAATATATTGTGACAGCAGTAAAGAGAATATATTGTGACAGCAGTAAAGAGAATATATTGTGACAGCAGTAAAGAGAATATATTGTGACAGCAGTAAAGAGAATATATTGTGACAGCAGTAAATAGAATATATTGTGACAGCAGTAAAGAGAATATATTGTGACAGCAGTAAAGAGAATATATTGTGACAGCAGTAAAGAGAATATATTGTGACAGCAGTAAATAGGAATATATTGTGACAGCAGTAAAGAGAATATATTGTGACAGCAGTAAAGAGAATATATTGTGACAGCAGTAAAGAGAATATATTGTGACAGCAGTAAAGAGAATATATTGTGACAGCAGTAAATAGAATATATTGTGACAGCAGTAAAGAGAATATATTGTGACAGCAGTAAAGAGAATATATTGTGACAGCAGTAAAGAGAATATATTGTGACAGCAGTAAAGAGAATATATTGTGACAGCAGTAAATAGGAATATATTGTGACAGCAGTAAAGAGAATATATTGTGACAGCAGTAAAGAGAATATATTGTGACAGCAGTAAAGAGAATATATTGTGACAGCAGTAAAGAGAATATATTGTGACAGCAGTAAAGAGAATATATTGTGACAGCAGTAAAAAGGAATATATTGTGACATCAGTAAAGAGAATATATTGTACCAGCAGTAAAAAGGAATATATTGTGACAGCAGTAAAGAGAATATATTGTGACAGCAGTAAAGAGAATATATTGTGACAGCAGTAAAGAGAATATATTGTGACAGCAGTAAAGAGAATATACTGCGACAGCAGTAAAGAGAATATATTGTGACAGCAGTAAAGAGAATATATTGTGACAGCAGTAAAGAGAATATATTGTGACAGCAGTAAAGAGAATATATTGTGACAGCAGTAAAGAGAATATATTGTGACAGCAGTAAAGAGAATATATTGTGACAGCAGTAAAGAGAATATATTGTGACAGCAGTAAATAGGAATATATTGTGACAGCAGTAAAGAGAATATATTGTGACAGCAGTAAAGAGAATATATTGTGACAGCAGTAAAGAGAATATATTGTGACAGCAGTAAAGAGAATATATTGTGACAGCAGTAAAGAGAATATATTGTGACAGCAGTAAAGAGAATATACTGCGACAGCAGTAAAGAGAATATATTGTGACAGCAGTAAAGAGAATATATTGTGACAGCAGTAAAGAGAATATATTGTGACAGCAGTAAAGAGAATATATTGTGACAGCAGTAAAGAGAATATATTGTGACAGCAGTAAAGAGAATATACTGCGACATCAGTAAAGAGAATATATTGTGACAGCAGTAAAGAGAATATATTGTGACAGCAGTAAAGAGAATATATTGTGACAGCAGTAAAGAGAATATATTGTGACAGCAGTAAATATTGAAGGGAAAAAGATGACAAAGAGAGAAGATACTAGACAGTTTGACATCATGACATGGAAAGTAGTCATCAACAGAATTGATAAAAATTACTGGAGACCAGGGGGGTTGTAGAGAAAAATAATCTCCTACACCACTAGACATGGTACTTGAAGAAGTTCCCATTTTACCACACATAAAGTATTTTATTCTTCTTTAGTAGAATTTATTCCCATTTATTCTGTTTTTTGTTTTTGTTGTTGTTTTTTTTCCTTTTTAGTTCTTTTTACCTACCACATTTTCATTGACAGATTTAAAAAGTATATCTTACAAAGTGGTACTGGTGTTGTTAATCCACTCAAGGTCCCTACCATTAAGGAGCAAGGCATCTCTTTCTGTCTGGCTGGGCTCAGTTGGCCTGGCCCAACCTGTGAATGTGATCATGTACATAATCGTTTTTCTTTGTGGTCCTTACAGAGCATGTAGCAACTACAGCTGCTGGTTCTGCTGGAAGCCTGCACCAAGCAGTCACATGCTCTTGCAGTGGTGGTCTACATGGCAGATGTTGAGGTTGCCTGCCTCATGCGTAACCTCATAACCTTTTACATCATGCCGCTCTCCACATGTAAGCCTACCTTGCCGTGGTTGGAGAGCTTGAGCGCCTCAATGATCCCGGGAGCTATGCCGGCGGGAGTTTTACTCCTGGCAGGGTCACCCAAGCCGGACAGGTCCAGGGTGAGGGGCCAGACTAAATGGGCTGAGGAGTGGGTGGAACCCTATAGGTGTAGATGCAGAACCCACCGGCGAGTGGTACATGCTCTGGTCTGCACCAATCCACCCCCACTTCATGGGTTAAATGCTTTCTTGCCTCATTCTTCACTGTTTGTCGTCTATCACGCCCATGGCGACCGTTGCCTCAATTGGCTGTGTGTGGTGTACCCGGAAACGGGGCCTCCCAGTACTGAGGCAAAGTTAAGTCCCCGATGTCACTTATCGGTGCAGAATTGAGAGAGATGGCTGAGCATCACAATCCCTCCTGTGTTGCAGCATGATGAGAACCCAGCATTGCACACTGAGCTTGGGGGGATCACTTGGGCACCAGACTTAATACTGGCTCTTGACTGGATGGCCGCATGCAGGAGATTTCTACAATGGAGGGTTGGCAGGTGGTGGGTATCGGGAAGTGGCTCTGTGCAGGACGTGAGGATTCCTTGGGAGAGCCCAGAACCAGAGCACAGCATTGTGCAAGCTCTGCATAGTTGGAGAGCCCCCTGGATGACGGGGAATGCACAGTGTGCTACCCCACCTATCCCCAACTGCTAACTTAGAACCAGAAGTGGGGTCCTCTGTATGCGTGCCAGGCCAGGATAAAATGCCTGGGAAAGAGACTGGAGCTCAGAACTCCCTAACTCAAAGTTGCAGGATGGCAGAAAAGCCACGGGAAAGACAGGGCTATTTTGAAGATAACGCAACCATATTTTCACCATACGAGCTCGGACGCCGCCTCGGTAAACAAGGTCCGCGCAGAGCAGTGACACCCCCAGGCTGCTTGCGAATAGTCTACTACTGGGAACATAAACAGATTAGGGATGAGCCCACTCTCCCGTTGAACAGGTGCTAAAGTCGTAGATACTGGGCCAGAAGGCGCACCGGAAACCACAGTATCATGCAACTCGCTTTTTTTTTTCTATGGAGAGTACACCGTCAAATAAATCTCGTTCTGGTGCTCGCCCTGTGGAGCTCCACCAGGCAGGTGCAGTGCCGGGCTCTGAGCCTCGACAGAGCCCACCCTCAGCTACTGGAGGACCCTCTAGACCGTCTTGTGGAGTCAACAGACGGCGGAGGAGAACTACTGACCAAAACAAAACAGAAAAAGAGAAACCCAGAGTGCCACTTGTCATGATGCACTGGAATGCAGAGGGAGTGAACAGCAAGCAGGCTGGATACAGCAAAAAGACAGAGCTGGAAAACATCTTGTATGAGAAGCAAGTCAGTGTTTGCTGTATCCAAGAGACTCACTTGAAAGCAGATCAAACCTTTAAAATAAGGGGATATCAATGCTTCAGATCCGACAGACAAGATAGACGAAAAGGAGGAGTACTTACTCTTGTAAGGAATAACATTCCTGCACACGAAAGGAAAACCTTCATGGATGGAGCAGAATATCAGCTGCTGCAGATAAAGGTAGACAAGATGGAAATAGAACTCCTGAACTATTACTGTCCGAACAACAAACCCCTGAGTCTCAGCTCTATACAGGTACCAGCCACCAACTTTATAGCAGTTGGAGACTTTAATAGCCACTCCCAGAGCTGGGGCTATAACCATCTGGATCACAGAGGTGAAGAGGTTGAAACTTGGCAAGATGATCACTCCCTAATCCTAGTCAATAATGCCACAGATACTCCTACCTTCTACTCCAGAGGATGGCACACAACCTCAACACCAGATCTTGCCTTCTCCACACCAGATATAGCTGGATCTATTAGTAGAGAAGTAGGAGACCAACTAGGGGGGGAAGCGACCATCGCCCAATCTTTCTTACTGTCCAGAGTGCAACTCTCAGTACAGGCCCAGCCATTACAAGATGGAACTACAAAAAAGCCAACTGGGGTTTATTCAGGCATCAGGTGAACACGCTGCTGTCTACCCTCAAAGTACAGAACAGAGACATTAATGAAGTGGTAAAAGACTTCAACAGATGCATACTACAAGCTGCAAAAGAAACCATTCCCAAAGGATGCCGGCGTAACTACATACCATACTATCCAAGAACGTCAGGAAGCTATGGACAAGGCTAGAAAGGACGCAGAGTCTCAGCCTTCACTTGAAACTCACAACAAATGGAAAAAGGCTGTAGCAGAGTTTCAGAGAACAAAGCTAGAAGAAAAGCGGAAAAGCTGGAGAACTAAAACGGCATCGCTGAACCTTGAGAAAGACGGCAGGAAACTTTGGAGATTAGTCAAGTCTCTAAATGAAGAGCATTCCTCACCAAGGCAGACTATCACATTGGATGAAGGTGGCAAACTTTTCAGAGGAAAACAAGCTGCAGACTTGTTTGCTAGAAGATACAGTTCAGAAAGCAACTTACCCATTAACATAGACCATCAGAGAGAGATAAGAAAAGAAATACTGGCAACCATGGGACAGACAGATACTCCTGCCCCAATGAGGGAACCCATCACACTAGGAGAACTACAGAAGGCTATTTCCAAGCTTAAGTTTCAAAAGTCACCCGGCCCAGACAAAATCAGCAACGAAATGCTAGTAAATCTGAGCTCAGCAGCAAAGACAAAACTGCTTGAGATATTCAACCACAGCTGGTTGAAAGGAACGGTACCCCAAGTATGGAGAGAAGCCATCACAATACCCATACTAAAGAAAGGGAAATGTAAGACCGAGGCTGCAAGTTACCGGCCAATCAGTCTCACAAGCTGTGTTGGGAAGACTATGGAGCGAATAGTCAACCACAGATTGAAATGGTATTTAGAGTCTGAGCAGATCCTGGTGCCGGAACAAGCTGGATTTAGAGAATGCTACAGTATAGAAGACCAAGTTACTTACTTGTCTCAAGCAATAGAAGATGCCTTCCAGGAGAAGAAAAAGGTCCTAACGATCTGGGTCGACTTCAAGCAGGCCTTTGACAAGGTGTGGAAAGATGGCCTCATTGCAAAACTTAGGAGAAGTGGAATCCAAGGCAACATGATGAAATGGATCCAGTCATACTTGCATAACAGGAGAACTAGAGTCACTCTTGACGGTCTGCAGAGCAGAAAAGTGTTGCTCCATCAGGGGGTACCTCAAGGAGGAGTAATTTCCCCAACACTCTTCCTTGTTTACATCAATGACCTGGTGAAAGATCTCCCTGCAGGAGTTAAAGCTGCCTTATATGCAGATGACCTAGTACTCTGGTGCGCTGATGAAAATGTCACCACAGCAAATTATAGAATGCAGCGGGCAGCAGACATGCTAGTGTCATGGGCAGAGAAATGGCTTATCACAATAAACACAGACAAAACCTCCACAACACTGTTCTCCCTCGCCCCCAAGGACAAATCAGCTAACATACACCTAGGGACAACCGTGATCAAGGAAGAAAGCTACCCCACCTATCTTGGGGTGACATTTGACCAAAGGCTTACATGGAATAAGCATATTGAAAATGCAGAAGGAAAGGCCCGAAGACGACTAGGCATACTCAGAAAATTAGCAGGTACCAACTGGGGAGCAAATGAACGAAATCTAAAGAAGATTTATAATGGAGTAATAAGACCACACTTAGAGTTTAGCTCAGCAGCATGGTCATCAGCTGCTAACTCACATCTGCAGTCTTTGGACAAGGTGCAAAATCAAGCTCTCAGGCTCATTACAGGAGCCATGAAAACTACACCAATAACAGAGATGCAGAAGGTTGCTGGATTACAGACATTGTCCCATAGAAGAGACACAAAAACCATGATCCAGATGGAAAAGTACAACAGTATGCCAATGCACCCAATGAAGGCAAGACTAGATGATCTGGCATTGGGACGTCTAAAGCGTAGCAGCTTTGTGCATCGGGGGAAAAGACTTATAAGACAGCATCAAGAAGACCTATCCATGAAGACAACACCACTGAAGCCCACCCTATACCCTGTACCATGGGAGCAGGCCAGCAGTGCCCTCCAAATTAATACAACAGTCAGTGGTCTCACAAGTGGATGTGAGTATAATGATCTGCAAAAACGAACTGCTACATTGAGTATGATCCAAGAAAGCTATCCCGATCAATCATGGATACATGCCTATACAGATGGATCAGCAACTAATGCTGTTAGGAATGGAGGTGCCGGTATCTTTATCTCATATCCTGACAACCACTATGAGACTAGGCACATTCCCACTGGTAAATTCTGTTCCAACTATACAGCTGAGGTTCAAGCTCTAGAGCAAGCTGCAAATATGATTTATAACACCAACTCTGACTGCCACCAGGTAGTCATCCTCACAGATGCACTGTCTGTCCTGCAAGCTCTCAAGGGTGGTAAACTTCCGCATCTGAGAAATGAACTAAACAAGGTAGCTGCCAAAAAGAGAACCATACTTCAGTGGGTACCATCTCATTGTGGTGTACCCGGAAATGAAAAGGCAGATAAACTTGCAAAAAAGGGAGGAGAATGTGAACAAGAAGATAATGAAGTCACATACTTTGAGAAAAAGAGAGCTATCCAGACTATCAGAAGAGAACAGAACCAACCCAAAGACGACTATCACACTCTCGACCGGCAGGGACAGACAACTATTTTTCGACTCAGGACAGGGCATAACAAACTGAATAAACACATGCACAAGCTACGATTGTCTGCTTCACCACTGTGCACATGTGGATTAAACGAACAAACTGCTGAGCATGTTCTACAGGACTGTCCTCTGTATGACCAGTTAAGAAAGATATACTGGCCCAATGACTCAACACTAAACTCAAAGCTATATGGAGTTAAAGAGGAACTTCAAACAACAGTCGAATTCATCATGAGAACTCGTCTGACGGTGTAATCATCAAAGATGCGATCGCAAGAAGAAGAACATCATGCCTGAGGGTGCAGTAGTCCTGTTCTTTCTTTGTTTTTTTCAGATACCCCCTGAGAACTGCATGGGGCTTGATCATGTACAGCATGTAGACAAACAAATTATTTTTCAACCATAACTAACTAAAAGTGTTAGATTTCAGTATTTTGCTTTAAATCTTTGTAGAGATTTTCAACTCATTCTAAGCCATGAGCCAGTATGGTGTTCTAGGTTACCCTATAGATCTACCTACTGGCCCGCTTGATACAGTTCTGAATTTGAATGAAAAATTAGAAAATAAGGGGCCATAATCTTGTTTAAATCATGTAAACACTTCCTGTTGACCACGTGTTTTGAACTGATAGTGAAATAAGTATTCTGATGTTTAATTTTTGCATACTTTTATCAGTTAATGACATCATTAGACAATCTGTTTACAGATAGTGTAGTCACATGTATAACAGTTATAAACTATCGACAGACAAACCAAAATAGATTATTTCTAAATGAATTTTAGCGATGTCGATAGCGATAATAACCTATTTTCGATTCCGAGAAGGACATTTAACAAATTTGGTATTTTAAAGTAATAAATTAATTAAACTGCATGGTACAGGACTGTGTAAGTGAGATTCCAGCAATAGTGACTTCACAACAACAACAAAAATTATAAAAATTAGAATTTGCATTTGTTTGTAATCAGACTTCTTGAATTCATTTTCAACTGGATATACGTTTCGATTCTGGGGTTTCAATGCCAAGGAATTAAGTAGAGCTGAAATATTTACATGTAAGTGCACAATTGTAATAAAATTTTTTGTTTTGATTTTATTTATTGTTTCCACAATTCACAAGACATAACAAACAATTATTACATCACATAAGAACTCAGCATAGTTTCACAACATTCTTCAACAAATTTCCTAAAGTTTGATGCAGAATACATATATCTACCAAATTAATATATATGTCTACAGCCTGTTTTGAAAACTACTTGTAGGAAAAAATGCCTCCATTTTGGGGCATGGGTAAAACTGGAAATCTGCCTGTGTTAGAATGAGTTAACTGAAGCCATGTTTGAAACATGTTCACTCAAATGCAAACAAAATACTGATTTCACGCCATATGAGTAACATTTTATGAATATTTTACTTTATTTGTCAGGTTGGGTCAGGCACCATCAGTTCTGAATGATGTTCGAAGTCGACTGATGACCCCAACTTTGTTGTCACATGAAGTACTTGATGCCATGTCAGAGAATCGATCCATGGCATCACTCATGTCATATACTCTGGGTAGGCTCTATTTCATTCATTTTTGCTTCAAGGTATAGAAAAAAAACATAAAATCAATTCAACATGTGACATTTGAATTTGAAAAAAAATATGCAAAGTTTGGAATGAATACTTCATTGATTATTGATCTTGTCTGTAGGTGAATTAAGGCAGTCCTTATTCTGGAATCCCCAAGGTAAAAGGTTTAGAGAAAGGTCCAAAAATACACGGAGAAAAGAATGTGAACCTAAAGAGAACCTTACAATGTTTAACCAGTTTTTGAGACAAGATTGGTTTATGGCCATATGTATATTTTTGTTTATTTCATTTTGATATTCTTTCCTGTTTTATTATTGTTAGTTTCTTTGCATTTATATTTCTTTCTTGTTTAGAATTTTTATTTGTTAAATAAAAAATAATTTTTTTTTCCAGGCATATGCTGCTCCCTTTGTTATTTTCTTATAACTTTTCTATATTTCTCATCTTTTTTCCTCTTTATGACTGTGGCTGTAAAAAAAGTATCCTGAAACGTCTCATATTTCTGTTTTATTGTTCATTTGTAAAACTCACTCCCATACAATTTTTCTTTCTTTTTTTTTTTTTACTTTCTCTGGAGAAGAGGAATAGAGATAGACCAAGAAAGAAGACATGGAAAAAAACTTGAACAGGTGGCATACGACAAGAGGGCTTGTTATGAGCTAATTAAAGCCTGTAGCCCACGCAAAGTTGAAGCATGGAAGAATTATAGTAACAAGATTCTATCTGATCATGAATTCTTGTCATAATTTTTCTTATCACTCCTTATTCCACGTCGGCATCCTGCAAGGGGACCAGCAACAGGGGTGGCGCCATTCTCCGCAGGGAGCGCAAAGCAGAATGATGATACTGATGATTATTTACAATGAAATAATGCATTATAAATGTTGCAAATGTTTTTAATTGAAATATTTTCCCTTGCGGAAAAAAAAATACACATTGTTACTTTAGAAGGTAAGAAGTAGTCAGTGCTAATGTGTATGACAAACAGTTAACGTAGTTAGAAATTAAACCATATTATTTTGTGTGTATGCAGGCACATACAAGCCAGATCTCCATGCACAGTATGGATCAGCTGCGGCACTGAATTATAGCAAGGACACAGAGACAGATGTGGGAAGCCAGCTGTCACTCATGTTTAGTAGTGGAGATTATACTGATGGTGTGAGGTAATAGACCCACTAGCATGATGTCAGATTTTGGAGTACTGGCATGTTATAATGTCTTGGTTTTTTTGTAGTTATTTTGTTGTTCTCTTTTTTTCCCTCTTTGTTTTGTTTTATAGTTACTTACTTCGTCGTTCCTCTTCTACCCTGGGATGTAGAGGTTTACCAGGGAGAGCGCTGTACTATCCAATCAGCTGTCTTCCTCCTGGCCTGGTTCTAATCTAGTCTGGGTTTTGAGGCCTTGCCGATTGTTGATGACTGTAATATGCAGTTTCACTCCCTTGTGGGTTGTGCTCACATCTTTTCACACTAACATATATTTATGGCCATTCAACATGCTCATTATCTATGTAGTTTTTTTAGAGGATGGTATCTCTGAGGAAACAAAGACAGAATAGAAACTACTGCTCACTCAAGCATGTCATAAAAGTTGGTCAATATGAGGTTGGGCATGGGGCTGATGACCTCATCATGTCAAACAAATTGTTACAGAAACCATCACTACTAGAGTTTATACTTTTGGTTGTAAGGTAATCATCTACAGTAGTGGCTCCATGAAGGGGTGAAGAAGGAGATGGTGATGATGATAACATGTTACATGATTTTTACAAGTAGATTATATGCAATGTCAGGTTCTGTACTATTTTTTGACCCTTTTATGTTCTCTTCTGGTCTAATGTTTCTGAATGGCTTGTCTAAGATCTTTACATCAAAGATATGATCATGATTTTTATTGATACATTGTTTTGTTCTTTAAAGAGCTGAAGAAACATCAGCAGTTCATTCAATCCCGGAATCAATAGTTGCATTACCTCAACAAGATTTACGCAAGCTACAGCCACAACAGTTACAGCAGCAGCACGAAAAGATAAGCCAGCTCCAACAACCTGCACTAAAGCAGACGCAGCATTTACAGAGTTCCAGACCATTAGAACCTTCTACTGAGACCGTGCCTGACCCTGTCCACAAACAGAAGGTAATAAATTAGAGCTGTTATAAAAGCATCAGACGTAAAGGTCTTTTATATTTGGACATGCACCCTAATATAACCGACGAGGCAAAATTTTATATTAAAATAAAAAATAGCTCTTATGTATCATCAGACTGTTTGCCATATGCAGAGTACAGATGAGAGAAAAAACTATATTTTTGGAGTTAAAAATGTAGTCATTGTGAAAGTGTGCTGGCATATACTGAACTTTGTCCTTGCCAATATAACAACAAAAACTTTCACTTGAGACAAATTGTTTTGCCATTTACAGGTTACAGATGATGCATGAGGAAAATAAAATATCGTTTTGGGGACTAATAATGTAGTTAAAATGAAACTATACTGGTAAATTGCTTCACGGACATATCAGGAGCTTTATTTTTGTGTTACCGTATTCATATTTATCAAGCTGTAGATTTTTGTTTGGTGTGATCACATGTCAAAACAAATTATGCTCTGTCCCCACAAGCACCCCTGGAGGCACATGAATCAGTCAGTCAGTCCTGTTCATTCAGTGTTAGAAACATAAGGCTATAATTGTTACTCACTACTGATTTCTGTTTTGGGCCTTTTCTTTCAGCTCTGCCAATGAAATCTTTTCACTCCCTGTGTAGCATGGAGCCACTGCAGTAGGCATCTGGTCCCTTTGTAACAATCCTGCATCAAAGTATTTACGTTCTCATGTAGCTGTTGTTTCTGTAGCAAAGTGTTTTACTTGATGAGGCTGCAAGCCCAAATTAGTTACCAAAGGGACATAATTGTCCTTTTCTTTATTTGTCTCCTCATAGACCTACAGGAATTACACTAGGTGACCATGAGATCCTTACTGCCTGAACTTCCTCTTTTCTTTTCCTGGCATTGTTTGGCCTCTCCGCTCTTCCCTTCCCCTATGGGTGCCAGTCAAGAGCATGTCTTGATGCACATGTGGCAGATACAGGAGCTCACTATGTAATCCAGACCTGGGTCTCTCTCGTCATCTTCTGTTGTGACTTCTGTTATATTTTGAAGTTCTGGCTCTGGCCTATTTTGTCATCTACAGTTGTTACTTCTATCTTTTTAAAGTTCTTACTCTGGGCCTATTTTGTCATCTTCTGTTGTTTCTATTTTTTGAAGGTCTTACTCTGGGCCTGTTTTGTCTTTTTACAGACTTCAGTGTAGGTTAAAGGAAACGTGCCTCACCTCAGGAAAGCAAACAGCTCAAAGGAAAAAAAAGTAGAAATATAAAATAGTTGAAAGAAAATTTATTTCATTATTAAAATATGTTCAGAGTGATTTGTTCAAAATGCCATACGGTAGTTTTTCTTCTCTTCTTGACAGGAGTACATTGGCTCAGAGTATGCGTACAAGAATGCTCTGCCTGCCATCAGAGTTGTCATGCCAGTTCCAGTAGGTGTCTGTTTTGTTCTATCTTATTATTTTTGTTGTTGTGTGTTTTCATATGTCAGTGAGTGTGAATGAAGTTTTAAACACTGTGACAGATTCTTAATAAGTATTATTCATCTCTATGTAGGAATAAATCACCAAAAGTCCTTTCCAATCATCATCTAATGTGAAGCCCATAGGGGGAAAAGGAAACAAGGAGGGGTGATGAGAGTAGGAGATCACACGCAGAAAGATAAAAACGAAGGCTGACATAAAGCACCACCCGTTCCACCAAATCTCGGAGGAGACACAAAAAATAGGACTACTTCTCCCTCAAGCCTATGGTAACAGGCGACTGATATGCCTGGGGCTGGCAATCTCATTATCTAAAACATGTCGCTATACAAACCACCACTACAAGAGCATGTGAATGTTTTGGTGCAGGCTTCCTGCACGGTGAGCTGCTGTCGTGGTAGCCATGCTCTATGGGGTGCTAAACAGCTGTCTTATTTCTTGTTGCTGTTCAAACGAGGTAATTTCAAACAATGTGGATACATGAGAAGAAAAAAAAAGTGAATCTGTGAGGTTCAGAATTATCTATAGTTCTAGGTTCTTGACAATATGTGTTGCTTTCTGAAGAGCTTGTCTTGAATCTTCTGTGTGTAGCTTTATTGTATGTGTCAAGGGCATTTTGCACAAGCATAAGGGCAGCACTGCCTTCCTCAAGTACCACGCCAGGTGGCTTAGTTGATCATATCACTGCACAGTTTCCCGTCCCCAGTACTGTTCAGCAGTTCTGTTGTTGACTTCTTTCCATGCCATGATTATCAAACTGTCCAGCGTCTTCTCTTTAATCATCTTCCATCTGTTCTTCGATCTTTCATGTTGTCACAACATATTCCACCTTTCTTCTTCTAATAACGTGCTAAGAAAATGGATTGCTTATTTCTAATGTGAGTAATAAGCTTCTTTTGTGCACTGGCTTCTTTTAGGACATCCTCATCACTTTTTTTTTAGGTGATCCATGGTTTTTTAACATTCTACAGTGGCTTTCGGGGCTTGTCCTGCTTGTTTACTGATTATCCATGACTTGCTTCCGTGAATCAGGATTGGCTGTATATAACACTGACAAACTCTCTTATTTCCATTGACTAATATTTGTTTCATAAAATACTTTTATTTGATGGAATGCAACTTTTGCCTGGGCTGTTCTACTCTTCACCTCTGAGGTGCATCTTCCGTTTAATGTTATCAATGTGCCAATATATTTAAATCTGTTGATTTGTTTCAAAACTGTTCCATTTACTTTGATAGTCCATTCTGGACAAGTCATTTTCAAAGGCAGCATTGCCTGTGTTATAGACATTTCTTTCAGGAGGCAGGATGAATGAAAATGGCAAAATGTTAGCTATTTGTGATTATTTTTACACGCTTTTATTTAACTTCACTTGTATGTCACTTTAAAATCTTGCAGTCGATTTTTCAATCACTTCCAGATAAGCTATTCTAAAACTTGGCATAGTTGTGTATTCCCGATGACAATACAATAATCAGTCAATTATTTAATATTGTAATTATGGCATGAGTAATTAAAGTTTTTCGTAAAGAAATGTAAACAAATCAGGGGCCATAATCAAGTTAATTAAAAATTAAAGAGTACGTGGGGTGCTTCATTTTTTTCTATGCGTAAAACAGGGCAGTACTCAAACAAGTGTCTAGCTAAATCAAGGGAAACAATCCAAATTATAAAATTATGAATCTAGGGAAAGTCGAGTTCGATCTCTAGATGGCCTTCAAATTGAAGAAATTGATTGCACCAAATTAACAGGCACAAAGTAAAAAGGTAAAGGATCCCGTTACACGCTCATTGAGGCATATTGGGAATATGGTGTTAGGCCCATATTTTCTTGACCATCGGCACACTAGGGGTGATGTGGTCAGCATCAGGCCGGCTGCCTTAACCTTCCCAGAAGTTGCTGTGGTACCCAATTGGGGCTGGGTCGACCCAGGAGCCGTTTGCGGCCAAAAAAAATCCCACCTGATCTGGGGATCGAACCATGGAGCACTGAGCTAGGAAGCCAGTGCACTAACCACTATGCTACCGCGGCTCCCTAAAAGAAATGGATTGCTTAAGAAATTTTAGACCAGATTTACAATAAGTAAAAATATTGTGCTTTTTGTTAATTTGATGTTTTACTGCAAGCTATAAACTCCTTGAAAAATTATTTTAGGGTTTTTAGTGCATTAAAAGCGTGTGTTTAAAATATTTTAAAAATATTTTTTATTTCATATACGTCTTTCAAAACGAAGCCCTTTTTGGGCATCATGTAAATTGTCCATGCTTGTGTTAAAGTAAAATTGCCCCTCATCCAACTCAGTTATTTTAATTCACCATTGTTATTTATTTTCTCTTTATACAAATGTGTGTAACTCTTCCAGAATTTGAAAAATGCAGCAATGCTGAGGAAACTAGCAGTTGTCCATCTTACTGGCCAAAAGCTGGAGGTTGTCCTTGACCCAAGCACCACTGGTCAGCAACTTTTTGACACAATCATTCCATACTTGAACCTGGATGATTTTTATTTCTTTGGACTGACATATATGTCAGGTGAGTAAAAACATGAAACATTTTATAGGAGTCAGTTCTACAAATTAACAATAAATGCGAAACAGACTTTTCAGACTTACAAACATAGTCACAAAAAAACAACAAAGACAAGAAATCTGATAAGATGTGATGAATAAATATATGGGAAAAAAATAACAAATACCCAGCACAGATGAGTAGCCAGGAATATTTTCTCTTGAATGTTTACTTGTATTAATTATATAGTTGATTCACTGTTGCTGTTGTTGTGTACCTAGGGTGGCTGAGTTAGTCGCTCTTTTGCAGCCAATGCCAAGTTAAAAAATTGTTCTTGTGTTCTGTAGAAGTTGGGTAGTTCTGTATAATAGAATGAAAAAAAAACAAATAGTAATACGTCTTACAAAGAGAAAGGACAAGAAGAAACCTACGTTGCATCCACAAGGCCTTCGTCAGGGACAGACAAACAAGAGACAGGATGGAAAGAAAGTGAGAATTAAGTGGAGAATATGAAACTATAGAAATAAGAGAAAAATACTCCCTGATGTGTGTCACATGTTGGAGCAAAAATGTCTGCCACTAAACCGGAAAGCGGAAGTGGATAGTACATTAAAAGCAGAAATAAAAATAATGAAAATAAGGACTGGAAAATTTGTTTATTTAAAAAGGGACCTAAGACGCGTCAACAGTGAGTAATGCAGTTAGCCACTGTTAGCATCAGGGTCAGAGAACCAGAGCTGACCAAGACCCTACTCCACCTCCAAGTGGTGGTCCTGGAAACAGGCTGCATCACTGCAGTCTGGCTGAGTGAGTAGGGATCGAAGAGGGAAGGCTATCCCGGTCCCGGTCAACCCGCAGTGTGATAAGTTTAGACCCAGAAAGTAGGCTGACTTTCAGTTTCCATTGGTCCTGCTACTAACTCAACTGAAGCACTGACACAAATGTTGACCGAATGGAAAATTGATTGCAACAACGTGCATGTTGAATTTCGTGATAATATCGCAAATATGATGAAGGCCACAAAAGAAGCAAACTTGACAAATGTTAGCTGCTTATCTCATACATTACAGCTTGTTATTCACGATGCCATTCTATGTCAGCTATCAGTAGAAGAACTTATAACATCTGCCCGCAGAATTGTTGCGTATTTTAAACATTCTTCTGCAGCAACTGGTTGCCTTCATGAAATACAAAAAGAACTGGGATTGCCTGAACATCAGCTATGTCAAGATGTTGAGACTCGTTGGAATTCAACATTTTACATGTTACATCATCTTGCAGAACAGAAACATTTAATCTCATTGTTCAGCGTAGAAGTTGGCGATCATGACAGCAAAAGCCTGAATTTGACAACAAATCAGTGAAATCTGGTGTCTCGCGTTCTGACATTACTGAAGCCCTTTGAGCAACTGACTCATGAAATCAGCAGCGCAAATGCATATTTGTCAGTGGTCTTGCCAGCCATTCAAGCTATCTTGCTGTATCTGCAGAAGGACTAATGTGATGATGGAATCAAGAAGACAGTCACATAAATTATATCAGCGTTGAAACACAGGCTTTCTGGTCTGTTTGATCATGCACTTTTTGTTGTTTCTGCAGGATTAGATCCCCGTTTTAAACTTAACTTCTTAACTGAAGTACAGAAACTTAAAGGCAGGGCAAAAATATTAGCAGCTGTAACATTATGTCAATCTCAGGACGTCAACACTGTAAGTGACAACAGTATGAAAGTGAAATATGAAAATCCACCCAGTAAGAAGAGTAAGATTACATCAGATGATTTCTGGGCCTCATCGGATTTGGTGCAAACATGCAATAACCAGCCAGAAACCAGTACTTCAAACCTGATTGAAGATCAACTGAACATGTTTCTGAATGAACCGTGTGTGCTGAAGGATATTGATCCAATGTCCTGTTGGCAGACCAACGCTGACAGGTTTCCTATTCTCTGCTCCTGTGCACAACGATATCTCGCTGCGCCTCCAACAAGCGTCCCAAGTGAACATCTGTTCAGCACTGCCAGCAACACGTTTTCAGATAACAGATGTCTTCTTTTGGCAGAGAATGTTGAGAGACTGGGTTTTTTTTTTTTTTTTTTTTTTTTTGAAAGCCAATGCATGTTTCATGCAGCAATTTAAAAACAGATTAATAGCTAGTTAGTAGCATTAAATAGTTTCAAGATATTTGCCCTATTTTTTTGTAACGCTGTATAATTAATAAAAATGTCAGTAGACCTATTGAACATAACTTTGTATGCCCAACATTCACTCACTATCCGTATTCGTATTCGGCCAAATAGTTCAAGGCCTCTAATCGCATTAGGCCAAATAGTAAAAACAACTTTTCGGTGCAGCCCTAATATAAATATATATATATATATAATAGGAGGGAAGTCAAGGGTGATCGCAGTCATAGCAGAAAGTCATAATAAAACTGGGCCTAGATTGAAAATTACGCCTCAGACAAAAGAATGCTGGGTGTTCAAACCATAGGGTTTAAGGCAACAAATAAGTTGGATGAGGCGTTGCTCCAGGCGGAACCAACTGTTGGCATCCGAGGAACAGGATCTGATGGCTGTCACCTGGATGTCAGTTTCACCGTGGTGGCCAGGGCCATTGAAGTGGATGGCCACAGGTGTGGATTTCAACTGAGATGCCGTAGAGGTGTCTGCAGAATCCGTCCCCCAGTCATGTGCCCGTTTGTCCGATGTAAGTAATATTGCAACGTTTGCATATAATAGCATAAAGGATGTTACGTGACTCGCATGTGAAGCCATGGGTGATGGTGAACTTGGCCTTAGGGAATGACACTGAACATGTTTGGATTACATACTGACATGTCTTGCATCGTGTTCGGTTACATGGCTGGGTCCCAAAATGACCATTTGTTACCGCTATGTCTCTATTTGTGATTTATGGTGCGAATGTTGTTGTGGGCCGTCGCTTTATTATGGTTAATGACGACGAGACAAACGTAACAGTAACGATTGGGTCATAAGACTGACCAATTGGTAAGTAAGGCATACTGGACCCATTGTTGAACGTGAATGGCGATACGATTTATTACAGAAAGACGTTGACATCATGTGCAAGTACAGTTCATCGATATGGTTTTGACAGTATATACATTGGCATATATAATAATCAACATGGACGTTGACTGACTGCACTAGCCGTTACCACACGAAGGTTAACGGAAGCTCTACAGCAACGTACCAGTAGAGTACATGGGTTTACAACAGTGACCATGATAAAATCTTGGAGCATATATCTATATAGAGTTAATTACGATCCAAATAGCTCTTAGCGTAAACTGGACGCACTACCAGCTGACATAACTGGTCAAGCAGAAGCTCTGCAGTTACGTGTAGGAGGCTAAGTATCGGAGGCGAGATACTTAAAACGAGCTGTTTTCTGGCTAAATATTTGAAATAAAACGATTCTTGGTATTGCTCATCAAGAATATCATCTTCATCTTTCAGATGATTATAATTTCTTTTTAACCGTGTCTTTCCTTGCTAAGGACAAGCACATGGTAAATTCACGTCTATACAAGACGGAGGATATCGGGATCTGCCTCAAGTACGTTGCCCATATAGCAACAAATCACTGCGTCATACCACGCCATTCCCCATTTAATAATGGTGCACGGTCGTACGCAAATAACATTACAAAACATATCAATGCTGTGCTCAAATGCACGTCTGAAAATACCAGGCGTGTATCTGAGAGCTTTAAACATTTATCTGACCCTCAACGAATATAAAGTATTTAACACCATTGTTGACATTGATTCCGTTCTCCTTGTGTTTTTAGTTTTCCCTTCATTTCTCTTACCCTGGGGATGCCAGAACAAGACCAGCATTGAAATGCTATCAAGTGGCTTTCTCAATGTGTGTTCTGGGCAACACTCTTCTCTTCACATCTTGCTACACTGATGTTTGTAAAAGTACCAGTGGGTCTTCACTTTCATGGAAAATTTCTTGTATGTAGAATTTTAACGGTGTTACTACATGTCAGAGTACCATAGTAAATTGTTGTTTCTTGTGCACAAAGTACGCCTGCGTCTGTTTCAAAAGACTGTTGTTTTCTGTTGTTACAGAAGGGGAGCACTTTATTTTGGATGCTGACACCAAGCTACACAAAGTAGCACCCGAGAGTTGGAAGGAAGGGCTGAAAGGTCAGGCCATTCCTGTGACCTTTACTCTGTATGTCAGGATCAAGTATTACCCAGATTCCCTCACAGATTTTCGGTAAATTTGCCATTATTGCATTAGTACGAAGTGATTCATGTTATGACATCGAGACTTGTTTTCTTAAAGGTTTCCTGTGCCTTTAATAATAATGGCTGTATATAGAAAGTTCATAATGCTGGTTAACGTCTTGTTGCAGTTTTTATATTTGGGAGGTGTGCAGAAGAAGTAAGGCTTCTCTATATGCAAAAATGACATAAATGTCTGTAATTTTGGTCTGGGAATGATCATTAAAATCTTAATGAATGAAAGTTGATGGTAGCTAACAATGTCCAAGCCTTGTATAGCTTCCAGGGGTCTTGAGACAAAGAACAATTCAGGCTACTTCTTCCTTAAGCATGTCATAAGAGGCATTTATATTAGGTTGTGCTAAATAGGTATTGATTGATTGCTTGTTCACAGATTTTGTGAATAAATTTAATATGTTAATGTCTTCCACTTTTGTAGCCACTCAAGCAGTTATCATCTCCTCTACCTTCAACTGCGTAGAGATGTCCTGGAAGAAAGAGTAACATGTGACTCTAACACACTTACACGATTGGCTGGTCTCGCTATGCAAGCTGAATATGGAGACCACAGCCAGACACTTATGGAACAAAACAAATTTGTGCTTGAGCATTACTTCTCCAATAGAGCTGTGAGAAGATTTGGAGCAACAGTCATGGAGAGTAATGCCATGAGAGAGCACAGAAATTGTGCAGGTATCCCAGAATCCCAGGCAGAGATTGAGTACATAAAGGTAATTACTGTAATTGAAGTTTAGGGTGGGTTTATTAAAAAAATGGGAAAGCAGTATTGCATCTTACCAGGACCAAAGACAAAGAAAATTTCCTCCTTGCAGCCACAATTCCTTTGTCGGGGTAAGGAAATAAAGCAAGAGTTAAGTAAGTGACACCATGATAAATAAAATAAAAAATACCACCCCATTGAAGCTGGCCGCCATGCATTGAATATGCACAGTGCCTCATCTTCTTAATTGAAGTTTATAAAATTTAGTTTTTTCTTCTTTAAATCCATGCTATGCAGTATGCAAGAACTTTGCAATGCTTTTTTTGATTTTTGCAAGCAAGTTAGGATCTGACTATTTATTAATTTTTAAAATATATTTGGTGCTAACTCAAAATTATTTTAGTTAAATTGATGGCTAATAAATATATTGCAGTTCATAAGTTAATGCTACCTTTTGTTGTATCCCTTAAATTTATGGTTAAGTATTAATTATATCATTTAAATTTGGGTTAAAATGATTACATTTAGGACATTGACAGCTAATGAACAGCATAGATTAAATTTTGAGCTAACCAATGGTTTAATCCAGCGGTGGCCAAACTACAGCCCGCGGGCCAGATCTGGCCCGCCAACCATTTTTGACCAGCCCGCCAACCTGTTTTGGCCGGCCTCTTATTGTTGATTGAAGCCACACTCTTCACGATGAAATAACACACAAATGTATGTTTGAAATAAATAATTAAATGTCATATTACAAATTAAAAAAACTAATTAAAACAACAGATTCATTATAATATTTTTTTTTACAGTTAATTCAGTCCGAAGACTGGTATACATGTCTTTGCAGATGTGCAGTACAGTAGTCTGCCGTTGCTTTCTGTACGTGGTTCATTATATATGTAAAACTAAATCTCAGAACGTTATTTTTTAAGGATTTTATAGGTCTGGCCCTCTGGTGTCACCCTTTACCATAATCTGGCCCTCGGCCAACCTTAGCTTGGCCACCACTGGTTTAATCCATTAATTTATAGGAAACCAGTGATTATATAGCCTTGTGTAGTTCTCAGGAGTCTCTGAAGAGACAAAGAAAGAATAGTGTTGGGAACTTGTTGTTGGTATGTTCCTTCGGTTCTTGAAGACGTATTATTGCCGTTATTATTATTCATTAAAGAGTTCATTCTTTATTTCTTCAAGTTCTAGTGTTATGTTTTTATATGTTTAGATTGTTATTATAATTATTCTAGTCTTATGATCTTGTACCAAGTGATGCTAGGGTCTGTTCTATTTAGATAACGTACATTGTCAAATGTCAAACAACAACACCAAGGTCAAGGAATAACGGTAAAAATCCATCAATACTTACAATGAATAAACGTCACCAAGAAGAAACGCCATCATAGACGACTGGTCACATTTATTATCGAATTTTTGTAACATATATACTATGACTTCACACTGTACTTTTACATTAGACTATAGATCTTATTCATAAACTCGCACAGACCATTTGTGCATTAATTTCAATTATCAGACTTTTAAAGTCTTCACAGTTTATATATCTCTTATATCACCGCGTTAAAATTTCAGTACACTAGTACACATTTTATTTGTGTCTGCAAAATCATTCTAGCTTTCCTAGCATAATTTGATTCTGAGTTCATATTTTATTTTCATTTGGCATACCACGCCATTTTTATTACTAACGTATCAATTATTGATTATTCTGGTCTTCTTCTTCTTCTTGCGATCGCATCTTTGATGATTACACCGTCAGACGAGTTCTCATGATGAATTCGACTGTTGTTTGAAGTTCCTCTTTAACTCCATATAGCTTTGAGTTTAGTGTTGAGTCATTGGGCCAGTATATCTTTCTTAACTGGTCATACAGAGGACAGTCCTGTAGAACATGCTCAGCAGTTTGTTCGTTTAATCCACATGTGCACAGTGGTGAAGCAGACAATCGTAGCTTGTGCATGTGTTTATTCAGTTTGTTATGCCCTGTCCTGAGTCGAAAAATAGTTGTCTGTCCCTGCCGGTAAGTTGGCCATCTGTAACTGTCTTTTTTTTCTTGTTGAGGTGATCACTGGCCCAAGACAGTATACATGTTGTTAGATGTGTAGTGCGAGCGTATGATGAATTGAGTGTGGGTGCGAATGAAGGCGCGAATGTGTTTAGGCTCGTATAGATGTAGATCCTGCAACCCATACTCTCACATGCAGTAATCAAGGATGCTTTGACACTGCAGGCATGTTTCAAGACATTTATTGACGGGAACACACATAGTATCAACAGGAACAGTCAGTGTAACAAGGTCATGCTGACCTGACATCGATAGGTATACATTTGGCATTCAAAAAGGTAAACATCAGAATAGACGTGCATGGTCAATAGCAAAGTTCTTCAATAATGACAGTTCGTAGCGTCGCCCTTGGCGTCTCTGACTAAACGCGTCAGATGCCTTAGTCACTTGGACACATAGGTGCAACTTGGCACTCCCCGCCAATTGCACATTATCAGGCTGTAGTATAATAGCCGGAAGCACAGGCCTCGTTCTGACGTCGGCCGTGTACTTCTGTTAAATAGGTTATCATCAACCCTGCAGTAATACTTATTGTAGATAGAAGTTCCGCCAATCTGCGGCTCCCACAATATATCTTCGTCACTGGATTTCTGGACAATATAAGACTAACAGTCTTGGATGGCTACCTCGAGCACAAATATATAAGTTCTGAAATGGCGGATCAGTGAGCTGCTGTTCACCCTAGGTAATCCTTTACATGTTCTGCCACCGAAAAGCGTAATAATGCATAAAGGTCGGTATTACCTGGCAAATGAATCCTCAGAACATCACAAGGAATTCTGTCGTCATCCCGACGCACAGAGATTCACTGGGGAAAACTGCCATAGCAGTTACTTCGAAGATTCTCCCCGAAAAACAATGGACTCTTGGTCCCTTCAGAAAAAAACAGGACCTCCCGGCTTCCCGGAAGTATATCTCACTCCCGCTTAAAAAACCTTCCCCTAGGCCTACGCCGAACTGTCAACCTCTGACCCTAAAGGTCAAACACAATGAATGAATAAACAAGGGAAGACAACCCCTAATCAACCTGACATCGCAGGTAAAGACACAATTATTCTTATGATACAAACATAAGCAAATAACTTGACAGATGACTCCGTCGAAAATGACAGCAACACCATCACAATGGCATTCGACGACTATTGAATTATTTATCCTTTTTTTTACACGGCACATTTAATCTCTGGACACCCAGGTCCTGAAATACACTTCTTATCAGTAAATCTAGGTGGCAATGGCCACACTTTGCTATACACTGTAAGGTGGTTAAAACCACATTAATTAAATACACTTCTTATCGGCCCAAAGGGCATAACGCAGACTACATGTAACTATGTATTTTGTGTCATTGTCCTATACGTGACACGTTTTAGTGTGACTCTAGTTGGGATGCTGAATGGTGCAATCACCCCAGCCGAAAATAAACCAGCCATGATGATTACCCACCATGAAGCAGTCCTCAACAAATAG
Source organism: Oreohelix idahoensis (assembly GCA_024509875.1). Classification (NCBI taxonomy): domain Eukaryota; kingdom Metazoa; phylum Mollusca; class Gastropoda; order Stylommatophora; family Oreohelicidae; genus Oreohelix; species Oreohelix idahoensis. The sequence goes on along the minus strand of JAMPIV010001256.1, from coordinate 875,415 downwards.
GACTACCGTTCTTTCAGGCATGTCATACATGGTGACTAATGTATGTTTGTGCACACTGCCACTTCAACTGGTCCTCTTGGAGGAAACTTACATCAAGCATTTCTATGCTCTTGCAGCTACGGTTTATGTTGCAATTTGTTTTACATTATGAGGTTGCCAGCATCATGCACAGCCTCATATTAGGCACCTTGTACGACATGCCTAAGGGTGCAGTAGTCCTACTCTTGCTTTCGCTGTTCAGAGACCCCCCCTGGAACTACACGGTGCACTGCCTTATTTAGTTCACAACATTTTGGCTTTTGGTAAATCTTCAGTTAACAGTGTTGTGATTAAACTAGGAGACTCATTTAGTGCTGACAATGTTAATTTGCAGTTGTGACAAGAGCCAGTCTAATGTCCCACAATGTTCATTTAGCTGCACAATAGTTAACATTTTTCTGTTATTTTACCACGTGTATATCCATCTACTTGCACATTTACATCCATCAACACTATTAAGTGATTTTCCGTTGAAAGGGGAGCAAAGAATAGTAACACTGTAACCTACCAAGCCTGTCATAAAAGGCTCATAAGGAGAGTTGGGGCCACCTACCTCATTGTCACGAAATGGATTTAGGACTAGAGACTGTCTACATACAGTGACAAGACACTAGTGAGAAGGAAGACTGGAAAATTAGATTTTTGAAGAAAATGATAGTGAAATGTGAACAGCTGACACTATTGGCTCCGAGGTTAAGAACCGAGGTTGATTCTTTCCTCGCCACTTCGGATGTCTTATGTGCTATAGTTGTCAACGACCTCTAGCTACCCTAAGGGGATAAGGTTATATCAAGATTCACAAACACTAAGATACAGACAACATATAGCTACTGTACTTAAAGGAAATGACTGATGCCAGCTACAATTTATACAAGTTTATTATACACCTATAAACAAACTCATATACATGTCAAATACATCAAGTGCGAGGATGCACACCTGAAACAAAATCAAGCACAGTTAAAAATGCATCAACCCCAACCCTTATCCCACAATTGCAACCTGTATGGAGAAAGTAGGTAAGGTTAGCTGAAAGGAACTACACTGCACTTGATGTCACCTACACTCCAAACTAGCTGTTCTAAATTCTAACTCTAACTCTAAGTCCACTGATAGCTGGAACGACCACGAAGTGTCTACACAATCTCTGCACAGACTTCGGTTCTACACAGCCTATCATGAAATCTCCTGAACACAACTAACTGCACCTCTAAACTTCAGCAGCTGGCCTCTGCTATGATCTTCAACAAAACTACGTCTCTTTTCTGTGCTGACTTCTGTAGAGAGAATGTTCACCCTTTCTCTCTCCACGAACTCTGGAATTTGATGACTGAGGTTTAACAGAACCCCACTGGATTCTAAACTGGCACTGCAGCTGACTTCTACCACTCTGAAATTACCTGCCCGAGTACCTATAACTGGGCGATGGGGCTATCGGCTTTATTATGGCCGTGAAGAAGCGAACAAAAAATTACCACGACGCTGGCAGCATGCCAAATCTGCGTGTGTAACGAGCGTCAGAACTCAGGATTTATCCACAAAAATCTTATTCGCTGGAAAATGTCTTCCCCTGGCTGGGAAAACGTATTTTCTTCCTCTCCTTCCACCACTGGCAATTAACGTAAAACCCTTGCGGTTCTGCGAATGCCCCAACTTTGCCGTGGGAGAAATTTTGTGGTCTCAAAATTCCGCTCTCATTCCCACAAAGCCGGTACCTGCTGTTTTAGACAAAACAAAACAACAGCTAAACAAACCGTAATAATACATTTCAAATAACAATTAACTTCCTTACTCTTCAACACGTAACTCCCCTCTCTTCTCTCTCTCCGAGTCAAAATAAACCTCACCCGGTAATACAACACCGCAGACCGTCTGACCCAGGTTCTGCCTGACTAACTACGAGCAACAACAATATTTTCACTGGCCTGTCTGGGCAGACGTACTGTGGCCTACTTCTTACGCTGACACTAATGCCGTAATGATTAATACAAAATAAAACTAGCCCTCTCTAGGAATTCCTAAAATTCCCGTCAGTATGATTAATCACCTCAAAATTGAAATAAAATATTATTCCCTTAACATAAATAAATTTCATCTCCATCTTCTGAATACACAGAATAACAAAGCACAATCAATAACATATAACCCTGTTTACACTAGCATCTACATGCCGTCAAAAGTTATACATAACCCCCGATTATCAAATTGAAAACCCCGTAGTTCAACCACGTGTTTATAATTTTATGACCACGTGCTTATCTCCCCCTCGTCCCTCTGAACGTCGTATCAATAACAATTCCGTAACCAACGCGCCCACGCGCTTCCAAATTATGCCTCTTTCACTCCCGTCCACAGATAGATGTGTACTATAATATAAATAACTTGCAGCAATACATTCTCAATAAAATCCCAAATACACACGCTCCCGTCATTCTGTAAATTCATAAACCAGAGATGCGGGTTTCTCTCCCGACCTACTTTGCAATAATACAAAGCGGTGATATCTCAACTTTTAAACCATGCCACTATTCCTTCAACAAGGAATTAGATGGACCTATAAAGTTTCAAGTCTATCACTAAGATCGAATTGATGGCTCTGGAGTTAAGAATTAAATTAAACTAAAACTTCCCAAGAAACTTAAATGATCGGCTAGGACTAGAAAAATTAAATAAAGTCCTCACGCAAAAATTCATGCTTACCAAATCTCGAATGTCCAACTGAAAGGCAATCGACAATTTGCTTCTGGCACCCAGCTTGGCAATTTTTCATTAAAAGAGAAAGAAGCTATGAAATATAGGCCTTTTATAATCAAGACCCCCACGCGCCGACTTCATGACGTCATATGCGCGGCGTGGTTCTAAAGCCAATGGGAGCTCTGCATTTCAACTGCAGTTAGCTCTCAGCCAATCAGAATCTTAGATCATGCTGATGCAACCAGTTTCTGCTAGACAAAGAAACGGCATTAAGCTCTGCCCTCTAGTGGCAATGAAACAAAAATGGCCAATATATATATATATCAAATCCCGAAAAATGTGTCTAGGGCCACCTGCCCTATCTTTAAAAAGACTAAAACTGGGGCAAATCCTGATCTAGCCTCTATAATCTTTCTTCTAGAAAAATATTGTCCAATTCCCTACACCCCCATTCTAAACACATAAAGAAGAACCATAAAGCAGATGAGATCAAACTCCCTCGTGATCTCATCTTGAAAAAACGTAAATAATAGAAGGAGAAGAAACATGAAGAAGGATTTTTCTGTAATCCCTCCAAAATAGTAAACAAAATGCAAGGGGAAAAAACATGGGCCATTTGAAAGACAGAATCTCAGTACTTTCGTCACATGGGCCATTTGAAAGACAGAATCTCAGTACTTTCGTCACACTCATCCTAGCTCTAAGCCAAATAAAAACTGATGCAAATATGGACAAATCATCATAAATGGGTGCTAGTGTGGAACAGAGACAGGATGATTTAAAATATTATGAAAATATCTTTAATATGGATCTAGTGACATGAACCAGACAAGTACCACTGGAACAAGAGATGAGAAGAATATGCTGGCAATTGATGGGACACACAAGGAGGAAACCCGGTTGATGATAGCATTATAAGGCAGACCTTGTTCTAGAATCCATGGGGTAAGAAGACATGGAAAGATCTTGAACAGATGGCACAAGACAAGAGGACTTTGCATGAATTTGAATATGTAGCACAAAATAACTGTCTGCTGCTTGTTGTTTGCATCTGGTGCTAAGTGATGTGCCCATATTAATGAACAGTAACATTTGCACTCTGCAAAACCCATTGCTATTTATAGTTTCATTGTGATGCAGTTTTAAACACACAACAGACAGACAGGCAAGACACAAACTTCATCATTTTATTATTATAAATGTAACAAAAATTAGTTTTCTTTGCTCAAGAGTTAACTGTTTTATTTAATTATCTTTAGGTTTAACAAATCAGTTTGACGAAAATAATTCCAAGTGAAGTTATTTCGAGTCCCTCCATTCTATCATTTGTATCTATATTTATTATTATATTATATGTACGATCATTCATTGGCACTAGCATTCCGGCACGCCTGTCTTGATGTTGACTTTCAATGTCTGTTAAGGTTATTACAATATTTTGTAAGCTTTCAAAATTTTGCCTTAGAATGATATGCAGTCTTCCCCTTTTTCCATTACTAAGTATATTATACGTAAGTTTCTTCTTCGCCGTACACTCTCGGACGTCTACTTGAATGTTTTCAAAGAAAGCAGTAGTCAGTTTGAGGCTGTATGAATCTCCGTAGAGCTTTTCTGCGAATGGTACTGGTGTCGGCCATATGCACCGTCTCTGTTCCTCATATATTGGGCAACTTTGAAGCAGATGTTCAGCAGTCATTTTATCAGTGCCACAGTTACACTGATCGGTAGTTCCTATCTTTAGCTTGTTGAATAGATGGTATCTCAATCTGTTGTGGCCAGTTTGATCCCGTAACAATATGACTTTTCTGTAACGGTCTTTCACGAGAAATATAACGGCAGCTTGCTTTAAATTTCAGCATGTGAGACACTTGCCAGAGTATGGGATCCATTTCTACAAACTTTTCAAGGTGAGCATTTCATTATATTTTGTTATGTACCTGGGTGTTACCAGAGCCTGAAAGAGAAGCAAAGAGTGGTATCACAAGCCCATGCCATGCTTGTCATAAAAGGCAACTAAGGAGGGTTGGGCATTGGAATGGCTACTCTATCTTGTAGAAAATTTAAGCCAAAAAATAACTTTAGAAAATGTGGACAAGAACTACATAGGCGCCAGTGGAATGGGTAATTAAAAGAAGATGTGGATAATAGATAGAAGACACACTGAGGAAATTTGTTGATAGCATTACAAGGCAGTCCTTGCTCTGGAATCCTTAGATTCCTAGCTATTACCCTAGGGTAATAGAAGTAGACAGAGATAAGAAAATGCACGGATAAGAAAACGAGAGATAGAAATGAAAGGGTTTGAGAAGGCATGGAAAGACGTTGAGCATTGGACAAGAGTTTGTTGATGGCCTATTCTCCTTAGGGAGCTGAAAAGTATTGATAAAGATGATGATTCTATTATACCAAGCTAGGGAAACTATTATTTACCTGTAAAAACCACCTTTCTTCTTCTTCTTCCTCTTCCTCGTTCGCCCTGAAAAGGACGGTGGTTGCATTGTGTCTGTTTACAATGTAGCTGTGATATCTGCACCGTTCGGTCGACACATCCGACTTCTGCACGGCGTTTTTTAGGACCGGGTTTGCCTTCCCATTGCGATCCGTGCTCGCTCAGCCAGACTGCATTGCTGCAGGCTGTTTCCAGGACCACCACATGGAGGTGGAGCACGGTCTTGACCAGCTCTGGTTCGCTGGTCCTGACGCAGGCAGTCAAGCTATGAGTCGCTGACTGCGGTCTCTATTGCTGCGTCTTCTGGTCCCAAAACCACCTTTAAACTTTTATATATTCAAGTTTTACAAGTGTATAGTTCATAATTCATACTTTTTTTGTGTCTGGTGCATGGAATTTACAGTTTGAACTTTCTTATTGTTAGAACATTGCGCACAAATTCTGCTGCAGATTGTGAGTTCATAAAATGAAATAGATTTGTTTATTTTATAAAGAAAAGACGGTTAGAGCAGCAAGAAAACCGTTCATGGAGGTCATCTATTGTGGGAAAAAGGGAATGTTTGACCTTCAAATTGCTTGATTTTCTACCCAATAAGAGCACTTTGAACATTTGTTGTTGTTGTTGTGTGCATGCAAATCTGTTTTACGCAGTACCACGAATTTGGTTATAATTATTACAGTGTTGACAGAGATCAGTTTGTGCCACATGTAACTTTAGTTAATCCAGCTGACAAGTATAGTTTATTCCAGGACTCTGGTAAAAGAGGAGACATGACTTCAGTCTAGTATTTGGTTAACCATATTTAAACTGCCATTTTGTTTCTGGTAAAGAAAATAAATAAAAACAAATAACATTAAAGTAAAGTGTTTTAACAGTTATTGAAAATAAATAAGTCTGATTTTGTTGTAAGACATAAGTTGGCACAGATTTCAGCTTTTACTTTTGTTGTTGTACAAGACTTAAGTTGGCACATATTTCAGCTTTTACTTGTCTTCTTCTTTGATCCATAACCGCCAAAGCAGTCAGTGGCCATCGAACCTGGTGGTGTCTTGTAGGGCAGCAACAAATTGATTCCACTTTGCTCGGTCGGCGGCCATCCTTCGTACAGTGCCCCAACTCTGGTTCATTCTTTGCATCTCGGCTTCCACAGTTCTCCTCCAAGTTGTTTTTGGTCGGCCTCTCTTTCGCTTTCCCTCGGGGGTCCATAGCATAGCTGTTCTTGTGATGGTATCGGGTTCCTTCTGAGGACGTGGCCAACCCAACTCCAGCGTCTGCCAGCTATGATGGTGTGCATGTCCTCCTGGTTACTCCGAATAAGTAGCTCTTGGTTGCTGATGGTGTTTGGCCAAAAGATTCGGAGAATTTTCCTTAGGCAAATTGTGTGGAAGGAGGACAGTTTCGACATTTCCTTCTCTGTTACTCTCCAGCATTCCGCACCATAGAGAAGCACAGAAAGTACACAGCTCTCATACAGTCTTAATTTGGTGTTTGTGCTGTACTTTTACTTGTGTTGTTGTACAAGACAAGTTGGCATAGATTTTAGCTTTTACTTTTGTTGTTTTACAAGACTTAAGTTGGCACAGATTTCAGCTTATATGTTTGTTGTTGTACACGACTTAAGTTGGCTCAGATTTCAGCTTTTACTTGTGTTGTACAAGACTTAAGTTGGCATAGATTTCAGCTTTTATTTTTGTTGTTGTACAAGACTTAAGTTGGCATATATTTCAGCTTTTACTTTTGTTGTTGTACAAGACTTAAGTTGGCACAGATTTCAGCTTTTACTTTTGTTGTTGTACAGGACTTAAGTTGGCATAGATTTCAACTTTTACTTTTGTTGTTGTACAAGACTTAAGTTGGCACAGCTTTCAACTTTTACTTTTGTTGTTTTACAGCCACTGAACTATACCCTTTTGTGTCATTACCCTCTTTGCTCCTTATGGAGCATGGCACCACCCTGCAACAGGTCCCTGTGCAGGAAGTCTGCACCAAAGAATTCATGTGCTCATGTAGCAGTGGTTTCTGTTGCTCTTTGTTTTACATGATGAGGTAGCCATCCACATACACAACTTCCGGTTCAGCACATCTCTTATGACATACCTGACAGGCCAGTAGTCCTGTTCTTTCTTTGTCTCCTCAGAGACCTCTGGCACTAATCAGTGAACATATTTTGTATGGGCTACATTTATTTGGTATAAATAAATAAAAAACGTAACGTATCCATGTGTTGATTTGTTCACAGACCAAATCCAGTACTGACACATACATGTGGGTTGGCCTTAGCCAGCATAGTCTGGTATTGGCTGAACCTGAGACGTATGGCAGAAGCATTGTCCAAGATCACCCCTGGAACTCCATCCTGAAGATTTCTTTCAATAAAAGGCGTTTCAGCATCCAACCAAAGGTGGAGATTACAAGGGGGAAACCACCAAAGATTAATTTCTACACAAGTTCGTACAGAAAGTAAGAGATTTGATTGAGCATAAAGTGAAATGTTAGAGGGAATTTGATTGAACATATCTTGAAATGTTAGAGGGAATTTGATTGAACATATCTTGAAATGTTAGAGGGAATTTGATTGAACATATCTTGAAATGTTAGAGGGAATATGATTGAACATAAAGTGAAATGTTAGAAGGAATTTGATTGAACTTGAAGTGAAATGTAAGTGGGAATATGATTGAACATAAAGTGAAATGTTAGAGGGAATATGATTGAACATAAAGTGAAATGTTAGAGGGAATTTGATTGAACATATAGTGAAATGGTGGAGAACAATTGAAATGTTGTAGATACTGGTTTATTGATTTTATAAGAATGCAAAGTTTTTAAAAAATGAGACACATGAAAGTTTCGTAAGCAGAAAAACTTTTATTCATAGAAAAAAGGGCTAGTTTCTTTAGTGTGGTCATAGAAAGTTTGGAAATTTTGATTTGGACAAAAATGGTATCCGCAGAAAGGTTGGGTTACTTCACTTAACCAGTGTCACTGAGTTGTGCTAAGGCTAGATCATTTTACAGGCCTGTATCCTTTATTTGAACACCCGAAAACCAAAATATTCTGAAAATCAAAACTTTCTTTGGACTACTTTTCTTTCACAATTTGGACGATTTCTATCTTTTGTGACTTTGGGCTATTTTTATCAGAATTTGGGCTACTTTTTCTAACACGATTTGGGCGTCATCTGAAAACTGAATAAATCCGGTTTCCGAAACAAAGCTGACCCCAAGGATTTAGGATAAAAGAAGACAGCGCTTTAATTGGATGAAGATGGTATTTAAACAAAACAAATGTAGATTATATATCTTGTACAGTGTTGATACTAACAGACAAATATTACTGAATTGAAGAAAAACAAAAGAAATGTCAGAATACTTCATGTAGACAATGTAGTGTCAAGAAAAAAACAAACACATAATTTTGTAGGGTGATGAGTGTGTCCAGGACAGATCAAATGATTTCAGTTTGCCTTCAAGGAATGGGATAATTATTAAGGGGTTGAATTTTGTTTGTTGGTAATGTTATTACAAGGTTAAGTGTTTCTTAACATGACTTTTCTATTATCTTGTGCAGAGGCCGATATCTACTTCAGTTTTCGACAGACCAGCACAGATTTCAAATCAGAATGAGAACTCGGCCCAGTAATCTGGAAACATTATCTGGTAAGTGATCTAATTTCCACTTTTAGTTAAAGTAGACAGATAATTCATTTTTATTATCCAGTTGGTGAATTTAAGCCAGTATTTGATTCATTTAAACTGTGCGATCTACCCAGCTGTAAATGGGTACCTGACTCTGCTCTTGAATTAGGGTGGCAAATGCAGAGAGGAAGGGAACTGGTCACTTCACCACATAAAGCTGGACCTTGTATAGTGAAGTTTTTGACACTTCGATTCACTACAGCAGTATCTGCTATAGGACTACCTTTTTTGGGGGTTCATTGTCCTGTAGGTGACTTTGGGCTAGCCTTACATTATCTGGAAGGTGAATTTGATTCATTCATTCATTGTTGCTTTGAAAGGATTAGAAAATGTTGTAATAACAGGAAAGAGTAAAGTTTAAAGTATTAAAGGAACATAGAGTGAAGATCATGAATGACGTGGCAAAATGGTTAGGAAAACAGTATCTGAAATGCTTAAACGACAGGTCTTTGAGTGGAATTTATTGTTAATGCCACTGAGCATGACATGGTTGTCTGTTGTAACTGTCTTATTAGTTGTCATATTATGTGCATTGTCTATTGTTGTCATTCATTCCTTTCTTTCATTGCACACCTTCTGTTCTTTCTTTTCTTGCACCTGTTTTTATCTGTTATTTTCTGCATTTCATCCGAGTCTGCCCAATATTTTATTAACTATTTTTCCTTTCTGTTTTTTCTGTTCTCTCGACTGTTTTTATGTCTTACCTTCTTTTATCCCTACTTGCCCCATATTTTATTCATTCTTGTTCCTTCTTTTCTTGCTCTATTACTTGTATCTATTACCTTCTTCAATTCATCCATATCTGTTCAGTAATTTATTAATTTCTGCTCTTTCTTTTCTTGCATCTATTTTTATCCTTTATTTTCTTCATTTTGGCACTGTCTGCCCCATATTTTATTAATGCATTTTCTTTCTGTTTCTTTTCTCATAATCTTATGTTTTGTCTCCTTCAGGAGATCTCTCGGTAGAGATGAGGGTTCAGACTGCAGATGCTGGTGTAGGTGATGATGAAATTGGAGAGGATGTAGTTGAAGAGCTGGTACCATCTCCCGCTTATGTGGACCCTAGTCAGCAGGTAAGCTATAACTTTAGTAGTCTGTAAAATAAGCATGCCAGAAGTGATTGTGGAACATGTTTATGGAACATATTTTGTTTGTGTAGTGCAGCTCTCTCTTTTATTACCAAGGCCTGAAAGGGAGACAGAAAATATCAACATGGTGACCTACCAGGCATATCATAAAAGGTGATTAAGGAATGAAGCTGCCGGTCGCACCAAGTGGCAATGCTCTTTACGACGCCACCTCAGATGGGGCGAAAAGAAGCTCTCACAACAAGCAGAAGCGAAAAGAAAATTTCAAAAGAAACACCAGGGAAAAAAAGCAGCTGAGGACTGTCACCTTAAGGGCACTTTGCCATAGTCAGTTATGACTGAAGGGGCTATTATTATTGTTATTATGATTGAGGAAGGTCCGTATGTGGCTGGCATCCTTAGGAAGTAAGCCATAAACAATGTCAGCAAACCTGAACAAGTCATCAAAAGCTGGATTCAGCCCAACCATCTAAGATGGAAGAGGGTCCTCAATCAAGGAGGATAATCATGTGGTTCAGAGAAAGCGGACAGAAGTCTGGACTACTGAGTTGCATTCTTTAATCTAGGAAAATCTCCAGAATCAACGCCTGGAATCTTCAAATACTAAATGAGCAAGGAAGAGCGGTACAGGTGCCAGCAGAAATGAAAACTATAAAACTGACATGGGGGCTGTATGAAACTACATAGAAGGGAATGGAAAAGAAAAAACTGAACGCAGGAGAAGCAGTGCTGTCTTCAGGGTATGAGGAAGCAAAGGACTTCATAGTGAAAATGTGGCTTTAATACTGTCAAAGGAAGCACAGAAGGTATTAATAGAATGGGAAACAATGGGGTCCGTACTATCAGCAAGATTCAAAACAGCCAAAAGGAAAATAAAGTTCAGTATCTTTCCATGTTATGCGCAAGTCATAACAGAAAATTGAATGAAGAATTTTACTGTAAACTTCACAATATCATGGATAAAAAGAGTAAAGACATTACAATCTTGTTGGGTGACCTAAGTGCAAAGGTAACAAGAGTTATGAAGAGATCATAGGCATCATGAACTTGGGACAATGAATGAAAAAAGGAGAAATATTAATAAACTTCTGGGAATAAAATTAGAGCAGAGGAAACTTTAGACCATCGTCATCATTGTCATTACCTTTCGGCTTCCTAAGGAGCATAACCCTTGAACAAATTCATGCCAGGTTGTCATGACCTGTGCCATCTCTCCAAGGTTTCTCCATATCTTTATCCTTTTATGTATTTTTCCAGTGCCTTTCACCATGTTCTATTCTGTCTCCCTATACTTCTCTTACCATGGGAATTCCAGACCAAGGACTTCCATTGTGAAAAACAATTTTCCTCAAAGTGTGTCATATCCAACGCCAGCGTCTTCTCACCTTTTTTTTCCCCACTGGCATTTGTCCAGTTCTTGTCATCAGTTCCACATTGGTGACCTTCTCGTGCCATTTCAATCCTTCTATTATGTGCAAGCACCCATTTGTGAGTCGTTACGTTTCTAGCTTCATCTTCATCCTTCCTGTTATGTCTTCACACATATTAATCCACATATCCCCACAGTGTTGTATAAGACTTTGTCAATGAAAGTAAGAAAAGTAGTTCTTCATTGAAGCCATAGTGCAAAGGAAGATCATTTCTCCCATTAAAAGGAAGCAGTTTATTTTCTTTTGGCATGTTATTACAAGACAGCTGGAATGTATTGTGACTACAGGAAAAAAACACAGATAAAGGATGACAAAGAGTGAAGGTATTGGACAGTTTGACATCATATGGAAAGAAGTCAACAGTAGAATTGATAAACGTAGAGACAGGAAGTTGTGGAGAGATATGATCATTTTCACCATGGTACTTGATGAAGAATGTGTTTGGTGTAATGATTCTCATCCTTATCTAGTTCTGTCAACATTTGTTATCTACCTACCTATTGGTTAGCTATTTGTTTTCAGGATTTCCTTACCTTCTAGCAGATGTGTATAACAGTTCAAGTTTTAATGCATTTTTTTTTTAAGGCATTGCCTGATGACGACGATGATGAGGAGGAGGCATATAGTTTATGGGAAGGAAAACCTCCATCGAGCTCCCAGCATCCTCTGCAGTACCGGAAGTAAGAGAAAGTTTATTTGCTGTTTCTGCCTACTCCAAAAATGTTGGTTATGTTTAATTTTTTTTTTTAAAACCTGTTTAATTCTGCGCAAGCACAAATACTATGATGTTACCTTTGCTGTTTCCAAATACTAAGTAGTCTTTCACCATTGTAATGAGATCTCAGAATTGTTTGTACTTGACTGGAATGGCTTGATACTATGTACACTAACCAGACATTAAAAATGTTAAAAGTTTTGATTACAGATTACATACATATCTGTGAGTGTTATACATATGTTGTCGCAGTGACTCAGGTTAAAAAAATTCTTCACATTTTTTTCTAAGTTATAATCGTACTGCTTCCTTTACTGTATATAAAATTCTTAACATTCGTGGCATATGTAATTTGTGACATACGTCCAATACTTCTTTCTGCATGATGGTTTGTGTAAATCACTGTTATTCAAAGTACGATGCACGAATCTCCAAGCATACACAAAAGAGGCTCAATGGTTCGCTGCAGAATTTTTTTTTTTATTAAACTTTATCATACTTTTTTTAAGCTGCAGAAAACAATTAATTAAGATTTAACTTATGATAGCAGTACGCAGGTAACAGAACATTCATTACGGACACATGTTTATTGTAAGTTTTGGAAACACTAGTTTAAATTATAGCAGTATATTTTGTGCATGTGTCATCATCATGTCTGTACACTGTCTGTTGTGTTGTTAATGTGAATGGCAAATATTAGTTTTGTGCATGTGGCATGTCTATTCAGCATTTTGTTACTTCCACCACTGCTATGTACCCAGCTTTTTTTTCTCCTTTAACACGCCTCTCTCCATTTGTCTAAAACATCCACTGTCTGTAATCTTTTACCAGATTATAATGATTGAGCTGACTGTGCCATTTTAATCCAGATTAGATGATCAGCATGCTCTCAAACTAACAAAAAGGTAAAGGCAGTCCCATGGCACATACTCTTGATCAGTGTTAGAGACTTAACTGTATTAGTTGACTAGTTCCCTTCCTTGCAGTCTTTGCCTTCCCTAACACAAGAGCAGAGTCAGGAACCTATTTACATCTGGGCAGAGTGGAGCGTGACACTACCAGGTTTTAATCTCAGAACCCAGTAACTTTATTGTGATAGGCAAGCACTCTAACCACTAAGCTAGTCGGATGCTCGCTTTCAGAATGGCCAAATGTAATGACCTGGTCACAGCAATGAGACATGGGTTCACAGTAAAATTCATAGCTGTAGATGTAGGCATAATTTTGTCAGCCATTCTAATCTCTTTTATTCTGCACTTTGTCTTTCCTTGATATTGTATTTGGGTATGCCTTTTTTGCACGTGTGTTTTTGTTTTAAATATTATTCTAACCATCAGCCCAGCCCTCTTTCTGTTTCTGTGCATTTCTTTGCATCCACTACTGTACCAAAATATGTTCTGTATCCAGCCCGCCCCCTTACCAGCCCCCTCGCATGGCCCAGATTCTAGGAGGTTTGCATGAGTTTCCAGAAGTGGACACAGTCCAGATGCATGCTTCAGTGGCTAACCTGGCCGACATAGACCTCGATGAGCATCAACTGCAGATGTTGCTAGGTATTACAACTGATTTTGTACTCTCCACATATAAAATATTATAGTAGCATGCATAATACATGTATACTTACACTGCTGCCATTGCACCAGTCTGCTTATTTGTGTAGTTTTATTTTAATTAGTTTGAAAAATGGTGGACATATTATTATTCATAGTGAAGTCACCATTTATTTATAATGAATAGAAAGTAAATATATTTATATAAATGGATTAAAATGGTTTGAAAAAGTCGATAATGTAAAACTGATGACAAGAACCAGACAAGTGCCACTGGAACAAGAGATGAGAAGAAGACGCTGGCGATGTATAGGACACACATTGAGGAAACCTGTTGGTAGCATTACTGTCACGTAGCGTTTAAAGGATAAGAGAATTATTTAGAGGAAATAATAGATCTGATGTGGAAGATTTGGCTCAAGGAATCCCTGCTGGGTTTTCCCACTTCCAAAGGGTGACGAAGAGGGTAAATTCTCCTAACTCGACAGGTCTGGAAAAGATTGTAAGGAGATATTTGGTCTCTCGCTACCGTCGTCCCCTTCTCAGTTATCTATTATTATTATTCTTTAAATTATATTATATTTTACGAGCCCCCCCTCCCTTATAAAGGAAGATAAACATAGACAATATTCAACATCTAATGGAAGGAACAAAGCGTGGGGTACAGTATATACACCCAATTGGTTTATTGCAATAAAGTGAATAGATGGTGAATGATAGTATTGTCGATGGAATTAGTGTCTGCTGTATGTATTATGTGTCTCACAATTCACGTGTTTTTCATCATGGATGACTAAACTTTGTGGCATTGATTAGGTGAGTTTCCTTTGTCGTGGACTTAGCTTTTCAGCCCCCGGCTGATAGTGAAGTGTGGTTAGTTCTCCGGTCTCCTGACGTTGCCCCGGTAGGTCTTGAATGGTTCGGATTTGCCTTCTCTGTGCTCGACTCCGTATTCTGCGCTGAGATTGGACTGTCGTGCAAGGCTCCACCATAGACTGAAGACAAATACGACGGCTTCATTAATTTTCTAGCTTTAGAAAGCAGTCTTTCCCTAAGCCGTCCCTCTGCCTGTCACCTCAGATTTTAGTCTCTAACATCATATGTCTAGAGTCTAATCTTGAATTCAAGTTTCTCCTGTCTGTCCTTTATTATATTTCTCTGCCCCAGTGGCAGTATTATAATTCTTTAGACTGATTTATCGTCAGCTTAACCCGATGAATTATTATAAATGTCAGTTAAACCCACCAAATTTATCATAGAAATGTCGGCAACAGTATTCTAGTTCTGTGCCTCTAGCCTAATCGTCATGTCATTATGATGAATTTAACAAATAATTGGACATCCGTGTTTTAGAATTGTCTGACAACATTATCACACACTTCATGTCTGGTCGCCTCGTCATATAATTTATAATGAATATATGTCACGGTCGGTCAACATTATCGTTACTATTAATTTCCGTTAGTCTAAACGTCGGGTCGAAAATAATCAAATAATATGGAAATTAATAGCTATATATATATATATATATATATTCCCGTTATACATTATTATGAACATGTACATATCCCGTGGGATCATAAAATATACCCGATCACATGTGGCTGGATGTGATCGTAAAACAAAAATATGAATAAAGTAAACATACCAATCTTGCGTCGATTTTGCAATGTACTACACATTTCATCACATTATATTCTAGCGAGATTTCACTTACCTACTCAAAGATGGACGCTAACCCGCAATTAGACACGTGGCTTCAGTGCTTTTAATGCGAGAATTCGCCGATAATTGGGTTAGACCTAGCTGTCTCAAGGGTTCTGGGCAAGTGAAGATTGCTTGTGTTGCCGCCTTTTAGCGGGTCATTTCCGCTTGGACACGTGATCCATAGCGTGCATCATGTGACATTAGCGTCAAATAAACGCTCCAATCAATAGCGTTAAAAGTCACGTGGGGTCTTCCTAAAGTGGCATAAACTGGTTTTATCAGCTTAAGCAGTCTTAAATTAAAACAGGTTCCTAGCTACCGAGGTCATTGGTCAACAATGACGTCGTATCTAAAAATAGCGAGGAGAAATACTGAATGCTAGGAGAATTTCCGCCAGTGACAATTCCCGGGACTTTGCGATCATGCATTGAGGATGAGAAAAAAACGATGTCACGTAAATAATAAAAAAAATGAAGAGAAGATTGGGCAAGTTGTCACACAAGCCCCTCCTCAAGTTTGACGTTCCGTCCAACTCCTCTTGTCCTGTCTTCCTCTTCTTTTCCAGTTTCTCATATCTCCTCGGTTGCGTCCGGATGTCTGCTCAAAAAATCTGCCCCTACGTTGTTCTTCCCAGGTATGTATTCTATGTGAAATGAATATGGCTGCAACAGGAGTGACCATCTCATAAGCCGGGCATTAAGGTTCTTCGACGCTGCAAGAAATATCAACGGTTGGTGATCACACTGCACCGTGAACTTTTTCCCGTATAAATATGGTTGAAACTTCTGCACAGCCCATATTAGCGACAGACATTCTCGTTCGATGGTAGAGTAGTTCTGTTCAGCAGGGTTCAATTTCCTACTAGCATATGCGATGGGGAATAGAGTTGCAGAAGGTCTATCACTAGGCTGCAGGAGAGTGGCTCCTATCCCTATATTGCTAGCATCTGTTCGCAGCGTAAAGTTCAGAGTTAAGTCAGGCAGTCGCAGAATTGGCCTAGCTGTGAGTTTCTCCTTCAGCAGCGTGTAGGCATTTTCGCACTCCGCTGTCCAGGTTACTTTGTCCGGGTTCCCATTCTTGGTTAATGCGGTCAATGGCGCACTCAGGGTATTAAAATCTTTAATATATCTCTGGTAGAAGCCACATAGAGACACAAATGACCTTACATCCTTTTTAGTCTGGGGTCGTGGGGCCCGCTGTAACTTCTCAATATTACGCGCATCTGGGAACATGCATCCATGCGAGATAGTGTGTCCCAGGAATTCTAGTTGCTCGCAGGCAATTTGACATTTTGTAGGGCGAGCGGTGAGTCCTGTTTCTCTAAGTCTTTCGAAGAGTAGGGAAACTGCGTCCAGGTGCTCCTCAAAGGTGTTCGTGGCAATAAGTATGTCGTCCATGAAATTACTTATCCCAGGGTGGTTCAGGGGTTCCAGTAGCTTCCTCATCATACGAGTAAAGACGCTTGGGGCGTTGCTTAGCCCAAATGGCAATACATTAAACTCGTAATGGCCTTCAGAAGTACTAAATGCTAACATATGTCGAATTTCCTCTTTTACCGGGATCTGGTAGTACCCTTTGCTAAGGTCTATCTTCGAAAAGTATCGTGCTCTACTCAGCTTGGTGAAAAGCTGATTCTGATCCGGTAAGGGCTCCGCTTGAAATTCCGTTACAGCGTTGAGCCTTCGGTAGTCTATGCAGAGGCGATGTTCTCCTGTGGATTTTCTAAGCAACACTACACTCGCACTATAAGGCGACTCTGATTTTGAGATAATATTTTCCTTAAGCAGGTACTCGATTTCCTCACTCAATGCCTTTGCTTTAGCATAAGGAACAGGATAGTTCTTAACTCGTACCGGGGCGAGGTCTGTTAGCTTCATATCAAATTCTATCAGGTTGGTCATGCCAGGTTTATCCGTGAGTGTACTAGGGTGTTTTCTCAACAACTGTTGAACCCGTGCCTGCTGATCCTCCGTTAAAGTTGAACTAATCTGAACATCTTGATGAGTTTCGCACTGACGAAGAGGGTATTCACAGGAGGTCAGGGGTTCTGCCTCAGTTTCCGTCGCAATAGCCAGTGTCAGGAAATGTGCTGGTTCTGCACCTGGTCTTTCATAATATCGCTTCAGCAGGTTTATGTGGTAAATTTTCTGCTTCCCCTTTATGGCAATCTTGTAATTGGTGCGCGACATTTTCTCAACAATTTTATATGGACCTCTCCACCCGATTTGCAATTTATTATTGCTACTGGGCAGGAGTAATAATACCTGTTCTCCTACTTCTAGCTCCCTATCCTTCGCAGTGCGGTTGTAGTAACGCGCATGTTTACGACGGGCACGGCGTACATTTTCCTTTGCCAGTTCCCATCCTGTTTTAAGGCGTTGGGTCAACTCCTTCACGTATTGGGATGCAGAGGTGACCGTCTCATCAGCTTTATCATCTGTCCAAGTACGTAACAGTGCCTCTAAAGGTCCTTTTATAGGTCTACCAAACAGCAATGTGGCAGGAGGCATCCCAGTAGAATTGTGGGGTACTTCGCGGTAAGCAAATAGTGCTGCGGGTAAGTATTGATCCCAGCTCTCTGGTTTTTCCTGCGCAAGTTTCCGAAGGATGGAAATAAGGGTCCCGTTAAACCGCTCCACCTGGCCATTTGCCTGGGGGTGGTAGGGAGAGGTGTGGATATGTCGGGCCTGAAATATCCTAAACACTTCCTCGGTGAGTTTTCCTCGGAATTGGGAACCATTATCTGTCAGGATCTGTGACGGAAACCCTAGCCGAGTAAATATGGTGAGCAGAGCCTCAGCAACATGCTTAGAATCACAGGCGGGCATAGCAATTGCCTCTGCCCACATGGAGCAACAATCCACTAACGTGAGTATATAACTGTTTCTCTTTTTGCTACGAGTAAGTGGACCCACAATATCCACCGCTACTCGTTCGAAGGGTGTGCCCAAGATTGGCATTTCTCCCAGAGTGGCTGGGGCCGTCCAGTGTTTCGGCGCTGTCCTCTGGCACTGCGGGCATGATTTCACCTATCTCTGGATATCGGCGTTGATACCTGGCCAATAATAATGACATGAAATACGCTGAATCGTGGCACTTATGCCCATGTGGCCACTAAACGGAAGGGCATGGCCCAATTCTAGGACCTGGGCTCGGTATGCGGATGGAACCACAAGTTGCCCATGTTCCTGTCCTCCATTTCCTGCTTTCCGATGCAACAGTCCATTTTTCTTGTAGAAGTCTCCCTTTTGGAGAGGAGTGTGCGCTCTCGGTAGTTTTTTGTAGCAGGGTGCTAGAGATTGATCCTCCGTTTGTGCCTTTTTTAATTCCTCAGGAAGGATGTTGGGTGGGGATTCCAACTCCGTATTCCGTTTGGCCTGTCCTCTAGTGGTGACAGCCGCCACAACCAGAGGGTGAATGGGTTCTCCCAAGAACACATACCTACACCCTAAGATCAAGGGATAAATAGGGTCGTCCAAGATCGCTGCACTGATTTCCCCAGTCACATATTTTGATTTGACCTTAATCTTGGCTATGGCCAAACGCATAGGTGCTGCACTTTTAGTAGGTCCTTGTATTTCTATAGTGTCTTCTGTCATCTGGTCAGGCTTGACTAGGGATGCACAGACAACTGCGTCGAATGCAAGGCCTGTATCATAAAGGCAGGTCACCTCTTGGTCATTTACGAGGACTGTCTCAACGACCGGGGGATGTCGGGGTTTGTCCAGAGGTTCTTCCGGTCCATTTCCCCTTGCGGCACTTTTACGTAAGCAGGCAGCATGATGAGGTGGGTTTTTCCGGTTGCACTCCTGCGTATTGTGGGTGATGGTTCTACAGTGCTTACACCATTTTTCCCCTTGCCTCTGCTGCTGGAAATTAGATCTCTGAGTAGTCTTGTAGTCTGGCTTGTCATGCTTTTTGCAGTTAGTATACGGTGGTTTCACTTGGGGGTCCATGTGTGACTGAGCTGTCTGTCTAGGTACGTAATCTGGTTGTTTCCGTCTGGGTGGTGGATTCTCTGATAGTGCTGCCTGATATCGTTCCGCTAACTGGACTATGGATTCTAAAGTGCTGGCCCCATTCTCTGTCAGGAATCTTCTCATGTCGGAAGTCATGGTGTCCTTCAGTTGTTCGATCATGACCATTTCCTTCAGGCCTTCCCAATCATGAGTAAAATTCCCTAGGGCACCCCACTTCTCCACGTAGGAATCCAGTCTCGCAGCAAACTGAGCAAAGTTCTCTCCGACTTCCCTCCTAGAGTTACGGAACCTCTTCCTATAGGCGTCAGCATGTAGCTCATAACGAACCAATAGTGCCTTTTTCAAAGAGTCGTAGTCATCCTGTAAACCTGGAGGAAGCTTGCTATACACGTCATAAGCAGTTCCTCTAAGCCCTTGCGACAGTTTCAGGTTCCATTTGCTCTTCTCCAAACCAAACGTGGTGGCAAACTTCTCAAATTTGTCGAGATACCTATCGATCGAGTCGGCTTGTTCCGAGAAAGCTTCAAATGGAAACGTCAAAGGTCCCAAAGTTGACATGAGTGAGGATGGCAAAGGTCCGGTGCCCCCTGCGTGCAAGGAGGGCATATCATCTGACCGTGGCGATAGGTTGCCTGAGGAGGTAGATGCGGTCGCACCGGCTACTGGTTCAACTCTTTGAGCTTGTCCCTGCATCTCTAACTGCTTCATCTTCAATGCATGCTCGCGTTCATCTCTCTCGCTTCTTTCTCTAGCGTCTACAGCTTTTATCCTCTCATCTATTTCTGCTAACTTTATTCGCTCTTCTCTTTCAGCTTTCGCTGTTTCTCGAGCGTAATACTTATCAGTCTCGACACTGACATAATTTGCAAGGTCCACCCCACTATAACCTAGATCTCGACCGGCCTCCCCTAGTGCTGCCTTAAGCTTAACTATTTCAGCCATCTTTTGCAGTTAAAGTCCACACTGAGTAAGCTAGTGCTACCTTCCAATAGTATTTCTAGCAACAAGTAAATACTAATTATTTATCCGACTGCTGTAGAATGAAATTACTACAGTTATGGAGACTTAAGGTCTGTAATTCAATGAAATACAAAATCAAGAACTAACTTAATTAAACACAACATATATAAAGGGATTCACCAATCAATGCCTGAATTTCTAGAAAAAATGTTTTCTGTCTTTCTAGAGCTCACTGTGTGAAAATACATGTGTTAAAATGGTATACTGTAATGACTGAATGGATGATACTATCCCAGAGGTATGATAAAATACATAAGTTCAAATCCCGGACCGAGACACCAGTGTCACGTAGCGTTTAAAGGATAAGAGAATTATTTAGAGGAAATAATAGATCTGATGTGGAAGATTTGGCTCAAGGAATCCCTGCTGGGTTTTCCCACTTCCAAAGGGTGACGAAGAGGGTAAATTCTCCTAACTCGACAGGTCTGGAAAAGATTGTAAGGAGATATTTGGTCTCTCGCTACCGTCGTCCCCTTCTCAGTTATCTATTATTATTATTCTTTAAATTATATTATATTTTACGAGCCCCCCCTCCCTTATAAAGGAAGATAAACATAGACAATATTCAACATCTAATGGAAGGAACAAAGCGTGGGGTACAGTATATATACACCCAATTGGTTTATTGCAATAAAGTGAATAGATGGTGAATGATAGTATTGTCGATGGAATTAGTGTCTGCTGTATGTATTATGTGTCTCACAATTCACGTGTTTTTCATCATGGATGACTAAACTTTGTGGCATTGATTAGGTGAGTTTCCTTTGTCGTGGACTTAGCTTTTCAGCCCCCGGCTGATAGTGAAGTGTGGTTAGTTCTCCGGTCTCCTGACGTTGCCCCGGTAGGTCTTGAATGGTTCGGATTTGCCTTCTCTGTGCTCGACTCCGTATTCTGCGCTGAGATTGGACTGTCGTGCAAGGCTCCACCATAGACTGAAGACAAATACGACGGCTTCATTAATTTTCTAGCTTTAGAAAGCAGTCTTTCCCTAAGCCGTCCCTCTGCCTGTCACCTCAGATTTTAGTCTCTAACATCATATGTCTAGAGTCTAATCTTGAATTCAAGTTTCTCCTGTCTGTCCTTTATTATATTTCTCTGCCCCAGTGGCAGTATTATAATTCTTTAGACTGATTTATCGTCAGCTTAACCCGATGAATTATTATAAATGTCAGTTAAACCCACCAAATTTATCATAGAAATGTCGGCAACAGTATTCTAGTTCTGTGCCTCTAGCCTAATCGTCATGTCATTATGATGAATTTAACAAATAATTGGACATCCGTGTTTTTAGAATTGTCTGACAACATTATCACACACTTCATGTCTGGTCGCCTCGTCATATAATTTATAATGAATATATGTCACGGTCGGTCAACATTATCGTTACTATTAATTTCCGTTAGTCTAAACGTCGGGTCGAAAATAATCAAATAATATGGAAATTAATAGCTATATATATATATATATATATATTCCCGTTATACATTATTATGAACATGTACATATCCCGTGGGATCATAAAATATACCCGATCACATGTGGCTGGATGTGATCGTAAACAAAAATATGAATAAAGTAAACATACCAATCTTGCGTCGATTTTGCAATGTACTACACATTTCATCACATTATATTCTAGCGAGATTTCACTTACCTACTCAAAGATGGACGCTAACCCGCAATTAGACACGTGGCTTCAGTGCTTTTAATGCGAGAATTCGCCGATAATTGGGTTAGACCTAGCTGTCTCAAGGGTTCTGGGCAAGTGAAGATTGCTTGTGTTGCCGCCTTTTAGCGGGTCATTTCCGCTTGGACACGTGATCCATAGCGTGCATCATGTGACATTAGCGTCAAATAAACGCTCCAATCAATAGCGTTAAAAGTCACGTGGGGTCTTCCTAAAGTGGCATAAACTGGTTTTATCAGCTTAAGCAGTCTTAAATTAAAACAGGTTCCTAGCTACCGAGGTCATTGGTCAACAATGACGTCGTATCTAAAAATAGCGAGGAGAAATACTGAATGCTAGGAGAATTTCCGCCAGTGACAATTCCCGGGACTTTGCGATCATGCATTGAGGATGAGAAAAAAACGATGTCACGTAAATAATAAAAAAAATGAAGAGAAGATTGGGCAAGTTGTCACAATTACAAAACAGTCCTTGTTCTGGAATCCCCAGTGAAAGAGAGGCAGAGGTAGACCAAAAAACACATGGAGAAAACAGAACGGGAAACAGAGGTGAAAATGATAGGAAAACATGGAAAGAACTTGAGCGGATGGCACAGGACAAGAAGAATTTGAATGTGATTATTGAAGGCCTATGCTCTTGGGGAGCTAAAGGGTATTGATTGATTGATTGAAGTCATTTAACTCTTCTTTGGTATTTTGAGACCATCTTGATTTTTTTTTTTTTTTTGAGGAACACAAAATTTCTTTCATTCATCTCTGGTTTTGATTCATAATCTTTATCATCATTTCCCTTGTTGATTCTTATGGAGCCACCTCTACAGCTAGTCCCCTTGCAGGAAGCATGCATGCATCAGAGTATTCATATGTTGGTGCAGCAGTGGTTTCTGTAGAACGTGTTTTACACTGAGGTTGCCAGCCTCATGGACATCCTCATATTTGTGACCTCTTACGACATGTTGGAGGGAGCAGTAATGTTCTTTCTGTCTACTCAGAAACCTCCAGAAACTACAGGGGGGGCTCTAATGTTGATTACTTGTGTATTTTACTGTTTCTAAGGTTACCAGCTATGGTGTATCTCAGTCTTCATCATGCTCGTCCTCTTGAGATGCTACTTTCTGTTCTTTATTTTCACACACACTTTCTCTTCATGTGTCCTTTGTACGAGGGATGGTCAAAAAGTAATGCCTCGTAATTTTTAATTTCATTCAATAGGCAAGAAAACAGATAAAATTCACATTGAAATGTAGCCCCAAGTCTGAACTTCAAAAATTTATTTCTCAATGTAGTCTTCGTTATTTTTTACAGTTTTTGTCCATCTTCTCACAAGGGCATGTATCCCCGCACGGTAAAAATTTGTGTCCTTTTTCCTAAACCACTGGCGTACGGCGCGTTTAAGGGTCTCGGTGTCCTCAAAGTGATGTCAGCGAAGATCTTCTTTCAGTGGTCCAAACAGATGGAAGTCAGAAGGTGCAAGATCAGGACTGTAAGGGGGATGTGGTAATAATGTCCAGCCAAATTCTGCAATCGCATCAATGGTGCATTTAGCGGTGTGTGGTGTGGCATTATCGTGCAACAGTAGTGCAGTTCTCTGATCTTTTAATGGGTAAAGTCGCCGAAGACAACCTCTAAGCTTCTTCAAAGTTTCAATGTAACGGTCTGCATTCACCATGTTTCCCTGTTCCAAGAAGTCGAGAAGAGTCACACCCTTCTTATCCTAAAACATGGAGGCTATAACTTTCCCTACAGATGGTGAACTTTTTTCTTGTCGGCAATGTTGTCTGTCTGTCAACATTCTGGGTACCCACCGTGCACAAACTTTTGAATATTCCAGGTCTTTAATGATGTTCTGGACACTGCCTTTACTAATGGACAACATGGAAGAAAGTTCATCCAGTGTTACCCGACAGTCACCACGAATGATGCCATCAACTCGATGAATATTGTGTGGAGTCACTGCGGTAGACGGACGGCCAGTCCGCTTTGCGTCAGCCATTGAGGATTGACCTACTTCAGCTTCGTCACAACGATGTACCCAACGTCGGACAGTGCTAACATCCACTGTTGAATCTCCATAAACATTCTTCAAACGTTCGTGGATGCGAATTGGGGTCTCGCCTTCAGCATTGAGGAATTCTATGACATAACGTTGTTTTAACCGAACGTCTTTGGCAGCCATTTTTAAACTGTTACAGTGGTGCCACCTGTTATTGAAACAGGTTGGTAATGCTATACAGTGCAAAAGAGTGTTTGAAGAATCCTGCAAAATTTACAAATTGCACACCGATGCAGTATTTACATACATAAAAAATAGGAGGTATTACTTTTTGACCTTCCCTCGTATGTACATTTCGTTGCTTCTACCAGCTGGTTGTTTCATTATTTGGATCCATAATTTTAGTCATCAAATATTATTTTAAGTTATCCATCCAAAACTTCAACTGCCTACGGCAAAAGGCATTTACATGGTTTTTTTTTCATAGATGGACGTCTTTTGCTTTCTCAGCAGGATTTACTCCACCGCTTAACATTTTTTATTTGTGCATCTCCATGTCTTGTAGTTAACCTTGTAGTGGCAGATTAATGAAAGTTAATAATTAATTTTATAGATAGATGCAGCGAATTTATACTGTCACCGTTTGGCACAGAATAATTTGGTAAATATGCAATATATCATCACTGAGACAGCAGTCATAATGAGAAGAAAAATGCTGAAATGGAATCAAAGAAAACCTTATTCCAAAATAAATTAGCATTAGGCACACACAAAAACTGTCATAAAATAAAGAATAAACTTTTTATTTATGTTGTTTCTGTGTATTATTATCCCTCCTTTTTATTTTATTTTTTAAATCTGTCAATTATAAAGAATGGGTTGAGTAAAGTTTACCATTACATAACATTTTTATTTGTTTACTATCTACAAATTTCACTCGTTCCTTATTCTCTGCAGGCATGAGTTCCAGGTCCTCAAGCCAAGATTCTGT
This sequence comes from Oreohelix idahoensis, assembly GCA_024509875.1. NCBI lineage: Eukaryota > Metazoa > Mollusca > Gastropoda > Stylommatophora > Oreohelicidae > Oreohelix > Oreohelix idahoensis. The sequence continues at coordinate 850,372 of JAMPIV010001256.1, read as the reverse complement.
ATTAACCAGTGACAGATCTGATAATGGAGGTACGTGGTTTATTACATTTCTGTGTTATTTCCTTAAAAAAACATTTTCGTAAAATTATTTCTGAAAAAAAAAATGTAATTAAAATGTTTATATTTTTGTGTTCTGCTTTTTTTCACAACAGCTTTGGTAAAATTATGCTAAAAAAAATTATTTCTGTTGTTCTTCCTCAAATAACCACATAGATGAGGAGGATAAAGAATATGGAACTGATAATGAATATGGTGATTTCAGTTATTACTACTACTTTTGCCTGGTTATGTTATTCTTGAGTCTGGCTTATTCAAGCCATCTGTGTATTATTTTAAAAGTGAGAGAATTGTACTCAAGGCCAAATGAATAGTTTTTGAAGATAGATTTTTTTGCAGTTTGTGTGCATTTTTAAAACCGTTCTACTTTCTTTGTTTTTCCTTCCACTTCAGAAATGCTGTGTGGTTACTGCAGCCTTCATCCACTATTCATTCCATCCTTTTTTGTCTAGTCCTTCCACATATACAGGTATACCTCGCTTTATTGCGTTTCACAGATATTGCGCTTTTTTTTCAAATTATTCATATTTATTTATTAGAACGTGCCTTCTTCTTCCAATAGATTTTGGCAAAACGATTACGATTCGCTGAAGGCTCAGATGATGAAGATTAGCATTTTTTAGCAATAAAGTATTTTTAATTTTACAGTACATTGTTTTTTTTTTAGACCTAGCGCTATTGCGCACTTAATAGACATAGTGTAAACATGATTTTAGGCTTTTATATGCACTGGGAAGCCCAAAAAAATGGGTGTGACCCGCTTTATTGCGATATTCGCTTTATTGCGGTGATCTGGAACCGAACCCGCAATATCTCCGAAGTATGCCTGTACCACTATCTGAGGATCTCACATGTATTGTACGGGGTGGTCGTCAGTTTTCCTGTCCAGACTATCTCATTTATTTTTGCTCTATGTATTTTATAAAAAACTTAGTTCCAACATTTTCATTCATTCTCATTCATTATTTATTCATAACGTACCATCTGATGGGTACACATTTTGAAGCATAGACCTTCAGCAAGTTCATGCCAAGCCTTCTTCTTTTTTTGGCCATCCATTCATGTACTTCTCTCTATCCTTTTATGTCTGTAAATCATTTTTCTTTACCATGTTATTTCTTTTACCTTGGGGATTACCAAACAGGGTTAGCCTTATAATGCTATCAGCAGGTGTCCTCACTGTGTTCCCTATCCAGTGCCAAAATATTTTCCTGACCTCGATCCACTTTTATTTGTCTGGATGTTTCTGTCAGTTCCACATTGATAATCTTGCTATACCATTTGAATCTGTCTATTCTTCACAAGCACCCGTTTATAAAAGTCTGATTTCTTGGTTGTTTTTTTTTTTTTTTTTCAGAGCTTTACAGTGGAACTGCCTTGACATTTAAGTTTTTGTGTTAGATTTGATTTCTTTTGATTTTCATAAATTTCCCAAAACATTGAAACCACCTGCTGCCTTCTGTCTTATTTTTACATCTTTGTCAGTTCTTCTATCTTTGTCTGCGTTGCTTTTTCTAGGAGCATTTCTCAAACTGCAATCTGGCTCTCGTTTGTTCTCATGGTCTGTGTCTTTTCTGTATGTATTTTTAAACATAAGTGCTGTGACCTCCCATGAGTTGTTCTCATTTTCTGTTGAATCTAGTTTCTGCTATGGATTAGAAGGACAAGGTCATTAGCAGTATTCAGATCATGGAGATACTTTGTCACAGCCCAGTAAATTCCATTAAGGTGGTTTAACTAAATGATCATTGGTTGTACTGTTGTTCATCTGGGGATCGGAGTGTCTAAGAGCTATGGCGTTCGCCTCGTATTCAAGAAGTACCGGTTTCGAATCCCAGTTGAGAGATTATATCATCATCATGTGACGTATTCTTTCCAGAACGTTGTCTCCATTACAGCTGCTCTGAACGCATCACGATTCTGGGCAAGTCGACCTGCATCAGCCAAAGACAAGTTCAGACTCTCTGTGATGTCCTGGGTCCACCGTCGTCTAGGTCGACCCCTTCCCCTATTTCCAGGGACCATGCCTTCCATCACTGTTTTTTCCAGGCTATTATGTCTTTTTATATGACCGAAAAATTTCAGCTTCCTTATTGCGATGGTATTTAGGAGCCAATGTTCCTGTACGTTTAGTGAGTGCAGTACTTCTCTGTTGGTCTTTTTTTCTGTCCAGGGTATTCTCAACATCCTTCTGTAGCATTTCATTTCGAATGATGTAATCTTTTTTGCAACTGTTTTATTGAGTGTCCAAGTCTCCCAGCCGTATGTTGCCACTGGGAATATACATGCTCTGATCAGTTGTAACTTTGTTTCTTTGCTTGTGCCTTGCCATAGGTTTTTCATCTGTATTAGTTTATGTGAAGCAATTGCAAGTCTTCTTTTAATTTCTACTGCACAGTCGCCAGAGCTGTTGATGATTGATCCTAAGTATTCGAATTCATTAACACTTTCCAGTTCTTCGTTATCAATTTCAATTTCTGGTTTGGTCTTTACTTTGTCTGTTGTCAATACTTTGGTCTTCTTGGTGTTTAGGTATAGATTCTGGGTTTCGCTGTGTTTTTTGGTGGACAGAAGTAATTGTTCAAGTCCTTCTGGGTTGGTCGATAGGAGGACTGTGTCGTCAGCATATCTGATTTCCGGGATCAGAGAGATTATAATTTATGGAAATATTTTTTTCAGAACCAGTGGTCCTAATTATGACATACTCCCCCTGGTTTCATGGGTAGTGAGATCGGATGCCTAGCCTTCTTGGATAAGGGCGAAAAAAATAGGAGGTCCCGTGAGCAAGTTGCGCACGTTAAAAATCCCATGGCAGTAGGAAAATCGTAAAGAGTATGCCATAAGGCCGCTGCCCTGGCAAGATTTAAAAATTAGGAAACCTACCCACTACAAAAATATTTATAGAATGTGTGATTCCTATACAGTATATACACACACTGGGATTCTCGCCAGTGCTACGGAGTTCGTGAACTGTGCTGAGATCTTCCTTGTGTGATCTAAGGGAGGAGATCGGACCACTGATGTCGTTGTCCGTGTGCAATGAAGATGGTCCTTCAAACCAAACCAAAGCAAAACCAAACTGTTGTACAAATAATTCATTAATCAGTCAATACCCTTGAGCTCAAAGTGGAGCATAGGCCTTCGGTAAACACATGCCCAAATCCTGTCGCACGCCATCAGCTTACGGTCTTTTCATGTCTTCCTCATCATCTTCATTTCTCTCTCTCTCTCTCTCTCTCTCTCTCTCTCTCTCTCTCTCTCTCTCTCTCTCTCTCTCTCTCTCTCTCTCTCTCTCTCTCCAGTTCTCTTCTCCATGTGTTCTTCTGTCTAGCTGTACTTCTCTTACCCAGGGAATCCCAGAACAAGGACTGTCAGGTAAGGCTATCAACAAGTTTCTTCAGTCTTTGTCAAATCTCACCTTTTGTTCCACAGGCACTTGTATGGTCTTATCATCACTTTCACATTGGTGACCTTGACAAACCATTTCAGTCACAAATAATTAATAGTAACAGATTAAATTATGCTAAAATCAATTTATAACCAGAAATAGTTACCTTAGCTAAAATTAGTATGGTATAATAGTAGATATTAACCTTTTAACATACAGCCTAACTTCTTTTCCCCCAGAAACATCATCCCCTCACAGAAGTCCATTGGTTACATCTAATGAGCTCAAACTTGGACGTCGCATTTTTGAAACCACTTTAGAGAAGGAAGGAGCACATGGCATTGGACTAACAATTGTTGGAGGGGAGACAACCAACAGCTTAGATCTTGGAATTTTCGTCAAGTCTGTAGTACCAGGGGGCCCCGCAGATCATGATGGGAGGATTATGCCAGGAGATCGCTTGATAGCTATTGGAGGAATAAGCCTGGAAGGGAAACAACACCGCGAGGCTGTTGCAATGATAAGAGATGGTGGTCCCAAGATAACTTTACTGGTCTCACAAATCCGACCCCCTGGTACTATAAAAAAGCGTAACTTAGTTGATGAACAAGCAGAATTTGAAAAAAAGTTGAGAAATTCTATGCTTGAGTACAGCAATAGCAAAAATGACCATGGCTACACATTTTCCAAGAGCGACGTCGGTGGCTTAGAAGCTTTACTTCGTTTTGATGAGTTTGTTGATAATGTTCATAGCAATAGTGATAATAACAATGCATACAATTCTGATGAGAAAAATTACCCTCAAGAATGGCCATCAACACATTCACTCACTTCTAGAACTTTCCCTCAGCTTTCTTCATACCCTGGAGATAATATCGAGCCTCGCAAAACAAACACAGAAATTCAACAACACACACCTGACAAAATCACAAATTCAAACATTCAGCATAATATTAGTCCTACTCATGTCAGCGTACAAGAAGGATTGAACAAAGTCAATGCAAACAGTAGCAATACAGAGTTTTCATTGCCCTCTGAGGCGCTAAAGAGAAACGTGCGACACAGAGGCATTGACAAGAGTAATTATGAACATAGTGGAAGAAGTGTTGATGCATTACAAAAACTGAGAGAAGAACAAGAGATCATTTTGGAGCATGACACACAAATCCTAGACTGGTCTAGAGATAGTGGGCTGCAGACCAGGGATAAGTTTTCACTCGGAGGACTGACAGAGCAAGACAAAGAACATCTTCAGATGCTTGGAGGTAAACAGTTTGTATTTTTTTGAGATTTCTTTAACATCACGTTCATCATTTTCCTATTGGTTCACTCAGGAGCATGGGCCCACCACTGCAGTTGGCTCCCTTGCCAGAAGCCTGCACTAAAACATTCATATGCTCTTACGGCAGTGGTTTCCGTAGCGATTTATTTGACATAATGAGGTTGCCAGCCCCCTATACACAACCTCATATTATTCACTTCATATAAGATGTCACTTCACATAAGATGCCACTTCATATAAGATGTCACTTCATATAAGATGTTTGAGGGAGCAATAGTTCTGCTCTGTCACCACAGAGACACCCCTTCTCCCCGCCCCCCCAGGATTTACACATGGTGTTTCTTTATAATAATGTGCAGTAATTGAAAAAGTTATGTCTCTCAATCTTAGACATCATTCAAGTTACTCATGTTGGGATGTTAACCATTGTGAAACCTGATGTTACAGACATTTTGTTTGTGATATCGCAGTTTTATTTTATTAAATATCTTTCTTGTGTGATATGCTTTCCTTATTGCTGGTGCTCAGCTTGCCTTAGGAAACATTTGTCATCGTATTTTTCTGAATGTTGGAATTTCATCTAAAAGTAATATTTTTTTTAATCTCAAGTTACTTTCAAGAAAATTGTAATAATTAAATTTGTTTCACCAGCATGAAAAATACACTTTTTAAGCACTTAAAAAAAAAAAAACTGCAATGATATGTGTGAAGAAGCCTTTGAGAGGTAAATCTTTGAGTAAATCTCTGTTCAGGCTTTCATAATCTTGATTACATTGTAAACTGAATTCTCAGACATTGCAGCCCTGGATGTTGATGATTCATCCTCTGACAGTGACTTTGACACTGCTGTCAAAAAAACTGTTGAAGGAGCAAATTGTAGGAAAATGGCGGACAGTAGAAGGTTCAATCCTGTCAGCCCAATGATGATCAGAAAACCTGCAGAACAGGATACAAGGTATGTATTCATCCCATCATTTTACATCTCAAGAGGCTGTGATGCATGAATGGTTGCTTAATGTCAGCTTTTTATTAATGTTTGGTATGTTTTCCTTTATATATATATATATATATATATATATATATATATATATATATATATAATATATATATATATATATATATATATATATATATATATATATAAAGTTAACCTCAGAAATAAGGTATCTGAGGAAGGTGGTTGAAGTAACAAGAAGAGACATGGTCCGCAACCAGGCAATACGTCAAGGCCTAAAAACCCAACTCCTGCACACCCTAGTAGAACAGTCCCAACTAAGATGGTTTGGCCATGTTTGCAGAATGGGAGAAGATTGGCTACTATGACAAGCATGGGAAACTAAGAGCCAGGGATCCAGGGCGACCCAGAGTCCGCTGGGAGGACAACATTAGACAATCTTCGAAGAACGAGGACTAGAATGGATCCAGGCCAAGAGGAAGACAGCCAATAGGATAGTATGGCGCTCTCTCTTCCAAACATCTACACCTCACGGTAGAAGAAGAACAACTAAGTAAGTAAGTAAATAAGTTAAAGTTATGTTTTAATCTTTTTTTTTGACAGTGGAAATGCGTTTCCAAAGAAATATGCAGTGGATATCTTGGACAGCCGGAAAAACAAATGAACTAGTCTTTAGACTTTAAACATTGAACTAATACATGTAACATCATACATGAACAAGAAAGGATATGACTTTAAAACTGAAAAAAGTTCTACATAGTTTGTATATTTTTCACTTAGCAGCACAAAAGCCCACATTTTCTCAGATAAACTAATGTATTTTCAATATGAAATTTTGTAAGATAATGAATTCTTTTGTAATGTAATCTCTATATTTATACAGTGTACATGACCTGAACTCAACTGTGATTTATGAAGTCATTTTGGAGAACCACAACAATTCCTTGGGAATCATAACTAATGTAAGCACAACTGATGTGTCTTTTGATTTCTGATTGATCCCATTGTATCCTGTTACTGTGTGTTATTGTGTCTTTTGATTTCTGATTGATCCCATTGTATCCTGTTACTGTGTGTTAATGTGTCTTTTGATTTCTGATTGATCCCATTGTATCCTGTTACTGTGTATTATTGTGTCTTTTGATTTCTGATTGATCCCATTGTATCCTGTTACTGTGTGTTATTGTGTCTTTTGATTTCTGATTGATCCCATTGTATCCTGTTACTGTGTGTTATTGTGTCTTTTGATTTCTGATTGATCCCATTGTATCCTGTTACTGTGTGTTATTGTGTCTTTTGATTTCTGATTGATCCCATTGTATCCTGTTACTGTGTGTTAGACCTTTTGTCTCATCTGATATGGAGGGATCCTGATGTACCCTATTGATATTTGGGATACATACTGACATCTCCTCTAGATAAGTGACATCTCCTCTAGATAAGTGACGTATCCTCTAGATGTGACATATCCTCTAGATAAGTGACATCTCCTCTAGATAAGTGACATCTCTAGATAAGTGACATATTCTGTTATCTTCTTCTGATGTTTGGAAGGCGTTAGACTTGTCATATTGATAAATGACAGTTGTGTCCATTGTTTTCAAGTTAAGGGAGTCACTTGAGCAGCATGACAGAAGCCATTGTGTATTGTAAGCGATTCAGATATTCCTCCTTTTGTTCTGTTAGCATTTCTTCTGCCTTCTAGACTTTACCAAGTAATTAATGGTATCTCTGTAGAGGTATTAGTGGACTCTGACTAAGCAGTTGGATGATCTGGATTTTGCTGATGACTTGGCTCTTCTGTCCCATAGCCGTAATCAGATGCAGGACAAATTGAAAACACTCGATGAGAGGTCACAGCAATTGGGTCTGAAAATACACAGGGAAAAGACAAAAATAATGCGAATAAATGCAGGTAATGATAACAGTGTTGAACTTGAAGAAACACCAATACAAGATGTAGAATCATACACATATCTTGGCAGTAATATAGACAAAGTTGGAGGGACAGACAGCGATATCAAAGTGGGAATACAAGGGGCAAGAGGAGCTTTCATTGCATTGGGAAATATATGGAGATCGGGAGAAATAGGATCCAACACGAAAATGGGAGTCTTCGGCTCAAATGTGAAGTCAGTCCTGTTATATGGCTCGGAGACATGGAGAGCAGCAGGGACGGCAGCCAAAAGGCTACAGACTTTCATAAATGGGTGCTTGCGTGGAATAGAGGGATTGAAATGGTGTGACAGGGTTACCAACGTGGAACTGATGACAAGAGCTAGACAAGTGCCAGTGGAACAAGAAATGAGAAGAAGACGATGGCGATGGATAGGACACACACTGAGGAAACCTGTTGATAGCATTACAAGGCAGTCCTTGTTCTGGAACCCCCAGGGCAAGAGAGGCAGAGGAAGACCAAGAAGTACATGGAGAAGAGAGTTGGAAACAGAGGTGAAAATGATGAGGAGAACATGGAAAGAACTTGAGATGATGGCACGTGACAGGAGGACTTGGCATGTGTTTGTTGAAGGCCTATGCTCCTTTGGGAGTGGAGGGTTATGAATGAATGTAGAGGTATTAGTGTCTGCTTTGAAGGCATCATCTGCTGAAATGCCATCTGGGTTTGTGGCTTCTCTGTCTCATAGAACCTTTTTGACTTCCTTATTTGGTTTTTGAAAATTGAATTATTATTCTTCTGTGTCTTGGATCCTTAGCCACTGACTAGCTGAGCCATCAGTGACCATCATGCTCAGTGGCTTCTTGTAGGGCAGTAGCAAACTGTCTCCACTTTGCTCACTCGGTGGCCATCATTCGTGCGGTCCTCCAACTCTGGCTCATGCTTTGCATCTTGGCCTCCACAGTTGTAACTGTAACTCCTTTTTTTTCTGCTGGCTGGATGTATAGAGGATCTTATGGAGCTGGTCTGTTTAAGAGCTCCTCGAAATGTTGAAACCCATCACTCAATTTTCTCACACTGTTGTACAGGTCCCTCATATCTTCTTTTAAAGCTAGCAATATTTTTCCTGTGTTCACTTTCTATTCTCCTCTGTCTTGTTTCGCAAAATCCCAGGATGTCAGTTGTTTTAGTATTTCATTTCTGCTGCCACCTGTGCAGTAGTTCCTTGTTCAGTAATATTCAAACATTACAGGTGCCCAATCTGGAGATTTTCCTACAAAGAAGAAAATGAGTCTGCATTCCTAACTCTTGGCTTTCTCTGGTCCACCTCATATTCCTCCTTGATAGAGTACCCTCTTCTATCTTGGATGGCTGACTTGAATTACTTGCTTTGGGTAACTTGTTCATGTTGGTTAAATGTTTGTGGCTTTGAAGTGTCAGCAGGATAGAGTAGCTAGCCTAATCCTAGTTGTCTTCTACAACGTGCTTGGTAGGGTTCAGTGTTAATGTTCATTGCTCCAGTTTCAGACACACACAAGTGAATTTCTCAATTTAATTATAAAAAGTATTTTCTTGAAAAAAGATCAGTTGAAACTAAACTATGAAGTGCTAATGTATTAAAAAGAGCTGTGTTGAAAAGAAAAAAAAGAACATCAAGAAATGTGTGTGTGTTGGGGAGGAGAAAGAACATCAAGAAATGTGGAGAGAACAACAACAAAAATGGAACATGTTGTTTGAAGACTTGTATGACAGTGTTTATTGTTCCAGCATGTTAAAATAACCTGTATATTTCATACAGTAGCTTACCACTTTAAAAATGTCAGTGTCATCGTTTCTGTTCTGAGTTTCCCCATGCTTGAGATATTGTCATGGTTTATTGCAATCTTCCAGAGACATCTTGCTTTTTTTATACTAAACTTTGTTATCTGATCCACTTCAAACATACGGTAGGGACGTGATCAAATGTAATGTTCTATATCAAATAATTTTTTTTTTTTTTTACCTATAATATTGCAGCATCCAAAGATCACACATGTACTCATAATTATCTTAAGTGATAGCATGTAGTACGCTTTAGATAACAGCTTGGGGGGTCAGAGTGGCTAAGAGGTATGGCGTCCGCCTCGAGCTCTCGAGGTACCGGGTTTGATTCCCAGATGTGGGAATATAATTTATGGAAAATTTTTTTTCAGAACCAGTGATCCTAATGATGTCATACTCCCCCCTGGTCTCCTGGGTAGTGAGATCGGATGCCTAGCCTTCTTGGATAAGGGCGAAAACATAGGAGGTCCCATGTGCAAGTTGCGCACGTTAAAAATCCCACAGCCGTTGGAAATCGTAAAGAGGAGGCCTATCAGGCCGCTGCCCTGGCAAAGATTTAAAAATTAGAAACCTACCCACTACAAAAATATTTATAGAATGTGTGATTGTTATATATACACACATTGGGGTTTTCGCCGGTGCTACAGAGTTCGTGCACTGTGCTGAGATCATCCTTGTGTGATCTAAGGGAGGAGATCAGAGCATTGATGGAGTAGTCCATGTGCATTGAAGATAGTCCCTAACCTTTAGCACGCGGCATTCTTTTGGCGAAAATAGTCGCCTGCCGCTGCATTCTTTTTCACAGCGTCCCGTTTTTATAGTGGGTGACTTGTAATGTCTATAGTTTTTGTGTTTCTTGGTCAATTGCTATCATTTTTGGAATTTATATAAATAAATGAATGGTGAATCTGATGATATAAAATTTGTTTGTGTACATGTTAGATGTGATAGGAAGAGAGGAAAGGAAAGATGAAAAAAACGAAAAAAAAAATTAAAATAATAAAAAATAATTTTTTTTAAATTTTAAAATTAAAAAAAAATAACCAACACACGAAGAGTCCATATCCCTTGCATCTCAATGAAAGTCATTTGACCAACAGACCAATACAAATCAAATGACGATCTTTTCGTTACACCCATCATCAGTAGCAAAGCAACAAACGCTCTCGTCAGCAGTGACATTCGGCCGAAATTCTAAACCTTTCCGATATTCCTAGTCCTAACCCCTAAAATTATACATACTAGCAATGCTATTCTACTTTCGTTTCCATCTCAGCCATCAAACATATTCTGAGAACTGATATCAGGGCTTATAAAGACAAAAATCTCATCCCCACCGCATGGCGTCAGAATCCAATAAAATTAGAGCGAAAATGGCCGCGTGTTCGATGCCGATTCATTTCGATTAAAAAAATTTACAAAAAATAAACGCAGATACACGCATCACTTTTTTAAGATCGGAAACGGAAGCTAACTCTCTTCCAATAACATTACTCATGAGTCTCTTTTTTTGAAGGTGCACTCTGATAGACTTTCTTGTCCATCTCTTGATGTCATCTTACTTATAGCAGTCTCCCTCTTGCAAGTTTGTCTTCAACTCTCCCTTCCATTATGGTATTAGCAAGGTGTTATGTCTTTTTATATGGCCAAAAAATTTTAGCTGATTTTGTCTCCTTCAACAGTTCTGTTTATATTCCTAGGTTTTCTAGGACTTCTATTTGTCTAAATCTTGGTCTGTCACAAATAACTTTGGTGGCATATATGAGGAGCATCAATAAAAGGTTGACTTTAGGCTAAAATTTGAAGACTTTAAAGGTTGAAAATGTTCTCCTATTTGATTTTAGATTTTTGTTTTCAGACACCAGATGATCCAGGTTTTCCCGCTGATGGAGTTTATGTGAAAGAAATCTTACCTGGCATATATGAGGAGCATCAATAAAAGGTTGACTTTAGGCTAAAATTTGAAGACTTTAAAAGTTGAAAGTGTTCTCCTATTTGATTGTAGATTTTTGTTTTCAGACACCAGATGATCCAGGTTTTCCCGCTGATGGAGTTTATGTGAAAGAAATCTTACCTGGCAGCTCAGCAGAACAAGGAGGAATAATAGCTGCAGGTAACATTATGCTTTCCCTTGAGAAAAGTGTAACAACAAGCTTAATGCTTTACAAGGAACCAGATACAATAATTATCAATTGTGTTGGTGGTACTTTCTCTTCTGTTTTTTTTTTTTCATTCTTTCTAAAAAGACATTTATTTCTGTGCCTTTTTTTTTTTCAATTTGTACTATTGTCTATTTCATTCTGTTATTTTTTCGTCTGTCTTTCTAGAAATGTCAAGATTATTTCATTTTCTTTTTTTTTATTTGCTAGCTTTTTTTTTTTTTAAATTCTTTTGTACTATAGAAGTTTATAGAGGTGACTTGGTCCTAGATGTTGCGGCAGCTATACCCATGCTTGTGAGACGGTTGAGCCCGTGCTGCTTACTTGCACATACTCTCCACAGAAAGAAGATATGCATGGAAGCATATCTGTAGTCATCCTTATATGACAACCAGCTATGCACAATGCTATAATATATCTACATGGAAGTGAACCTTTGTCTGTGAGGCTAATTACATCCTCACTGACTCTTGAAACCATCCACACACTTCCAGGGATTCTCCCTGTGGTGAAACTTTTTGAGAACCCAGCATTGCACGCTAAGCTTGGAGAAGTCACTTGAGCCCAGGCGTAATTCTTTGGCGTTGGCTTGGGTCACTACTTTCAGAAGGATCTTACTGTGGAACCAGTGATAGGCAGAGGAAGCTGAGAAATGGCTCTGTGCAGGACTTGACAATTCCTTGGGAGAGCCCAGAACCAGAGTACAGTATTTTAGCTCTGCATAGTTGGAGATCCCCCTTGGATGGCGGGGAATGCACAGTATGTCACGCACTTCTTTCTCCTAGCTTGGGACCAGATGTGACAATCCTTTAAATGCAAGCCAAGCTGGAGAAACTGGAGCTCATGACTTCAAATCAACACGTTTTGGAATGGCAGAAAAGCCACAGGAAAAGCCTAGATCTACAGTGTAGATAATACCAAGGAGTCTTCAACTTGATATTGGCTGCTAAAGAGCGAGAAGCTCAACAGCTCTAGCTAACAACAACAACAACAGAAAGAACATATTACCGGGTGTTAACAACTGTTAATGTATAGTTATATATATTGAGAGTTCCTATCAACTTGTAATGACTGACCTACCACTGATACTGTCCAATTCGTAATACTGGTACAGTCCCGATTGTTGATATTACTTCGCTAACTGTTATTGTCCAACTGTTGTTGTTCCGAGCTATGTATAATAGAATAAGCCACGCCCACAGAGGGCTATTTATCTTAAAGGTATATGTGCTACCATTCTCTTGTCACGATGTGTAGAATGTTGCAAGTGGGTGCGTGTTAGGGTAGACACTCACGCCACAGGCACATACATAAGAATCATGGAATGTGGTAAACGCCTGGTGACATTTAATGACGATTTATTAAGTCACGACATAATCACGTTTACATTCATGTACAGTTTAGATCACAGCACGAACCCATTGAACAATAATCTCAGCGCTAGAATGACTGCACCCAGCAGTTAACAATAATATCATGGCCTAAAGTTCTCACGACTCACTTCTGCGCTATAAGACTGCACACAGCAGTTAACATAATATCATGGCCTAAAGTCCTCATGACTCACTTCTGCGCTATAAGACTGCACACAGCAGTTAACATAAATTATGGCCTAAAGTCCTCACGACTCAACTCTGCGCTATAAGACTGCACACAGCAGTTAACATAAATTATGGCCTAAAGTCCTCACGACTCACTTCTGCGCTATAAGACTGCACACAGCAGTTAACATAAATTATGGCCTAAAGTCCTCATGACTCAACTCTGCGCTATAAGACTGCACACAGCAGTTAACATAAATTATGGCCTAAAGTCCTCACGACTCACTTCTGCGCTATAAGACTGCACACAGCAGTTAACATAAATTATGGCCTAAGGTCCTCACGACTCACTTATAATACTGCACCCAGCAGTTCACATAAATTATGGCCTAAAGTCCTCACGACTCACTTCTGCGCTATAAGACTGCACACAGCAGTTAACATAAATTATGGCCTAAAGTCCTCACGACTCACTTCTGCGCTATAAGACTGCACACAGCAGTTAACATAATATCATGGCCTAAAGTACATTACCTTCACCTGCCACTACGTAGCCATATACTAATCACTCGAAAAAAAAACACACGACAGCGTTTGACCACTCCCACGGTCCCAACCCGCTCCGTATTCCCTACTCCTCCTACTACTCGGGAATCCACACCTCTCTGAGTCACGCACAAAAAAAAACCAAAACACGAGACTCCGCTGTTTTTGAACGGCAGACTCCACCCACATCTCCAGCCTACAGAATTAAATACTGGGGCTCAGCATGTTGATGTCCTGAACACAGCGTTCGCACGCTCTTCCTGTACTCATGTCACTCAAAATAAAAAGCCGATATGTTTTATTATATCGCTTACATCAATACCTCAGCTTAATAGCGTATAAAGTATTGTCACAACTCACTAATCTAGTTTGCTCAAAAACTTATTCAGAATTACTGCCCTCTTTTACCACTGTGCAGATAACCGACGTCATAACGCTCCTGTTCTTACAAGTGTCACACACACAATCACTCTATGGGATGAGAGAAATATCCCTAAAAGCATAATGCCTCATTCTATCTAGCCCCTTTGAAACATTAGCGACTCCCTAGCAAACGAAAAAAAAATTTTTAAACGATAATGGAGTTTGCTATCCATATGTTTTACAAAATTCATCTTACTGATAAGTCAGAACATAACATATTACCAGGCCCACCAAAATATTGCAGTAAAATGTCAAAGTAATTAACAACTCGATCAACACCGTATGACCCCTCCTCCCTAAAATTAATCTATTAGAAACCAAGCCAAGTATCTCAAATCCCCTACCCCCCCTATTACCACAGAATCTACAGTTAAGCTTAATACAACTACTACTCAAACAAGCCCAAAAACAATCCGTACACTAGAACTGGACCCATTATCACCCGCCCCAAACATTACAGTATAATTCGAAAAAAGACGTATAATATGAAATCATCATATGAAAAAACAACAAATAATATCAGCCAACCCTGTCAAATCATGTATAAGCAACTACACCTATCACTGATCACAAGTTACACTCATTTACTTGAACAATAGTAAAGACATTAATGTCTACCTAGTAGCGTATTAAACACAACAGCAATTATACCAAGTAAGCATAATGGAGACAAAGATGAAACTACGGAAGTTCTAACCTATATTTATCAGATCTATGCCGGAATGACCGACACCACTAGAAAACGTTCTCCCCTGCAGATGAAGATTAGTCAACATTGCTTTTCTTTGATCGAAACAGTAAAGATGCTCACTGTAGAAAAAGTACTTAACAATGCCCCCCTCCGCTAGAATATATATTTAAATCTACATCGTTCATATAATCCCACAGTTAATAGATAGACTACGATTACCCCATTATAGAACTACATAATTGACATCTTGGACAGCTCTCCTGATATCATATAGCTAAAAACTATCATGTGAGAGCAAATACCCCGTTGTCGCATCGAGTAAGGAAAAACCTTATGACCCTAATGAAATAGTCTCCCTAATTTAAGCCAAATTATAAGACTTCTGCATATTCCCCCTAATTTATGTATACAAGATAGTCGCATCAAACAAAATAAAACGCTATCAGCAACCCAAGATTTGCGCACTGTGACTTCAAAGTCACGCGCTAAATACAGAAAACTAACATCAAATCATTTATAAAAACAATTGCGCATAATTGGTCCTCTTAATTAATGTCGCCTTACCCCCCCTAACCATAATATCAGATATGATATCATTGGGACATCGTTGCTTCTTAATACACTTACATTCTGCACAACGGTCGACTCTAGCCCCCTGCAATCACACAAAAAAACAATGGACCCTAAACTAACACCTTACATTATCACACAACCAATTCCCACTGTTACCACTTATCTTCACAAACCATCTACCCTCAGGATAGCCAATGGCACACCACACCCCTCTCATCGCATTACCTCTATCCCTCCACATGAACTCTGGTAAATCGGCCAACACCCACTAACCCTTCCCACCCAACCCCCAATACGCTAAAAAAAAACACAACCACACCTATCACTCCCACCCACCAGATTCCGCTTTTATACATGAGACTGCTTGTGATAATTTTTAGAGTCCACAATTTATATTTCCCCTCACCCCCTCAAACTTTATCCAGCTCATGTGAAACTTAGAGCATCAGATTGATCATCCCCATATACTCAACCCTCTGGTATGACATCATAGGTACCTAAATATATGCCCCAAACTTCTACTATACCATTTGCAAAAGACTTACCTATTCTGTTCTATTCTTCAAATTTATTCTCAACTTTTCATCATCGCTCTCTATACCTTTTATGTCAAATGCATAAATAAGACTTTACCCCTAACATTATCTAAACTCCCTTCAGCCTTCAGCCTATGCACGACCCCTCCTCCTGTCCTAATTAAGTTAATCTACTCCATCCTATCTATGACACACACTCCTTCTCCCCCATCAATCGATCAAAGTTTAACATCCTGTATCAAAACTCTAATATCCTTCCTACAATCCAACACTCCTTCTAATTAAGTTAAGCTCAACATAATGCCACTGTCATCCCACACGTTCACCCCCAAAAGCTACGATGATGACTTACAACACATATAAACATCACCCACTCAAATGTATTTACCCCAACCATCCCTTACCTACAGATCTCCTCACATCAACCTAGCCTACATTACGACCAATGACTCCTCAACAGTTTGCTGCCAATAAACACTACACACCACTAAACTATCCAACTACACACCCTATTCTCTAACCCCTCCCACCACTACCCAATCCCCCCCCTTCCCACTAACAAACCTATCTTAAAACTACCCCCTTATACCACCACTCACAACACACACACACACTCTACCAACCTATGACACAAAACCACACCCACTTCCTAATTAAAAATTATCCCGTTCCCAACTATACTGGATAATGTTTCTATACACTCCACAAACATCCTCCCATCATATACAAGATAAATAATATCCGTTCAGACCTACCCAATCCTGACCCCATCTACAAACCCCCCCAATCCCACCCACCCACCATGCACAACCACACTCCCCCACGACACACCCCCCTCAAACCCTCCCAAATCTCCACTCCCCCCACCTCTCTCATGCCCCCACCCCCACCTGATACCCTACACACCACCATACCACACCCATAACAGCCACTTATATCTACCCACCACCATTAGTTGACCTATGGGACACCTTCAATGTTCACATCACACTCACTCATCTACTCCCTCCACCCAAACCCCACCCAACCACCCACTACCCCACATACATACAACTCATTTTAACCCCACATCGGGAGTTACCTACACCAACAGCTACTCCCACCTTTCACATATCCTTTCACTATCATCCCACTAACTGTAAGTTTTAATTGTCCTCAATACCATCAATAGACCAAATACACGCCATATAGGAAAGACCCCCACCTTGACAACCTCACCCACCCATAATACTACACCTAACCCTACATCAATCCCATCCTATCTTCAACACACTTGTCCCTTTTCAATACTACCCCCCACAATCACTACCCCACCCCCATCAGAACCTCCACCAATATATGAACGCCCAAACCCAGCCTCCCTAAGATACTACTCCAGACACTAACTGCCCTACAAAAATAATCCCAGTATACAACCACACCCCCCTAAACCATCTAAAGTCAACCAACTATACCCCCCCATCACCCCCCAACCTCTCAACTCCTACTAGACCTAAACTCACATCATGACCAAGATAACTCATTATTACCCCATCTCCCACCCCATAACCCACAACGTCCAAAATAGCCCCCACAACCCCCCTCCCACCCCACACTGCCGGACCATACCCCTTATATCCGTCCACTCCCATCTCTAATATATAACAATACACCTCCTATATCCAACTATACGCCCATACGCCCCCCCACCCTAAATAATATCACCACCCCACATCTTCACACCTGCACCCTCATAACTCCATCCGGTATGACAGTAGTCACCACTCAACCCACGAACTATCTACGCGCTGAGAACGTATAACACCTCATACCCCCAAACCTATCACGTCCCACCTCATAATGAGATACTCATAACCAAACCGTACTCAGCAATAAACCTCCCCACTCAAAAACTTCATAACCAAAGACACCACAGTACAAATATATACACACAACGGCTCAAAAAGCATAAATCCCGTCAATAACATGAATACAAAAACGTTTCTGAACTCCCTCCCGCCCTAACACGCAATCCCCATTCTATCTACACTAAATAACACATCCTACAAACACCAACATCCAACTACCTCACCGTTCTTTAGTGACACTGCACACCACACACCAAAAGGATCACCTCTCAATCCTAAATAAACATCATGACCTCCCCCTAAAACACAAAATACCACATTCACATAACTGATAATCCCTCGCCCTAGACCCGGTTTCACCCACAATACCTCTCTACACACCACCACCCACACAATATTCCATACAAATACCAAACACCCCCCCTACTACATACCCTGACATCTCCTTCTAATCCTTTTTTGCAACCACCACACCGACCTATTCCCCCACCATACCCACTCCCCTCCATTCACAACACTAGCAGTGCCCACCAACCCCTCACATCACTAAAAACAACCCCACACCTACCTCCCTTCCACACCTAACCCTCCACCCCCCCCTCGCGCTACCACACACACCCCCCACCTCCCCCACCCCCCTTCACAACGACCCAAACAGATCACCCCCCTTTCTGTCCAGCAAGTTCCCCACCACCCCCGTCCCCCCTCCTACAATCCCTCTTGCCCCACCCCACCCCCCACTACACCACTTTTACCTCCCAGTTTTTTTAGTTTTGTCTGGAACAGCAACAACGAACCCCCAACCCCACTTTTTAACCTCACACCCGTCACACCTCGTTCCTCACAACACCCCACACATGCCACAAACCTCATCATATCATTAATGCTCTAACCTCTCTTTTGACACGACCCCACATTCCAGGCAACGGGCCATTCACCCGATTCAATCCCTCCCCCAACCAAAGGCCTCTTAACCTCAACTCTCACCCCCCCCAATTCACCTACCCAACAACCCCCAACCACCCACACCCATAACCATTACACCACTACCCTCGATGCCACACTAAAGTAGAACAAGTGCACATTAAGGATTGACTATATGTAGACACCCTGAATAGTTAGGGTCTGAGCTCTGCAAGACTTCAAACATTCCACACAGTACACCAGTTCTGATGGCTTGCGTTATGCAACATACTCCGGGGCAGTCCGCTCTCAGACGCAGGGTCAATTTAACTACTGTATCACAACATTAAAAAAATTTCACCAGGGTGGCCACCAATTCAAATCCCTAAACAATGGACATATGAAAAGTCCATAAGTATACCTACCAGTCACTACAATAATATAGCCTATCCAACACAATATATGGTTTACTTCACTTCTAAGAACTGTCAACGACATGTCAGCATGACGGTTAGTTATTCTGCTGTAAAATCTTATGTGAGTTGTAGATAATCTTTAGACACTCACTTTTTCCCTTTCGCAGAAGAAGTTATGCGCATCTAGTGAACACAAAAACCACAAGCGTATACAGATGTGACGCTCACACCAATAAAATACACAATATGCTAAGGTGCTCTCTCCGTTCAATGCACACGTGTCGAAACATTTCTGCTAATCTAGGCTGTGAACTACTTGGAATAACTACAAACCAGCTGACCTGTCTCATCAGACATCTCCAACAGGAATGCCCGGATTAGAAATCCCACTATTAAGGTTGCTGTCGCAACCCCCAGAACCTAAACCCACATTGGCACCGAACACTCCTACTGAAAGGTTTTGAAGCTCAACTAGTATCTCTACATGCTATAAAGTGACAACTCTGTTCCATGAATAGTAGATGACGGATTGGCCAGCAGACTATAAGAAAGAATTACTCGGCTACCCTTAAGACCTCACATGCAACGCACTAACAAACATGAAACTATCCGTACTCAAGAAAACCGAGACTACCTTATACAATCAACCACCCACAAATATCCAGCAACGGGGGGGGCGGGAGGGGGGCGCGGGGGCGGGAGGGGTGGGGGGATATTTTCTCATGGGGGGGGGGGGGCGTTGTAAACAACGCCTATCACTAACGTAGGTGTATTAAGATTGGAACCGACCAACTTCGCCGTTACTCCAACCCGCCCCGCCAACCGCCCCCCCACTGCAACTCCCACCCCCCCGCACTACAGTTCAAACTCCCTCCCCCCACAACCCGGGTGCCCTCCCTAGATGTGACCCAACTGTACCGCACAGCCATCCCCCTTTAAGTGCGATCCCACCTAACGCCTCCCGACCCCCCCCGCCCCCCCCCCGCTTGCCCCCACCTCCTCAGGCACCCCCCCACACCCCTCCCCCCCCCTCCGACCTCCGCCATTCATCAATTTCCCCCCCCCGCCCCCTCCCCCCCCCTCCACGGGACTCCGTCCCCCCCCCCTCCGCGCCACCCCCCCCCGACGCATCCCCCCTCTAGCCGCCCCCCCCCCAACTCTCTAGCAACACCCGACCCTATCCCCGCCCCCTGCACGTGTTCCTCACCCTCACCCCCCACCCCACCCCAATCCCGACCCTCCCCCCCTGCAATTCCATGGGCATACATCCCCGGACGACAACCCCATCCCTTCTATCCTCCCCGCACTTAATCATTTTCGAGCCGCACCAACTTTACTCTCTGCGACTAGTACCCGCCCCCTATGGGACGTATCCCGCGCCGCCGGCCGAGGCTTCCCAATCAGGCCCATTCTAGCCACACTGCGCCCCCTCCCACCCCCACACCCCCCCCCCCCAAAGTGATCAACATCCCAACCCATTTATTATACCTGAGGGCACATCATAACCCCCCCCTCGGTCAACCCCCCCCCCCGCTCACGCCTCCCCCTGAGGGCCATCCCGCACCCGGACTCACCTCCCCCCCCCCCCCCCCGTTGCTCCCCCCACTTACGCCCACCCCATCCCCCGGAATCGCTTCGCCCACCCACCCCCCCCGCCCCCCTGCCCCACCGATCCCCAAATAAAGTAAAATATTGACCAAATACACCCATTAAATACTAACTTTAAAACCATTATACAATACCCCCAACCACAATCAACCACATACACACATCAGTGCAGGTTGTTTGGTTACAATCAAACAAAACCCCCAAGCCACACCACGGGTCCATATGTGTGTACCCCCCAACCCCTACCCCTTCCCCCTCCTCCCCGACCCCCCCCGTTAATAAACCGCCCGATAGTCTCCCCCCCCCCCACCCCCCACACCCACCAACCCCCCGCTACACCACCGGTCCATAACCCCGCCCCCCCCCCGCAGGCGACCCCCCCCCCTAAAAATCCTACATTTCCCACCACCGCGCACTCACACCCCGTCTCCCTCGCCACCTCTTTCCCCTGCAAACCCCGAATCGACACCGCCAGTCCATGCCACCTTCCCCCATCATAAACGCAACATAACACTTGAAGTTTTCCCATAATTCCCCCCTCCCCTAGCGTACTCCAACCCCTAGGGAACCCGCCCCTTTATGCCCTACCCCACCTTACACTCCACCCCTGCTCAAATACCCGACCCCATCGGTGGCCCCCCCCCTCCCCCCACTCCCCGTCACCCCCCCACACCCCCACCCCCCCCCGGCACCCCCCCCGCCCCCCAACCCACCCCCTCCCCCTCCCCAACCCACTCGCCAAACAATATTATTTTCCTCACACCACACCCCTCAGGCGCGCCGTACCGCCACCCCCCCCATTAACCCCCCCGCAACACAAGGTTACTATCTAGCCGATGCGGCCCAATAAGGCACCTAGAACCACAATCCCCCACCCCCTCACCCCCCCCGCCCCACCCTCAACAGGATGGGGCAAATTATGCAGGACTCCTCCCCCCCTCCCCCCACCCTGTCCCCAACACATCGGCCAACCTCCCCCACATCCCACACAAAACACCAGCCCACCCCCAATGCCCCCCTCCCCCATTCCACCCCCCCCCCCCCCCCCCCTCCCCCGCCCAGCTAATCCCGAACACCCCCCCCCCCCCCCCCACCCCCCCCTACCCCCGCCCACCTGGCCCCCCCATATACCCCTACCCCGACCCCCCTACCCCCCCCCCCCCCCCCAGCACCCCCCCCGAGTGTATCCCCCCTCACCCAATATTACAAATTTGCTACCACAGTAACGCTAACCTAACATCAAATCCACCAAACCCCACCCACACACCACCCCTAGCCCCACACCCAAGTATCTTTGGGCCGTCCATAAGCAATCCCCTCCCCCCATCCCTCTCAACCCACACGAAATAAATAAAACCATCCTCATCAGATAGAATACGCTTGATATGGACTTGAATATCTCTAGAAGTTAGTAACAGCTATTGGCTATCCACAACCAACTATACTCAACGTTTATCCAAATAAATTCAGTCATATAATATCCTCTTATGTTTAAACAGTGTTCTATTGCTCCTCATCAACAACTCCAAGTAATAAAGCGACCTGACTTAAAGATTGGTGGTTGGGCAGTTTAGCAAGATGTGTTTATTGGTTTTATATTAGTTGTATAGATGTGAAGTGATATTGCGGATTCATTGACACCAAGATCCAAATTACCATTACACCTTACCACGATAAGAAGTATGTCAAAGGGCAATACTCATATGAATGTCACAATTCAAAAAACAACAAACAAATAAATCCAGGCCTCCACAAGTCCGTAATGATATCGCCACGACCTCCACCCACATCCAATCTAATCTTCTCCCATACCCTACTAAAATTTTTTTTTTTTCTCGATTTTTTTTTTCTCTGAGGGACGTTTTTTATAACTTGTTTTTCTACTATTGAGTGGTTTTTTATGTTCAAGGTTTACATTGGGAATACAATCTGTTGTCATTTGAGAAACACATTGGATAATGGAAATTTTAGGAAGTGAAAAAAAATTTTTTTTCTTTACCCTCCACAAAGTAGTCCATACACCACACACCCGGACAAATAAAACCGGGCTCTTATAACCCCATACCCCTTGACCACTGGTACCTCACAAGCTCATGCCCAGCTTATTCTTCTCTCAGCCCCTGCTACTCAATTGCCTGCATCACACCAGATCAGCTTCTCCCCTATCTCCTGCCAAGAACTCGGCACAGCAACGCGCACGACGTTCTTTTTACCCCACAGCCTCTAGGCATCCAAGACTAACCCCAAAAACCCACTTAGAAGAATCCGACCCGAATATGAAATTTATCAACGTCCAAGATGCTACCACATTGATATGATGACCAAACTCATGTTGTTGGCATGTACACACACGACCCATAGTCATGGTCATGCAACCATCAGTATATGCAGCACCACCAATATTCCGGAATCCGTATCAGCCAACATGTTGCAGATTAAACACTTAGCAGAGCTTTCCAGAACCATAAATCAACGACTGTACAAAATGCAAAAATACATATTACCCTCTTTGATTTCTTACAAACCGCGAAAAATCCTACACCCCAGCCCTTAGCAGTTTTCTCTAGTGATAGATGTAACCTCGAGCTACAATCTACAGTCAGACATTAATCACCTAAATATTCCCCCGAGATGTTTTGGAGCCCAAAACCAAGCCTTCATCACCGACGACTGCAATCAGCACATGAGTCCCCATCCGCTTCACAGCCAACACACAAAGCCCTCAAACACTACACCCAACCCAAGGTTCAGTCCAATTTTTTATGTCTCGTCTGTTTGTTACAAATGAATACATTTAATCCCTTCTCTCCTTGACTCATTTTAGCCCGCTCTCACACCTGACCCGTCAAAGGCTAAAGGTCACCACACCGCACCATCGGGCCCATATACGCCATGCGTCTATATGCCCCTACTATCCCCCAACACCACCCTATGCAGACTGTGCTATCATTCATAATTGAATTTACTCATCGAGATTGCCTTACGACGCCAGTGGAAGATGAAGGAATACCATGACCTCCCTCGGCGGGGGGGGGCGGCAGCGGGAATTACGAGGATGGGAGAACAAGAGAGATGGGGGGAGTGGGGAGGTGGGGTGATGGTGCGGCTGTAGAATATTTGGAAAAGGGTTGTAGGGTGGTTAATGGTTGTGGTCTTGATGGGTCGGGATGGGGAGACTAGGGGGGGCATTGGGGCAAGTGAGGGGGAGGTTGTAGCGAATGAGGGGAGCGAGGGGCGAAAATGGGGCATTGTGGTATAACGGGGGATCCATGGTGGTGCCCACGTGATGGGTGTTTTGTGAGGACTGCGCCCCTGCACTGGTGACTAGTAGGGGGGGCAAGGGGTGGTCACCTCCAAGAACGATGATAGTAAAATAATAATATAAACAAAAAGCCATCATTTTGAAAAAGCAAACTATAGGAGAGTAAATCAGAGTTAGATGGGAGGAGGCGGAGGGTGGTTCTATATTTGTATGAGGTTGGAGCGGGGGGGGGGGACGGGCAGCAGTTGGGTTCGGTGCTGGCTTAATATTCCAAGACAAGAGAAATGGGCAGGTGGTGGGGAGAGGCGCAGGGGTCTTGTTGCTTGTTAAGTACAGGTGGTTGGACTGGGGGTTTTTCCGGAAACAAGGATACTGTGGTAGCAGTACAACATCCCGCGTTACAACCGGTGGCACTCATTAGACAAAACACCAAATTACAATACTGATTGGACTGAAAGCTGTCGGTATGGGTCTTATTACATCGGATTCCTTAATTGACAGTATATACTCCGAAACCCATATGGCATAGGCACTTCCTACCACTGCCTCTCCCCCCCGCCGACTATTTTTATTTGTACCGGCCTGCATATTTTGAAGGCACATTTCTACCTCAATTTCTTCTTCTTGATCCTGTATCTCTGTTCTCTTGTTCTTTCCTTCCCCCACCATTCGGAATTCTCCTCATATAACTCGAGGGAGTGGTTTTGCCAAGTAATAATTCTTTCTCATTAAATTATTCCAACCATAGCACGATTTCTCGTATTCTGAGTCCCCATCTCTGCCCTTTTTCAGACACAGTGTATGTTCGGAAGGTGTAAATGTTCCAGAAAAACGTGTTATAAACCGATACACCAGCATCTGAGACACCCGTCTTGCCGGTTAGGAGTGGTTGTCAAGGTGGTGGGGGAGTTTGGGTTTCTTGGGCGTGGGGTTAAGATTATGTTAAGGTTGCTATGGTCTTTTGTGTGAGTACTTAGAGTGGGGGGGTTGTTGTGTCAGGTTCTCGTGGATTGGGGTGTGTGTTTTGGGATGTTTAAGCAGAAACTCTGCATGCGGTCTCATTTTGTAATACAAATTAATCTTTCTTGTTTTGCCAGGCTTTACAGAGCCAGTTTTATATAATCTGTGCATGTGTGTGTGCATATATATTATATATGTATAAAAAATGGAAATAACTTTATTAAAGTAAGGGAAATAATTAACTAGAAAATAAAAGGGGCAGGTGTTGGATGGTGAACAGTGATGTGCCAATTCATTAAAAGTGTTTCTTTAAAATACTGAGTTACCTGCAAGATCATGTAAGTGGTGAGTCCTTTGTTGTGAACATAATCAGTCATTCAATACTGTTTAGCTCCCCAAGGAGCATAGGCCTTCAGCAAACACATGCCAAGTCCTCTTATCACGTGACAACATAGGCCTTCAGTAAACACATGCCAAGTCATCCTATCACGTGACAACATAGGCCTTCAGCAAACACATGCCAAGTCATCCTATCACGTGACAACATAGGCCTTCAGCAAACACATGCCAAGTCATCCTATCACGTGACAACATAGGCCTTCAGCAAACACATGCCAAGTCATCCTATCATGTGACAACATAGGCCTTCGGCAAACACATACCAAGTCATCCTATCACGTGACAACATAGGCCTTCAGCAAACACATGCCAAGTCATCCTATCAAGTGACAACATAGGCCTTCAGCAAACACATGCCAAGTCATCCTATCATGTGACAACATAGGCCTTCAGCAAACACATGCCAAGTCATCCTATCACATGACAACATAGGCCTTCAGCAAACACATGCCAAGTCAATCCTATCATGTGACAACATAGGCCTTCAGCAAATACATGCCAAGTCATCCTATCACGTGACAACATAGGCCTTCAGCAAACACATGCCAAGTCATCCTATCACGTGACAACATAGGCCTTCAGCAAACACATGCCAAGTCATCCTATCACGTGACAACATAGGCCTTCAGCAAACACATGCCAAGTCATCCTATCATGTGACAACATAGGCCTTCAACAAACACATGCCAAGTCATCCTGTCACGTGACAACATAGGCCTTCAGCAAACACATGCCAAGTCATCCTATCACGTGACAACATAGACCTTCAGCAAACACATACCAAGTCATCCTGTCACGTGACAACATAGGCCTTCAGCAAACACATGCCAAGTCATCCTATCACATGACAACATAGGCCTTCAGCAAACACATGCCAAGTCATCCTATCATGTGACAACATAGGCCTTAAGCAAACACATGCCAAGTCATCCTATCACGTGACAACATAGGCCTTCAGCAAACACAAGTCAAGTCATCCTATCACGTGACAACATAGGCCTTCAACAAACACATGTCAAGTCGTCCTATCACGTGACAACATAGACCTTCAACAAACACATGTCAAGTCATCCTATCACGTGACAACATAGGCCTTCAGCAAACACATGTCAAGCCGTCCTATCACGTGACAACATAGGCCTTCAGCAAACACAAGTCAAGTCGTCCTATCACGTGACAACATAGACCTTCAACAAACACATGTCAAGTCATCCTATCACGTGACAACATAGGCCTTCAGCAAACACATGTCAAGTCATCCTATCATGTGACAACATAGGCCTTAAGCAAACACATGCCAAGTCATCCTATCACATGACAACATAGGCCTTCAGCAAACACAAGTCAAGTCATCCTATCACGTGACAACATAGGCCTTCAACAAACACATGTCAAGTCGTCCTATCACGTGACAACATAGACCTTCAACAGACACATGTCAAGTCATCCTATCACATCACAACATAGGCCTTCAGCAAACACATGTCAAGTCGTCCTATCACGTGACAACATAGGCCTTCAGCAAACACAAGTCAAGTCGTCCTATCACGTGACAACATAGACCTTCAACAAACACATGTCAAGTCATCCTATCATGTGACAACATAGGCCTTCAGCAAACACATGTCAAGTCATCCTATCACATGACAACATAGATCATCAACAAACACATGTCAAGTCGTCCTATCACGTGACAACATAGGCCTTCAGCAAACACACGTCAAGTCGTCCTATCACGTGACAACATAGACCTTCAACAAACACATGTCAAGTCGTCCTATCACGTGACAACATAGGCCTTCAGCAAACACATGTCAAGTCGTCCTATCACATGACAACATTGACCATCAACAAACACATGCCAAGTCATCCTGTCACGTGACAACATAGATCATCAACAAACACATGTCAAGTCGTCCTATCACGTGACAACATAGACCATCAACAAACACATGTCAAGTCATCCTGTCACATGACAACATAGATCATCAACAAACACATGTCAAGTCATCCTATCACGTGACAACATAGACCATCAACAAACACATGCCAAGTCGTCCTGTCACGTGACAACATAGACCATCAACAAACACATGACAAGTCCTCCTATCACGTGACAACATAGATCATCAACAAACACATGTCAAGTCGTCCTATCACATGACAACATAGACCATCAACAAACACATGTCAAGTCGTCCTATCACGTGACAACATAGACCATCAACAAACACATGTTAAGTCGTCCTATCACGTGACAACATAGACCATCAACAAACACATGTCAAGTCGTCCTATCAAGTGACAACATAGATCATCAACAAACACATGTCAAGTCGTCCTATCACGTGACACATAGACCATCAACAAACACATGCCAAGTCATCCTATGTTACAGTTCAATCTACTCTATATGAAACTAGGCAAACAACTGGAACATTAAAGACAGAACTGTCAGATAACTTCTTAAAAAGTTGGCAGTCTGTCTCAGGCTTCTGTCGCTATAAAGTTTCTCCCTCAAATGGGTTGGTGCAGCCATGACTGTCAGTCTGCTCCTCTTTTGGAGCCTAACAGCCGTATAGCTCAGGTTCTGGTGTTTGTTTGTGTTCTCCACAATAGAAGCATTTGTATTCTGGTTTGCTTTCCTTAGCCTTTGTGTCCCCAGCTTACCTGCAAGACAGCAGGTGGTTTTGTATCAGAGTTTTCCTTCTCCTAGATGGGTTGCCACCTAAAGATTATGAGCCTCATCTACCTTGAACATTCTGGTTTTTTTGGCACCAGAGACTCGCCCTTACCTCTTCCGTTAAATAATGATCTCTCCAGGAGTTAGACTTTTATTGTCAGAGGGTGTTTGAATGACATGACTTGGAAGCATTTAAATGAAGCTCATCCTTAACTCCACTCATGGCTATGACAGCATTTGGGATCATAGGCAGAACTGAAGAAGACATCCTAAAATAGAACTAAGTGGCAAGCAACAGTTGCAACCCTAAGTTCCACAGGAAAGTCAAAGGGTTAATGATGTTGACATTAGCTCTCAATACAAGGCAGGTCTTGTTCTGGAATCCTCAGGTACCAGAGGAAGAGGGAGACTGGAAAACACAAGGAGAAGGGAGCTGCAAACAGAAAGGAAAGGGGTGAGGAAGACATAAGAAGATCTTGAGCTGATGGCATGGAGCAGGAGGACTTGACGTGAGCTTGTTGAGTGCCCATGCTCCTGAGAAAGATGAAGAGTAGAAATGATGATGATGATGATAATATTTCATTAGTGGGAACTACTCTGTAATCCTTTGTCACCTCCCTTTTCTCAGATCATAGAAGTCTCCTTGAAGAAAAACGGTATTGGGTTTGGATTTACTGTAGCCGGTGGGGTGAGCACAGGTGGTTGCTACATCAGACAGATCATTTCTGACCCAGCAGTAACTGATGGTAGACTAAGGCCAGGTGATAAGATCTCGAAGGTAAATTTGTTTCTTTGTTTATTAATGATCTGTTTTGTCTGTGAAAACTACCAGTTTGCATTTCTTTTCCTAGAAAGCATCTTTAGTCTTTGATGTCCATTCTTTTATGTTGTCAGTTCATTTTTTGTTCTGTCTATTTTTGCCTGGTACTGTGCCTTGAAGGAATATTTTTAGGTAGTTCAAGTTATCGTAATGTGTCACTATATCATATCAGCTTCTGTCTCTTTATTGTGAGGTCTTCATATAGTCTTATGGGAGTTCTGTATGTCTTATCAGTATATTTGTTTAGTGACACATGTATGATATTCTGAGAATTTGTCTGTAACATCTCATTTTTGATGCCTATATTCTCTAAATTTCTGCCATCAGCGTTCCAGATTTCACTTGATGAAAAAAGTACAATTTATAGAGAAGGAAATAGAACTTCTGGGAGAACTTTGAACGAAGGGAGAAATATTAAAAGAAATCAGAATTATTACAAATTATTTTTCACATATTAAGAGATAAAAATGTGTATGCACGTATTAAGAAATGAATTATTGAATGTTCATTTCTTACTGTCTAAAGAATGTGGGACCACCACTGGAGTTAGCCCCAATACACAAAACCTTCGGCAGACGTGCCCTGCCATGACAGTTTCTGAAACAGGTTTTATTACATGAAAAGGTTGCCAGCCTAATTCATACAAGATGGAAGTAATAGTCATTCTGAAGAAATGGACTTCTCCATGTATTTGGAACACTTTTGAAACAAGTCAATACTTTCAGATACTTAGGTGCATCAATAACATTGTATGAAAGATACGTTTGAGAGGTGAAGAGTAGAATAGCTCAGATAAAAGCAACATTCATAAAGTACAAAGGAGACAAAGAAAGCAAAGTACTACTGCTCTCAAAGACATTTCATAAGGGGGCGACTGATGTGAGGTTGTGCGTGGCAACCTTGTCGTGTGAAACAGGTTGCTATAGAAACCTCCATTGCCAGAACACATACATGTTTTACTGTAGGCTTCCTACAAGGAGACAAGCTGCTGGTGACTCCATACTCCACAGAGAGCAGAAAGGGAAATAATGATATAAAAGACTAGTTTACAGAAGTCCCGTTTCACTTATTATTATTCTAAACAGGTGAATGGACAAGACATCACTTCGTTAAGTCACATAGAAGCTGTTACCTTATTGAGGGAGCTCCCTGATGTTGCCAACTTGCAGTTGCTGAGGTATCCATCATCCATGGAAGCACAGCAGAAGTTAAACATGGTACAGGTTAGTTTACAGACCCTCAGAGTGCCAGTTTTCTGTATTAGTTTTGCCCTTAACTGTCTTTTGTTTTGTTAGTTCAGTGTCTTTTTCTGTCTTCTGTGTCATCCATTATTATCTATTCCTCCAGTATCTTCTGACTTCATTCATGCATGACCCATCAGCTCTCCAATGAGATTAGGCCTTCTGGAAATTCATGTCAAGTCCTCAATGAGCTTAGGCCTTCCATAAATTCATGCCAAGTCCTCAATGAACTTAGGCCTTCTAGAAATTCATGTCAAGTCCTCAATGAGCTAAGGCCTTCCAGAAATTCATAGCAAGTCCTCAATGAGCTTAGGCCTTCAA
This sequence comes from Oreohelix idahoensis, assembly GCA_024509875.1. Taxonomy (NCBI): domain Eukaryota; kingdom Metazoa; phylum Mollusca; class Gastropoda; order Stylommatophora; family Oreohelicidae; genus Oreohelix; species Oreohelix idahoensis. The sequence goes on along the minus strand of JAMPIV010001256.1, from coordinate 820,044 downwards.
GAAATTCATGCCAAGTCCTCAATGAGCTTAGGCCTTCTGGAAATTCATAGCAAGTCTTCAATGAGCTTAGGCCTTCCAGAAATTCATGCCAAGTCCTCAGTGAGCTTAGGCCTTCCAGATATTCATGCCAAGTCCTCAATGAGCTTAGGCCTTCCAGATGTTCATGCCAAGTCCTCAATGAGCTTAGGCCTTCCAGATATTCATGGCAAGTCCTCAATGAGCTTAGGCCTTCTAGAAATTCATGTCAAGTCCTCAATGAACTTATGCCTTCCAGATGTTCATGCCAAGTCCTCAATGAGCTTAGGCCTTCCAGATATTCATGCCAAGTCCTCAATGAGCTTAGGCCTTCTAGAAATTCATGTCAAGTCCTCAATGAGCTTAGGCCTTCCAGATGTTCATGCCAAGTCCTCAATGAGCTTAGGCCTTCAAGAAACTCATGCCAAGTCCTCAATGAGCTTAGGCCTTAAAGAAACTCATGCCAAGTCCTAAATGAGCTTAGGCCTTAAAGAAACTCATGCCAAGTCCTAAATGAGCTTAGGCCTTCCAGATATTCATGCCAAGTCCTCAATGAGCTTAGGCCTTCAAGAAACTCATGCCAAGTCCTAAATGAGCTTAGGCCTTCAAGAAATTCATGCCAAGTCCTCAATGAGCTTAGGCCTTCCAGAAATTCAGTCCTCCTGCTTGTGACTGCTTAAAGTCCTTCCATGTCTTCTCCATGTATTTACAGTCTCTCTCTACCTCTCTTACCCCGGGGATTCCAGAACAAGTACTGCCTTTTAATGCCGTCTGCACGTTTCCTCAATGTCTGTTCTATCCACCACCAACAACTTCTTCTTTGCTCTTATTCCACTGCCACTTGTTTGGATCTTGTCATACCAGCTCAATCCTTCTGCTCTACAGAACTATTGATTGATGAAGGTCTGTTACTTCTTGGTATAATCTTTTGGTATACACACGTCTGCTCTGATATCATGTTTACATGAAGACAATCACTATTTGAACAGTGCAGAGATTTTCCTGTGGATATTGATCTGTTTCAGAACATCTTTATTATACTTGTTTTTGAACCTAGTATTCATACAGTTCTTAACATTCTTGACTTAGGTAAATCGTATCAAAGAGGTCTCCAGTCATCTGCTTGTTTAGCTATTCATTGTCCACAGTTCACTTTCATGTGATTTATTGTCTCAGTGTAACATTTGAGAACTTGCTTTCTTCTGTGGATAACAATTTGTTGCATTAATCAATCAATACCCTTTAGCTCCCCAGGGAGCATAGGCCTTCAACAAACACATTCCAAGTCCTCCTGTCACGTGCCATCCGCTCAAATTCTTTCCATGTTTTTCTCATCATTTTCTTTTCTGTATCCACTTCTCTTCTCCATGTGTTTTTTGGTCTACCTCTGCCTCTTTTACCCTGTGGATTCCAGAACAAGGACTGCCTTGTAATGTTATCAACAGGTCTCCTCAATGTGTGTACTATCCATCGCCAGCATCTTCTTCTTAACTCTTGTTCCACTGGCACTTGTCTGGTTCTTGTCATCAATTCCACATGTGACTTTGTCATACCATTTCAATTCTTTTATTCTGCGCAAGGACTCATTTATGAAGTCTGTAGCTTTTTTGGTTGTAGTTTTTGTTGTTCTCCATGTTTCAGAGCCATACAATAGGACTGACTTGACATTTGAGGTGAAGATTTGTTGCATAGGATGCTTTTTTTTTCTCTCTTGAATGCAGATTCTTTTACCACTGTGATAAAGTGATAATGGATAGTACACACATTGAGGAAACCTATTGACAGCAATACAAGGCAGTCCTTGTTATGGAATCCTCAGGGCAAGAGAGGCAGAGATAGACCAAATAACACATGGAGAAAAGTACTGGAGACAGAAGTGACAATTATGAGAAAGACATGGAAAGAACTTTTAGCTGATATCACGTGACAGGAGGACTTGGCATGTGTTTGTTAAAGGTCTATGTTGTCACGTGATAGGATGACTTGGCATGTGTTTGTTGAAGGCCTATGTTGTCACGTGATAGGAGGACTTGGCATGTGTTTGTTGAAGGTCTATGTTGTCACGTGACAGGAGGACTTGGCATGTGTTTGTTGAAGGTCTATGTTGTCACGTGACAGAGGACTTGGCATGTGTTTGTTGAAGGCCTATGCTCCTTCGCTCATTAAAGGGTATTGATTGATTGATTATATTGGTTTTGTAAGTGAGATGAGAACTGGATTACCTACCAGCAAGTCATCATCAGCCTTGGCAGAGAGTGTAGTACTTGGGGCAATGGGAAAGCATATAGAAATTAATCAACTGATACTTCATCATCCTGGGAATAATGTTGCCTTTGTATATACTGACGGGACTGTGATCCGTGGTGAGAAATAGGTTGGGGCTTCTCTGCTAGGGTAAAGGGCAGAATCGTCGCAGAACATAGAGGGGCTTACAAGATAACAACTTCCAGCATGACAATGGAGATTGAGGTAGTTACTGCAGCCTTAAGGTGGCTAACTGAAACTTCAGTAACAAAGGCAGTCATTGTGTCAGATTCTCAGTCCTTGCTTTGAGAGGTTCCAAATGGTTGGCTACGGCATGAATGGAGAACCTCCATAGAAGCTTTTAATCTACAGGAGCTGGTGTGAATCTACTGTCCTGGTCATGCAGGGGTACACGGTAATGAGAGAGCTGACAGACTAGCATCAAGAGCACCAACAGTGGGGAACTGGATATAGATAAGGGAGAGATACTGAGAACGATTAATGATCACCTGTTAGAGAATGTAACTGCAATAGATGAATCATCAAGGTTAAGATTGTTGGAATTTGGCATCAAACATAAGGCTAGTAGAGATGGACGTATGAGAGGATGCGTCCGTTGTGTTAATAACCAGCGAGCTACAGGAACAGTTAGCATTCACACTCTTCTACATATACTGAGGGAGACTGAGCCCGGAGTGCAATGATGTCGATTCTGTTCAACAATAACAATAACATTTGGTTTTGTAAACAGTGAGGTTGTGTATTATTTTGGAAATAGTTTGCTTTTTTTTTTTTTCGTAGATTATTGTAGACACTTTTTTACGTTACGTTATGGAAGCATTTTTATTTAATGTTGTAAAAATTTGATGTTTTAATGATATTGGGTAACTGCCAAATGTTTCTTGTGAATATTTTTCTCATTGCATTTTGAGCAGTTTTAGAGCCTTCATTGTACTAGGTTTTAGCTTTATAAATGAGGTGACCAGTTCCCTCCCTTGCTGCCTTTGTCTTACTTCGTCCAAGAGCAGAGTCAGGTTTCCCATTTACATTTGGGTAGACTTCAGCTTGGAGCTGCCAGATTTTGAACCCGGCCTTGAAAAGCAAGCACTTTGACCACCCTGCCAGATGGCACTCATTATCTTCCTACAACTAAAAATTTTTTTATTTAATGTTAGAAGAGCTCATAGAAATTGCATCTGACAGCTGAATTCCTGAAAGATGTGAACACATGATAGTGATAGATCTTATTTAGGAGTTTGTGACGTGGTTTCATCTATCAGCCAGGAATGTTGAGGATAGAGTTGCTGAAACCAAACACAACACCTTCAAACCTGGGTCTGAAATTAATGCACAGAGAAATTGATGGTCAAGGTGGAATCTTTGTGAAGAGTTTGCAAACAGGGGGTGTTGCTTTCAAGGATGGCCGTCTGCAGGAAGGGGATAGAATTATTCAGGTATGTATTTAGAATAGATTTATTTATGAGGGAAGGGGGAGAGAAGAAATTTGAAGACAGTTTTATTTAAAATTATACATTTATTCAGAATTCAGATAGTCCCGTAAAAGATAGTTAAGGGTGCTGGTTTATCAGGGACATCTCAGATCAAACCTCAGTAAAAAAAAAAAAAAAAAAGTTATAAAAATACTCGGGAACAATTTATATATATATATATTTTTTTTTTAGTAATGTAAATTAAATAAACTATCAGCTCTTTGTAGTCCTGTATTCCACAATAATAAACAAAAACATGGGTGATGGCATTTTTAACGATTCTTTAGCTGTCGAATAGTGAGTCCAGAGGAGAATGGAAATTTAAATTAAAACTCTGCATTTAAGAAACTTTGAAGTGTTATTACTTGATACTGTTGTTTCCAACAGGCCAATGGAGTCTCATTTATTGGCATCTCCAAAAGTGCAGCACTTTCTGTTCTTAGAGAAGCAGATGACAGAGTGATGCTTATTATTACAAGGTGAAACATTTGAACAGTTTATTCTGATGCCTTGATAGTGCCTTTCTCTGCAGATAGTACTTAGTTAATATTGTTTTTGTTCAATGTTTGTTTCATTTTTGTAAGTTAAATAATGCAGTATTACATTAACTCTTTGACTCCAGACCAACGCTCTGAGCATTGCTAAATTCAACGCGCCGTGCCAGAGCAACGCTCAGAGCGTGGTTTTTAGTTTATCACGAATAAACCCTAAAAATCATCCGTTTAATACAGTTCATATATTAAAACTCGTAGAATGACTTCCGCTACTATTTAAACAACTAATTTGAATGTAGTTAATAAGCACATGTGCGTGTTTTGATGTTATTATCACAATTTATGTGAAGATTCGCGTGTTTGCGTTTTTCATTGTTATTGCTAGAGAAATATGTCACGCTTTATATTTACATTTTCTAAGTCTGCTAAGCAAATAATTGTGTCAAACTACTTGACATTGATGATTGTTTGGTAGTCACAGTTTGTTGTCAAAATACGGAATCTGTGCAGAAAAGCTATACATTAGATTTAGTTGATGAGTGGGCGTAGTCATATTCTGGCCGATCAAAAAGCAACAAAACTAGACCTACCGTAACATCTAATCACTGATTCTTGGTAGAAGATGAAGCTAGGGATACTATTAAAACACTAAACAAGAGTAAAAAAGTTTTTATATGACGTTATTCTTCTTTATTTGTTTGAGAATTACGTAATGCACGATTGCATAATGTATTTTTTTCTTACAAAGGACCACAGAAAAACTGGTGTAAATAACGCTAAATGTACTATTTGTGGCTTTAAGCATGTTTTTTTTTTACTTTGTATATGGATTAACTTGACGTTTGAAGACTAAAAAGAAAGTTTTATTGTCTACAACAGTAATTTGTCTTTGGTAAGATTGTATTCTACAGTTAACTTTTTAGTGTTTTTCAATTTTACGTGCAAAATATTTTAAGTATAATGAACACACTTGTGTTAATACTACCAAAGACATTATATATTACAATTCTCTGTCCATTTCCCTAGTTTGGTATATAATAAGTATATGTTCACAGAAAAAGATTAACATAAAATTTACACTAAAAGTCAGTACACTTCACCGTTTAGAATTCTTCAAAAAATAATTATGGCACAGGGTGGAAAATAATTATGGAATCAAAGAGTTAAGAAGAAAGAAGAATAGATTGGGTTATGAATACATCATCACCACACAACAGAAATGTAATCCGGTGGAATCTGACTAAACAGCTTGATGATCTGGATTTTGCAGATGACTTGGCTCTTCTGTCCCATAACCATAATCAGATGCAAGAGAAAATGAAAATTCTTGATGAGAGGTCACAACAAGTGGGCCTGAAAATACATAGGGAAAAGACAAAGATTATGAGAATAAATGCAAGAAATGATAACAAGGTTGAACTTGAAGAAACACCACTAAAGGATATAGAATCGTACACATATCTTGGCACTAATATAGACAGAGTTGGAGGGACAGACAATGATATCAAAATAAGAATACAAAAAGCAAGAGGAGCTTTCATTGCATTGGGAAAATGGAGATCTCAAAAGAGAAATCAAGTCCAACACGAAAATAAGAATCTTCAACTCAAATGTCAAGTCAGTCCTATTGTATGGCTCTGAGACATGGAGAGCAACAAAAACAACAACCAAAAAGCTACAGACTTTTTATAAATGGGTGCTTGCGTAGAATAGAAGGACTGAAAGGGTATGACAAAGTCACAATTGTAGAATTGATGACAAGAACCAGACAAGTGCCAGTGGAACAAGAGTTGAGAAGAAGACGCTGGCGATGGATAGGACACACATTGAGGAGACCTGTTGATAGCATTACAAGGCAGTCCTTGTTCTGGAATCCACAGGGAAAGAGAGGCAGAGGTAGACCAAAAAAACACATGGAGAAGAGAACTGGATACAGAGGTGAAAATGATGTGGAAAACATGGAAAGAACTTGAGCGGATGGCACAGGATAGGAAGACTTGGCATGTGTTTGTTGAAGGCCTATGCTCCTCGGGGAGCTAAAGGGTATTGATTGATTGATTACATTAGCTTGTGAATTGTTTGTTATTTGGCTAAAGGGTGAATCATTCTAATGGTTTATTCTGAAGTCTTTCTCTGCAGATAGTGCCTAGTCAGTATTGTTTCTAGATAATATTTGCTTCATTTTTGTAAGAGTGGTAGTAGTGTACAGTTAAATAATACAGTATTCAGGATTTGGTTTGGTTTGGTTTTTAAAGACTATCTTCATTGCACACGGACAACTCCATCAGTGCTCCGATCTCCTCCCTTAGTTCACACAAGGAGGATCTCAGCACAGTGCACAAACTCTGTAGCACCAGCGAGAATCCCAATATGTGTATATAGGAATCACACATTTGTTAATACCCATTCTGGCTATTAGTTGTTAAATCACGCTTTACTTTGTTAAATGCCGTGAATGTCCACCAGTTGATAAATGTAGATGTTGGGACTGGTGTAGTAAAGTGTAACGATTGTCAACTCATTAAACCCAGCACAGTTTTGGTCATACAGGTCATCTTGTCCTGGAACGTGATGAGGCTCCGACAAGAATGTGAGTGTAGACAATGAGTGTGTATCTGAATGTCAGTACGCGAATGGTAGAATGATTCGATAGAGTTGACAGGTTGGTAGTACATCACTCATACTCACACTGTTCGAATTCAAGAAGTACTGGAACTACGGTGGTCTTTTTATAACATTTAATGGGACGCACACTTGGACAGTACGTGTATGGTTACAGGAACAAATGTCGACATAGACAGCATAATGTTGATCACAGGAATATCATCTTAAGTTAGCATTCATGCTTGGCAAATATCATAATGGAGCATTCGTAAATAAGCATTCAGAGTTCCATCATGTAAATCATCTGGCTTTACTGACTGGGCACGTCAGACCATAACCAATATATATAGGAAGGCTCCTAGACTTAACCTCGTCTAGCGAATATCCCTTCACGTAAAGTTCAATATATATATTTTTCATAAAGATATAGGAATCCCAGACATGGGTTCTCACATGTAGCAGTAATCTCTTGGTTCATCGAGCGATAGTACAGGCATCCCTTTTTCTCACTCGATAAATACAAAGTATATGGATTTCAACATGGCTGTGCTTCTCTCGTGAGCTTCACTCACTATTGGATACAGACCAAAATTGGTCATTCGTTAAATGTCCTCATTTCTTCATAGCTTCTATCATAGAGGTAATTGAATAATATCATATAATCTAGTGCTGATACATAGGAATGTCATCTTCCTTTGAATAAATACTCTTTTCAAAAGTACCACTGTGCATCTGCTTATCGACAACGATGGCGAAGCCCAAGTTCATAATAAATTGTGGTTTTACCTTTCTATGCGAAATATAACTTTGCCATTCCTTGGCAAAAGAGAATAAACACTGGGGTAAAGTACATACAACATGTCTAAATGACTATCACTTTTCCCCATCTACTTATAGATCACTTTTTCGGCGATAGGCCGGCTACAACAAAATTCGACATCCCGACAGGATGACAGCCATGAATCACACCCCCTGCTAGCGATACTTCCGCTGCATAGCCTTTGACCTTTTCTAGCGACAACCAACATAGTTCGACTTAGAAATGTAAAGATATCCATATATAAGACAGACTCGTCCTACTCATACAAACACTACGTATAAATTCAGGCCATAGATATACTGAAGCAAGAACAATCTATTCCTACCCAGCCAAAGAATAAATCGCAGTAGGCCTAGATTCGTCCGCGGAATCCGATCGAAGATGACGGAACTCCTTTCAAGGGAAGTAACTCAAAAATGACTTCTCCTTAAGCACTTAAAAAAGGAAATACTTTGTTTACAAAATATTTGCGAACATAATAAGTATATAAATGTATTATATTGCAAGATAGTAAAGATTGCACTTTACAACATTCTATAAATATTTTTGGTTGGTAGGTTTCTAATTTTTAAATTTTGCCCGGGCAGCGGCCCTATGGCCTACTCTTTACGATTTCCAACTGCCAATGATTTTTAACGTGTGCAACTTGCACACCAGACCTCCCATTTTTTCACCTTTATCCGAGAAGGCTAGGCATCCGATCTCACTATCATGAGACCAGGGGGGGAGTATGACATTATTAGGACCACTGGTTCTGAAAAAAAAATTCCACAAATTCTATTCCCTCTACTGGGAATTGAACCCAGTACCTCTAGAATTTGAGGTGGATGCCATACCTCTTAGCCACTCCATTCATGATTTAGCAACTCTTATATTAGCTTGTGAATTGACTGTTATTTGGCTAAAGGGTGAAATGTTCTAACACTTTATACTGATGCTAATACAGTGTCTTTCTCTGCAGAGAGTAGCTAGTTAATGTTGTTTCAGGTTAATATTGTTTTATTTTTTGTAAGTGTGGTAAAACATCGTACAGTTCAATAAAACAGTATTCATCATTCAGCTAGGTTGACATTAACTTGTGAATTGAATGCCATTTGGTTAAAGATGATATTCTTAACCCTCCGGCAGGCACATTGGTGCACTAAGTGCTCCAAATTAAATTAAATTAAAATTTCACGGTTTTTTTTGCGGTTGGCTGCATTGAACTCTTAGCTATTCCTTTATTCATATCTTAGCTTTCATTCTGAACAGTTGTGTTGTTGTTATATGTTGTGCGACATGATATTTAGGGTCCCGCAACTCGAGAGTGTCATTAGTGGTGTATAAAGTGCGCCACGCGCTCGGTGATGTAAGTATATTTTTCTTTTCTATTTTTAAATTAAATTTGAGACCGCAACAGGCCACTAAGAGCCTAATACATGTGAGAAGTGTCAAATTGCAGTAACGGATGTTGAGGATAACTAAAGTGATTAGTTCATGATTTATCTATCTGCTTACTCAAGTGTCTCAGGGTCAGAGGCTATCTAGTATGTTCCTCAAATAAATCAGCACTTCTATTGTGAGTGACAAAAGTTATAAATGATCGTCTATTTCTTTCACTGACAGAGTAAGAGATTGGATAAAGTAAAGTTCTAATATTACAGTATATTTTATTAATGTAATGCATGGTGATAAGGTTTATGACATTAAAAATATTAGTAGTTCATTTTACTCTATTAATTATTAAAGTATTGATTATGATGTTTTATATAGTTTTTTTAAACATATAACAATAAAAATACGTGTAAGATTGAAATACCGGGACCGCAACTCAAATCAATGTAAATACGTTTGTTTTAAGTGGCGCACTCTGTGCGCCTGCTCTTGCGAAGAAAAGAAACGCGCCTGTCGGAGGGTTAAGTTATCAGCTTATGATTAGTTTTTTTTTAAACTAAAAGTGACATCCAGTTTGATGTCACTATCTTGTAAAACATTATTCATCATAGGCTAAAATTGACATTTTGTTTGTTTTTGGTTTCTTGGAGATTTGAAGTAACTGTTATGATGAAAACTCAAGTCTGCTTTTGTAAGAGCATTCTTGCAAGGGTTGTTTATGCTTCTTGAGTGACTGTCGATGTTTTATTCCCCTACAGATCGGATACACAGGAAAGTTTATCAGAAGAGATATATGATGAAGATGATGATAAATCTGATGATGGTAAGGAGAGCAACATCTTGTTTGCTAGTGAATTATTGAACTTTAAGCATGTCCCACTTTGTAGTTCAGGCAGTTAACTTTGCAGCCAAATAAAATGTAATGTTTTAATGTCCGCACTAAGGGAGTTAACATTTAGGTAATGTTTGGAATAGGCCAAAAAAAGAGAGTTCTTCAGTGTTAAATAAGACCAATCTTGACATATGGAAGTAGAGCAATTAGGAAAAGCACCAGAAGCCACAAATGTGGTTTTACAAAAGAAAGTTTAAAATATCATGGTCAGCTAAAATGAGTAATGAGGATGTCATGAAAGAGGCCAATGCTCAAAGGAAGCTTATTACTCAAGTTAGAAGGAAGCAATCAACTTTCTTCAGCCATGTTATGTTATGGGAAGACAAATGGAATATATCGTGACAACAGGTAAGATTGAAGATAAAGAGATAGAGAACAGTTTGACATCATGACATGGACAGAGGTCAACAATAGAAATGATAATCAGTACTGAAGACAAGAGAGTTGTGGAGAGACATAATGACCTACACCACAAGGCATGGTACTTGAAAAAGAATGTTTGGTAACAAAGAGAAGCAGCAGTAAGGATAGTAGTCCATGAAGCTTGTCAAAAGCTGGAGTCCTTCTTTTATTCATTATTCCTTACCCTTCAGCTCCCTGTGGAGTATTGGCTGTCAGCAAATTTATGTCAGGCCTTCAGTTCAAGGTTTTTCCATGTCTTCTTTATTCCTGGCAAACGTCTGTCTCAAATTCTCTTCGGAGCAGCAACTGTTCTCAACAATGTAGTCTTATTAGAAAACACAGTTTGTTAACTATTTTGACAAATTCTAATGCTGTTAATTTTGATTAATAAAGATGCCTTCATCTTACAGAATGTTACTCTTGAACTTTCTGGACAAATACTGGTTGGTCACGTTTACATGTCGTATGAGGCAACTACTGTGAGTTTGTGCATGAGGCTAGCAACCTCATGATGTAGAACATTACCTCAGTAACCACCGCTGCATGAGCATGTGACTGCTTGATGCGAGGAGGCCAGCTGCTGTGGTTGCTCCATGCTTCGTAAGGAGTGCAAAAAAGAATGACGATAATAAGAGATAGTTTATCAGATAACACGTGTTATGTCTTCTATTCTTCAGATGATATAGATATTAGATCCCCAACAGAAGCATCTGTCATTGTACATCAAGAAGGTACTGAGAGCTCTGAAACAATGAATAAGCCCATTATTGAAGCCATTCAGCATTCAACAAGTAAGGCTTCTCCAGACATAAGTCTCCAGTTAAGAGAAGTAGTATTGTTATTGTTGTTCAGAATCGACATCATTGCACTCTGGGCAAACTCATAGGTGCTCAGTCTCCCTCAGCAAATATTGAAAGGTATGATTGCTAATAGTTCCTGTTGCGCGATGATTGTACGCATGCCGGATGCATCCTCTCATACGTTCATTCCTGCCTGTCCCACGCCTAATACCAAACTCCAGCAATCTCAGCTGTGATGATTCATTGGTTGCAGTGTCATTCTCTAACAGGTGATCATTAATTGTCTTCAGTATCTCTCCCTTATCCATATCCAATGCACCCACTATAGGTGTTCTTGAAGCTAGTCAATCAGCTCTTTCAATGCAGCGTACCCCTGCATGACCAGGACAGTAGATCCACACCAGTTCCTGAAGATTTGAAGCTGCTATGGAGGTTTTCCATTCATGCCGTAGCCATCCATTTTGAATCTTCTGAAGCATGGACTGAGAGTCTGACACAATAACTGCCCTTATTAATGAAGTTTCAGACAACCACCTTAAAGCAGCAGTAGCTGCCTCTACCTCCATTGTCATGCTGGAGGTTGTTGTCATGTAGGCCCCACTATGTTCAGCAACGATCATGCCCTTAATTCAAGCCGAGAAGCCCCATCCTGATTTGGGAAATAGTATTCAACTAGTCAACCCACCTCATAAACAAGCTGGTCCTATTACCGTGAGGTCTCTAATACTTCGCTCCTGTACAGCAGTATCTGCAATGGAACTACCTACCTTTACACTTACATGTACACACATTTTGTTCTGTCATTAATATCTAATATAGATGCTTTCTCTCCTTAGTACATTTTCTATTTCTCTAGTACACCTTATTGACTTTACAGTATTCTTTCCATGTTCTCTCTTCAAAAAAAATGTGTTGTTGTTGTGTGCTTTGTTTCTACTTCACTATGCTTGTTGTGTTTATTCATCAGATGAAAATTACATAAGTAAATTGATTTGAGCATCTAGAGCAGTGTTTCTCAACCTTTTTGTGCTCACGGCACACTTTTCAATTTTCTAAAAATTTGCAGCACACCTATCTGACCCCCCACCTGCATAAAAGTTAGTGATATATATTAAATTAAATACAATAATTTGTGGGTTCTTTAGAATAAAGAAAACTCTCAGTTCTATTTTCTTTTAATTGTTTAAAATAATCAGACCATATATTTTACACCCAAAAAAAAAAATTTAATTAGGTCCAAGTGGAGGTACTATGCTTCATCCATGGGCCTTGAATGTTGTTCATGCGCTTCTTGTGTTTTTGCAATATCATGATATGTTTAAGTATATCTACTTTTGTTAAAAGCAGTTAATAGCTCCAATTATTATTGAATGAATTCAAGCTGTAAGATCAGTTTTATATTACATGATCACTAAAAATATACTTCATATAGTAAATTTACAAAATTGTTACAGCACACTTTGATAAGCACGGCGGCACGCTAGTGAGCCACGGCACACTGCTTGAGAAACACTGATCTAGAGAGATGTAACACTTTATTGAAAACAACCAAAATAGAAGTTAAGTTGATGGCATACAGGCAAGAGGACAGCAGTGTTATTATAAGTGGGATGGTAACTTAAGAATAGACAATGTTTATAGAACATATTGGTTACTTTCACAATGGCATCAAGCTGGCAGCAAAGATAAAACTAGGAATGAAGTTAGAAGTTGCAACCAAGGCAGCGCATGCAAGAAAAATAGAACAGCAGGCTGAAACTTCATATCTCAACAGTAATATAGACAGATGTGGAGGGACAGACAATGATATCAAAATAAGAATACAAAAAGCAAGAGGAGCTTTCATTGCATTGGGAAACATGGAGAACAAGAGAAATCAAGTCCAACACGAAAATAAGAATCTTCAACTCAAATGTCAAGTCAGTCCTATTGTATGGCTCTGAGACATGGAGAACAACAAAAACCAAAAAGCTACAGACTTTTATAAACGGGTCCATGCGTAGAATAGAAGGACTGAAATGGTATGACAAAGTCACAAATGTGGAATTGATGACAAGAACCAGACAAGTGCCAGTGGAACAAGAGTTGAAGAAGACGCTGGCAATGGATAGGACACACATTGAGGAAACCTGTTGATAGCATTACAAGGCAGTCCTTGTTCTGGAATCCACAGGGAAAGAGAGGCAGAGGTAGACCAAAAAACACATGGAGAAGAGAACTGGATACAGAGGTGAAAATGATGAGGAAAACATGGAAAGAACTTGAGCGGATGGCACAGGACAGGAAGACTTGGCATGTGTATGTTGAAGGCCTATGCTCCTCGGGGAGCTAAAGGGTATTGATTGATTTATTGAGGCTGAAACTTGGGAGTCATAGCCCAAGTGTGCTCCCCACTCCACAACCCCCGGTGTAAAGGTGATAAATGGGCCAAAACGCTTGTCTTCTGATAATCAGATTGCCTCCTATTGTAACGCTCCTATCATCATACCCAATCAGAGTGTACCACCAAGGAAAGTGACAGAAAACATTGGAGATGCATTATAGCCAACCGTTGATTTCGAAATGACACTTGAGCTTGTCAGATACTGGGTTAGTTATCTTAAATTTCCATTTAAGATTTCATGCATTGACTGAGAAAACTGTAAAGGAAACTTCAATTTAAATATTCTCACATCGTCCTGGCTTAGGTCCTGATGGAAGTGAAAGATACATATCCCCACGCACACAAGAAGTTGATGTTCCTGTTATTATGAGTCAAGAATGGTTAAGGGAACTTCCTTTGATGCTTAAACCCAGAAGTAGAGACGGTGAATTTGTCAGTGATTTGCTGCACAGTTTAGCAGACTTGGTACAAGCAGGAGAACATCAGGAAGAATTCAGAGTAAGTCATGTGAAGGTAGTTTTGTTCTCTTAGTAGATTTAGTCTGTCTTTGTTTGTTATTGGCATCATTGTCTGTCTTTGTTGTTATCATCATTATAGTCTATCTTTGCTATTATCATCATTATAGTCTATCTTTGTTGTTATCATTATAGTCTATCTTTGTTGTTATCATCATTATAGTCTATCTTTGTTGTTATCATCATAATAGTCTGTCTTTGTTGTTATCATCATTATAGTCTGTCTTTGCTGTTATCATCATTATAGTCTGTCTTTGCTGTTATCATCATTATAGTCTGTCTTTGCTGTTATCATCATTATAGTCTATCTTTGCTGTTATCATCATTATAGTCTATCTTTGCTGTTATCATCATTATAGTCTATCTTTGCTATTATCATCATTATAGTCTGTCTTTGTTGTTATCATCATTATAGTCTATCTTTGCTGTTATCATCATTATAGTCTGTCTTTGTTGTTATCATCATTATAGTCTATCTTTGTTGTTATCATCATTATAGTCTATCTTTGCTGTTATCATCATTATAGTCTGTCTTTGTTTTTATTGTCATTATAGTCTGTCTTTGTTGTTATCATCATAATAGTCTGTCTTTGTTGTTATCATCATTATAGTCTGTCTTTGCTGTTATCATCATTATAGTCTGTCTTTGCTGTTATCATCATTATAGTCTGTCTTTGCTGTTATCATCATTATAGTCTATCTTTGCTGTTATCATCATTATAGTCTATCTTTGCTGTTATCATCATTATAGTCTATCTTTGCTGTTATCATCATTATAGTCTGTCTTTGTTGTTATCATCATTATAGTCTATCTTTGCTGTTATCATCATTATAGTCTGTCTTTGTTGTTATCATCATTATAGTCTATCTTTGTTGTTATCATCATTATAGTCTATCTTTGTTGTTATCATCATTATAGTCTGTCTTTGTTTTTATTGTCATTATAGTCTATCTTTGTTGTTATCATCATTATAGTCTGTCTTTGTTGTTATCATCATTATAGTCTGTCTTTGTTGTTATTGTCATTATAGTCTATCTTTGCTGTTATCATCATTATAGTCTGTCTTTGCTGTTATCATCATTATAGTCTGTCTTTGTTGTTATCATCATTATAGTCTGTCTTTGTTGTTATCATCATTATAGTCTGTCTTTGTTGTTATCATCATTATAGTCTGTCTTTGCTATTATCATCATTATAGTCTATCTTTGTTGTTATCATCATTATAGTCTGTCTTTGTTTTTATTGTCATTATAGTCTATCTTTGTTGTTATCATCATTATAGTCTGTCTTTGTTGTTATCATCATTATAGTCTGTCTTTGTTTTTATTGTCATTATAGTCTATCTTTGTTGTTATCATCATTATAGTCTGTCTTTGTTGTTATCATCATTATAGTCTGTCTTTGTTGTTATCATCATTATAGTCTGTATTTGCTATTATCATCATTATAGTCTATCTTTGTTGTTATCATCATTATAGTCTGTCTTTGTTTTTATTGTCATTATAGTCTATCTTTGTTGTTATCATCATTATAGTCTGTCTTTGTTGTTATCATCATTATAGTCTGTCTTTGTTGTTATCATCATTATAGTCTGTCTTTGTTTTTATTGTCATTATAGTCTATCTTTGTTGTTATCATCATTATAGTCTGTCTTTGTTGTTATCATCATTATAGTCTGTCTTTGTTGTTATTGTCATTATAGTCTATCTTTGCTGTTATCATCATTATAGTCTGTCTTTGCTGTTATCATCATTATAGTCTATCTTTGTTGTTATCATCATTATAGTCTGTCTTTGTTGTTATCATCATTATAGTCTGTCTTTGTTGTTATCATCATTATAGTCTATCTTTGCTATTATCATCATTATAGTCTATCTTTGTTGTTATCATTATAGTCTATCTTTGTTGTTATCATCATTATAGTCTATCTTTGTTGTTATCATCATAATAGTCTGTCTTTGTTGTTATCATCATTATAGTCTGTCTTTGCTGTTATCATCATTATAGTCTGTCTTTGCTGTTATCATCATTATAGTCTATCTTTGCTGTTATCATCATTATAGTCTATCTTTGCTGTTATCATCATTATAGTCTATCTTTGCTGTTATCATCATTATAGTCTATCTTTGCTGTTATCATCATTATAGTCTGTCTTTGTTGTTATCATCATTATAGTCTATCTTTGCTGTTATCATCATTATAGTCTGTCTTTGTTGTTATCATCATTATAGTCTATCTTTGTTGTTATCATCATTATAGTCTATCTTTGTTGTTATCATCATTATAGTCTGTCTTTGTTTTTATTGTCATTATAGTCTATCTTTGTTGTTATCATCATTATAGTCTGTCTTTGTTGTTATCATCATTATAGTCTACAGGGTTCGTAGCGACCTTGAAAAACCTTGAAAAACCTGGAAAACGAAAAAAAAAATTCCAGGCCTTGAAAAGCCTGGAAAAATGGCTAAAAGCCTTGAATTTTCCGCGTCGGACCTGGAAAAAAAATACAAATCGGAAGTCTTACGCTTTTTGTCCATTTTTCTGTTATTGATGGTATTTTTCGTTAAACTTCAGTTACCGTAGAATTTTTACTTCCCTTTGCGCACTAAATCCATTTCCAGACGTTTTCGGGAGTTTGCGTTTTCGGAGGTTTGCGTTTATGACGTGTTCGACCGAAAATGGCGGCCAAACCCGTATCGCTGGAAAAAGGACGCAATCGCGACTTTCAAAATTAGCTACAAATACAGTAGCACATATTTGTATGTAAGGTCCTTTTTCCAGCGATACGGGTTCAGCACCCGTATCGCTGGAAAAAGGACCTTAGATACAAATTTGTGCTACTGTATTTGTAGCTAATTTTGAAAGACGCGATTGCGTCCTTTTTCCAGCGATACGGGTTTGGTTGCCATTTTCGGTGGAACCTTAGTTGTCGTCATTCTACTATAGGCCTAGCGTCTGTAGTCTGTTCATTCGAATGAAACATCGCCACCTTTTAAAGTCGAGACTTTGACATTTTGACAGCATCCTTCACTCTTCAATTTATTTTTTAGAAACATGCCCGGTTGTAACTTTCAGCATTCATGGCTAGAAATGCCAAGTTATAAAACATGGATAGCGCCTGGAAAAACTGCAAATTACGCAAGTTGCACCATGTGTAAAAAAGAAATATGTTTGACCAGCATTTGAGAAAGTGCAGT
Organism: Oreohelix idahoensis; assembly: GCA_024509875.1. NCBI lineage: Eukaryota > Metazoa > Mollusca > Gastropoda > Stylommatophora > Oreohelicidae > Oreohelix > Oreohelix idahoensis. The sequence continues at coordinate 802,816 of JAMPIV010001256.1, read as the reverse complement.
AAAGTCGCATGTTACTGGGAAAAAAAACACCAACAATTTGTCTCTGCACATTCAAGTTGTATTAAATCGTTCATTTCAACTGAGGTAAGTAATAAATTTATTTATCTCATTTATAAAACATTTAAATAAGTCCAATTTATAGATAGGCCTACTGTATTTGCGTCTTTAATTTACAATATATTTAGGCTACAGTTTTACTTTTAACCATGGCCAAAATTTATAGGCCTGGTGTTTGAATGAAATTTCTTAGTTTACACCTGTTTACGGGAACATCTTTGACACAGTTTAAGATTGTCAGGAATAGAAATTGATGGCGATTCCATATCATATACCCTGTTATCAGACCCATGTCCCACTGTTCATTCTTTGGAAATAAATATATTTTGAATGATTTTTTTCTTAATGACAGCCTAAAGGGACATATCTCGTTCAACTTCTGAAGGGTTAGGGGCCTATAATTAGGATAGGCCTACATGTTTTCAATTCCAGATAACATGAATAACCGCTGATTCATGAAAGTGCCATAACTTATGTTAAATCACCGTAGGGCCTAATTAGGATGCATGAAAATTAGACTACCAAATTTGTGCATAGTATAGGCCTATGTTATTTTAAAAATAAATAGGTAAATAAGTAAAATTAAATAAAATTTTTAAAAATATCTAAACAAACAAACGAGATAAAACAAAACAAAGCCCAACAAAAACACCAAACAAAGATAGTAAAGATGGGTTGGGGTGTAAAGGCCTGCTGTTTCCAGTTAGATATTTAATTGATTTTCACATATCCTATAAGAATATCATCATACCTTCACCCTCCCAATTACTATATATTAACTTTTCTTGTTCTGGTTAAATATTGTTTGACTTTATTATTCATGCGTTTAGAACTTTGACTTGGTAAATATACATAGCTTAGGCCTACTCATAAGTTATTTGTGTTCCTTTTTTTTTTTTTTAAACAGAAACGAACACAACCCCAATGAGCAGTTTTTCCCTCAGAAATATCAAAACCATCTAACACTACTCCCTCGGACACGTCAAAAACGTCTAACACTACTAGGAGACCTACAGAGTGACATCATTTGTGACCAAGGAAGAAACTCTCAGAGCTGAGATTATTTGGACTCTTTTTTCAGTGAAAAGTCACCATAGTTTTAATTCAAATACAGGAATTAATAAAATTTTTCAGAAAATGTGTCCTGATAGTTCTATTGCCAGACAGTTTGGTCTATCTGAAAGGAAAACTTTCTACCTGGCCTCTTTTGGACTGGCTCCATATTTCACCTCACTTCTTGAGAGCCAGCTTAGCAAGAACAGTTACATTGTTCTGTTTGATGAAAGCATGAACAAATCAATGCAGCGAAAGCAAATGGATTTCCATGTTCGTTCCTGGGATGTGAATGTGATAAAAGCACATTATCTAACATCAAAGTTTCTTGGACTTGCTAGAGCTCTTGATATGCAGACTGCATTTGATGATGCATGCTCATCATTAAATTTAGGACATTTGCTCCAACTGTCCATGGATGGGCCTAATGTAAATTGGTCTTTTCATGACAAAATTAATGTGCTACTGAACCAGAACTATGGCATAGAACTACTGAATGTTGGAAGCTGTGGGCTGCACAAAGTTCATGGTGCCACAACTGAATATATGTCCATTGATTTGAAGGTTGTGTTGGGGCAACTTTTAGGGTGGTCAAAGATCTTCTTGATGGATAGGCAACATGGGACATATTTTCTTCTGTGGTAGTCTTTACTCAGCCTTCACCTTTATTTCAAGACCTGAAATTCAGATTGGTGCATTTGGAACAGTAGCTGAAAATAGGTAGCATTTTCCTGTAGCACTGAAGAAAAAACAACTCAAATTGAAAAAAGACAAATCATCCTGTGTTTTTGTGCGACAGAAGATAAGGCATGCCGACAGTCACCTGGCATGATACAAACAGATTTAATCTTATATCTACTGTTCACTCCAATGATAATATAAACAAGAAACTGTCCTGGTCAATGAGCACATAACTACAACACTGCCAACTCTACAAAAAAAGATCAAAGCAAAGATCAGGATGTCAGTATAACTCTTATTGAACCTGCTATTCTTCTACGCAATGTGACACCATCAAAACCACAGGTCACAACAACATGACTTACTGAGCACCACTTCATTGATAAATATGAAATGGCAAGGTATAAACCAGACTGTAAAGTGTGTAAGGCTGCAGGGAACAGAAGCCAGACTTGCATGTACTGCCCAGATTGCAATGTACCTCTATGCCTGATACCCCGCTTCAAGTTATACCACACAGTCAAGGATTATCAACGATCCAGACAAAGACTCTTGCAGAGACCTACAGCTACAACTTCAACCCCAGTTAATGAAAAAAGCAGCTCAGACTACAACTAGAGGTACGTAACTACTCAAACATTTAAAAACGCTCATTGTCAGATGCCACAGACGCAGAATACATTCAAAAAAGACGAACACGAAAAATACATTTTTTTTTTTTTTTTTGCATTTTATTCACAATTTTATTAGCCTTTTATGTTGATATACATGGTTAATCGTTTAATCAATATGTCAATCAAGCTTATTTTATTCATTACCATCCATGTCACTAACACTTTATTGCGCTGACGTTGAACAAATTCACTAAAAACTTGGAAAAGATGTCTGTTTTTCAATCTTTTATGAATTTTATTTTAAAAAAACAGTTCTTTTTAAAAAAATCTGCAAACACCATTGGTAATGGGAGACGGTAATGCTCCGGATTGCTGGTCAGCAAAGTGATAATTATATCTGAGAAAATTAGATGAGGAAAATATTAGAGTTTCCCATCCTTGAAAATTACGTGCTGGACCTGGAAAAACCTGGAAAAAGCCTGGAAAATGCTTGAAGAAATTTGCTATGAACCCTGAGTCTATCTTTGTTTTTATTGTCATTATAGTCTATCTTTGTTGTTATCATCATTATAGTCTGTCTTTGTTGTTATCATCATTATAGTCTGTCTTTGTTGTTATTGTCATTATAGTCTATCTTTGCTGTTATCATCATTATAGTCTGTCTTTGCTGTTATCATCATTATAGTCTGTCTTTGTTGTTATCATCATTATAGTCTGTCTTTGTTGTTATCATCATTATAGTCTGTCTTTGTTGTTATCATCATTATAGTCTATCTTTGCTGTTATCATCATTATAGTCTGTCTTTGCTGTTATCATCATTATAGTCTATCTTTGTTGTTATCATCATTATAGTCTGTCTTTGCTGTTATCATCATTATAGTCTGTCTTTGCTGTTATCATCATTATAGTCTGTCTTTGTTGTTATTGTCATTATAGTCTATCTTTGTTGTTATCGTCATTATAGTCTATCTTTGCTGTTATCATCATTATAGTCTGTCTTTGTTGTTATCATCATTATAGTCTGTCTTTGTTGTTATCATCATTATAGTCTGTCTTTGTTGTTATCATCATTATAGTCTGTCTTTGTTGTTATCATCATTATAGTCTGTCTTTGCTGTTATCATCATTATAGTCTATCTTTGTTGTTATCATCATTATAGTCTGTCTTTGCTGTTATCATCATTATAGTCTGTCTTTGCTGTTATCATCATTATAGTCTGTCTTTGTTGTTATTGTCATTATAGTCTATCTTTGTTGTTATCGTCATTATAGTCTATCTTTGCTGTTATCATCATTATAGTCTGTCTTTGCTGTTATCATCATTATAGTCTGTCTTTGTTGTTATCATCATTATAGTCTGTCTTTGTTGTTATCATCATTATAGTCTGTCTTTGTTGTTATCATCATTATAGTCTATCTTTGCTGTTATCATCATTATAGTCTGTCTTTGCTGTTATCATCATTATAGTCTATCTTTGTTGTTATCATCATTATAGTCTGTCTTTGCTGTTATCATCATTATAGTCTGTCTTTGCTGTTATCATCATTATAGTCTGTCTTTGTTGTTATTGTCATTATAGTCTATCTTTGTTGTTATCATCATTATAGTCTATCTTTGCTGTTATCGTCATTATAGTCTATCTTTGCTGTTATCATCATTATAGTCTGTCTTTTCTGTTATCATCATTATAGTCTGTCTTTGTTGTTATCATCATTATAGTCTGTCTTTGTTGTTATCATCATTATAGTCTGTCTTTGTTGTTATCATCATTATAGTCTATCTTTGCTGTTATCATCATTATAGTCTGTCTTTGCTGTTATCATCATTATAGTCTATCTTTGTTGTTATCATCATTATAGTCTGTCTTTGCTGTTATCATCATTATAGTCTGTCTTTGCTGTTATCATCATTATAGTCTGTCTTTGTTGTTATTGTCATTATAGTCTATCTTTGTTGTTATCGTCATTATAGTCTATCTTTGCTGTTATCATCATTATAGTCTGTCTTTGTTGTTATCATCATTATAGTCTGTCTTTGTTGTTATCATCATTATAGTCTGTCTTTGTTGTTATCATCATTATAGTCTGTCTTTGTTGTTATCATCATTATAGTCTTCTTTGCTGTTATCATCATTATAGTCTATCTTTGTTGTTATCATCATTATAGTCTGTCTTTGCTGTTATCATCATTATAGTCTGTCTTTGCTGTTATCATCATTATAGTCTGTCTTTGTTGTTATTGTCATTATAGTCTATCTTTGTTGTTATCGTCATTATAGTCTATCTTTGCTGTTATCATCATTATAGTCTGTCTTTGCTGTTATCATCATTATAGTCTGTCTTTGTTGTTATCATCATTATAGTCTATCTTTGTTGTTATCATCATTATAGTCTGTCTTTGTTGTTATCATCATTATAGTCTGTCTTTGTTGTTATCATCATTATAGTCTTCTTTGCTGTTATCATCATTATAGTCTATCTTTGTTGTTATCATCATTATAGTCTGTCTTTGCTGTTATCATCATTATAGTCTGTCTTTGCTGTTATCATCATTATAGTCTGTCTTTGTTGTTATTGTCATTATAGTCTATCTTTGTTGTTATCGTCATTATAGTCTATCTTTGCTGTTATCATCATTATAGTCTGTCTTTGCTGTTATCATCATTATAGTCTGTCTTTGTTGTTATCATCATTATAGTCTATCTTTGTTGTTATCATCATTATAGTCTGTCTTTGTTGTTATCATCATCAGCCCAAAGAGCAAAAGTCTGTGCCATCCTCTCAAGGTCTTTCTTCTTTATCCCTTTCTGTCTCCAGTTCTCTTCTCATGAGTTTTGTGGTCTCTTTTTAACTCTCATTACCCTGAGTATTCCAGAACAAGGACTGCCTTGTAATGCTGTTGTCAGGTTTCCTCATTGTGTGTCCTGTCCATAACCAGTGCCTTCTTCTAACCTCCTGTCCACTGGCACCTGTTTGGTTCTTGCCGTTTGATCCACATAGGAAATCTTTTATCGTTATTTTTTAAAAAAAGGGGGAGGGGGGAATGGTCGTGCAGCAGATCCTGCCATAGGGGAGTTAAGTGTTAGAGACTTCACTATACCAGGCCCCAGCTTTTTGAGGTGAGGTGACTGTCTCCCTTTCTTGCTGCCCTTGCTTCCCTAACTGGTAAGCAGAGTCGAGTATCTAGCTGGATGCTTGATTATTTGCATTACCCAAATAATGTGTCTTCTGTTAACCTACAATCCAGATAGAGTAAGTTATAAGAAGGTGTTTAATTCTCTGAATAGATTTACTCTGCCATTGTTGTTATGCATTACCTAGATAAGGCCTGTTGCTGTTAACCTGCAAGCCAGACAGAATAAGGCATGGGAGGATAGTTTTTTCTCTAAATATATTGAGTCTTGTCTTTGTTGTTACGCATTACCTACAAAATCCTTATCCTATTTATCTAAAATCCAGGCAGAGTAAGTCTTGAGAACGTAGTCTTCTGCATTTGTTCTTATACATTATCCAAATAATGTCTTTTCTATTAACCTACAACCCAGACAGTCTTGCCTCAGTGAAGTAGTTGTGTTCTTTGATCAAATTTGATCTTTGTATTTAACATTTTACCCAGATGTCTTCTTTCCTGAACCTTCTTCATGTACCATGCGAGTTGAGAAAGGTGATCATGTCTCTCCATAATTTTCTGGTTTTTCATCATCATAGAGCTCCTTTATGTATTCTATCTAATTTAATTTTACTTTCTCTTGACGCATTAAGTGTTTTTTTTTTTCATTTTAAAGAGTCAGTGGTTGGTCTTCTGCTTGTTAACTTATTTATTTGCTTGTACATAGATTTTGTGTCTTTTCTGTGCTGTAGTTTGAGCTCTCTGATTTAACGAGGCTTCATTCATTCTTTCTATTTCCCTTTGATATTACCTAATTTTCCATCATGCATAAGTGTCCTGGCATTCTAAGTTGCTATGTATTCCAAATTTCATGTTATCTTTAATTCTAATTTTGCTTTCATTAGCTTGATGATGGTCAGGTTATCACCTGCAGCACATAATGTTGCTGACCTGATGATGGTCAGGTTATCACCTGCAGCACATGATGTTGCTGACCTGATGATGGTCAGGTTATCACCTGCAGCACATGATGTTGCTGACCTGATGATGGTCAGGTTATCACCTGCAGCACATAATGTTGCTGACCTGATGATGGTCAGGTTATCACCTGCAGCACATAATGTTGCTGACCTGATGAGGTGGTTCCCCTGGAATCCTCATTAACATCATTCTCTTTACTATGGAAGTTTCTTCGATTCATTTCTGTACAAGGGACAATATATGATGGTGATTTTCCCTTGCCCTACATCAGATTGTGTATAGGTGTCTCCGATAGCCTTCGACTAAAAAGACTAACCCACAAGGCATTGAGGAGGGGAGAGGTTAAGGCCCCACCATCTCACCTACTGTCACATCGTAAAGCTTTAGAGGTGTATTATACAGATAACTCACTCACAAACTATGCCATTTTTACCCTCAGTGGTTGCTGTTGTCAGTGACAACCAACTTTGTTATTTTGTTCATGACTCCTTATTCAATATTGACCATTAGCCTCTATATGTGGAGGCTATTCAGCCATCTGCCTGGTTGATGTGGCTGGTTGGAGGATAGGCTCCTCCCCCAAATTCCAGAAGCTAGAATTTAGGAATATGTCTGAAGAGGGTAGGAAGTTCTATGATCATGTTATAATTGAGAGGAAGTCTATGTCAGTACAAGTTTGCAATGTACAAGTGATAATTGTTTTTTTTTTTAATTACCCTTGGGTAGAAATGTTAGGAGACCCAAAAAGCACATGGAGAATAGAGCTGGAAAAAAGAATGGAAGGAGTTTGACAGATGGTGCATGACATGAACTAATTAAAGACCTTTGGGTGTGTGGTCATGTGTTTAAACACAACTTATTTAAAATCTTTGGCATTAAATTCAACCCTCATCGGCTCAGAGCTATGCAGCAAACACTGTTACCCATATAATTGTTGCTAATACTAGTCTGGGTCACATGTCTTCCTATTCAGTAAGTGCCTTCTTAGCCTCTTTTGATAGTGTTAGTCCTATGCCTTCACTGTAATGTGTGCGTTCTTCCTCGTTTCATGAGGGTAGCACTATTTCTTCTGTGTCCAGTTTCATTTTTTTTTTTAATAATTATTTCCTTCCGTCTTGTTTTGCACAGTCCCAGGATATCAGTTTTATAGAGGTCATTTCTACTGACACCTGTGCAGTTTTTCATTGTTCATTTAGTGTTTGAATATTTCAGGTGCTGAATCTGGAGATTTGTCTAGATGACAGGAGGTGAGTTAGCAGTGCAGACTCGTTTTGATTGTCTCTGAACTGTGTCATTATCCTCCTTGATATAGGATCCTATTCCACATTGCTCATGGCCTCCTGTGCCTCATTTACCACTGTGGTCAATCTCATAGTCGCTGTTAGCTGGAAAAAAAGGTCCTTTACCATCTTAGTGTGGTACCCTAGAAATATGGCATGGCCCAGGTTAAGAACCACCACTTTAGGTGACCTGCTCTTGTTGTTGAAGGTTTTTCAACTTCTGCAGGATGTGCAAGCCATCTTGTTTGACATGCCTGGTAGGTTACATTGTTACTATTCTTTGCTCCTGTCTCTGGCTCTGGTAACACATGGATTGATCATAACATTATTTCTCTGTAATTTGTACATTCTGCAAATTTTCCTTTCTTTGGCAGCTTGACCTTCTTTCTCCCAGACTTTATCAGTTATTTTTTATAATATCTCTGTGGACCCATGGTGCTCATAGTGTGGCTCACAACAGCATACTTGAATCTGTTGTTCAGCTGTCATTATGTAACCCAGAATTATATAAAAAATGTTGCTGGACAACACTGAATAATGTTCATATAAGATTATTTTATATTGTTGCTACAAAAACATTACTAGGAATGTAAGATACCAGTGACATTCATTTGTAAGAGAACTTCTTTTTATTTTGAGATATAATCATGTGTAAACATTTTTTATATTTCAAAAATATATGGATAGTTCTTTCCAAAATTTCCTCCAGTGTTACAGCTCCCAAAGGTCACCTATTGGCCAGTCCTGCTATAAAATGTTTGAGGTTTGTTGCTGTTTTTTTTTAAATTTAAGCTGCCGCATTTTGATTGGGGTTTCATTGGTTATTTCTTCCTTCTGACAGAATCTGCACCAGATGAAAGAGACTGGCTCTTGTCATGTGGCAAAGTTGCCTGAGAACAAGTCTAAGAACAGATACAGAAACGTGTTGCCATGTAAGTGGTCAGACTTTTATTATTACTTTCACACTTTCTTCATGTCTCAAGAGAAACAAAACTGCGGAGGGTGAGGGGAGGATCCCCTCCCTTATGATGTGTCTCCTCTCCCCATAAACATTCAGTGCTAGATGTGGCAGGAACTGAGCCATACAAACAACTAAACAGTGTATGAAGTTATTGAAAATTTTCTGATATTCAGAAAATTAGGTTTTTATGCTGTCGGCATGCAATTTTCACAAAGTTCTCATTGGTTTTAAATTGAAACATACAAGAGTTAGAATGATAGCAACAATAACATTAACTCATTCATTCCAGAGTTATTTTGCACGCTGTGCCAGACTTTTTTTGTGGGCAGAATTTTATAGAGTGAAGTGTTCATCTTTCAGTCTAAATTTGTTTGTGAATTTTCCTTTGAACATGTACTTATTATATACCAAACTGTAGGGAAATGGATAGAGAATTCAAATATATAATGTCTGTGGTAGTATTAACACAAGTATGTTCGGTATAATTTAATCATTTTGCATGTAAAATTGAAAAACGCTAAAAAGTTGACTGTAGAATACGATCTTACGAAAGACAAATTACTGTCGTAGACAATAAAACTTTCTTTTTAGTCTTCAAACGTCAAGTAAATCCATATACAAAGTAAAAAAAAAACATGCTTATGGCCAAAATTAGTAGATTTAGTGTTATTCGCACCAGTTTGTCCGTGGTTCTTTGTAAGAAAAAAATAAATTATGCAATCGTGCATTACATAATTTTCAAACAAATAAATAAGAATAACGTCATATAAATACTTTTTTACTCTTGTTTAATGTTTTAATAGTATCCCTAGCTTCATCTTCTACCAAGAACTAGTGATTAGATGTTACGGTAGGTCTAGTTTTGTTGCTTTTTGATCGGCCAGAATATGACTACGCCCACTCATCAACTAAATCTAGTGTGTCTAGCTTTTCTGCATATATTCCGTATTTTGACAACAAACTGTGACTACCAAACAATCATCATCAATGTCAGCAATGTTTCAAAGTAGTTTGACACAATTATTTGCTTAGGAGACTTAGAAAATGTAAATATAAAGCGTGACATATTTCTCTAGCAAAAACAACGAAATACGTAAACACGCGAATCTTCACAAAAATTGTGATAATAACATCAAAACACGCACATGTGCTGATTAACTAAAGTCAAATTAGTTGTTTAAATAGTAGCGGAAGTCATTCTACGAGTTTTAATATATGAACTGCATGAAGCGGACGATTTTTAGGGATTTATTCGTGATAAACTAAAAACCACGCTATGAGCGTTGCTGGGGCACGGCGTGTTGAATTTTGCAACGCTCAGAGTGTTGCTGTGGAGTCAAAGAGTTAAACCTTTTAGGGGAAATCCTTCTAAACAACTATGTTTTTTGTTTGTGTGTTTAGGCAAGAAAGTCTCTTGTTTTACAAACCTAGAATTTGCTTTAAGTTGAGGGGGAGGGAATTCTGTAAAGAAATGTGATCATCAGTTGTTTAAAGAAATCTGTTTTGAGTCAGTGTGATAAAAGTAAAGGAAACAGCATTTCACAAAGACTTTATCCTGAAATGTCCCATGTAATCGTTGGTACATAGTGAAGCATTTTGTCCAGAAATGTTCTGTATTATAATTTTTATTTTGCTATTGTAAACTGAGTCCTGTGTTGTTCCCGGGGTTTCTAAAAAGACAAAGAAAGAATGTGCCTACTGAACCCTCAAGCATGTTGTACAAGGTGACTAATATGAGCTTATGCGTGTGTGGGCTGGCAACCTCACCATGTAAAACATATTGCTACAAGAACTACCCCTACAAGAGTGTGTGACTACTTGGTGCAAGGAACCAGCTGCATTTGTGGCCCTGTGCTCCGTAAGGAGCATGAAAGACATGAATGATTGTAAAATGACACACTACCATTTCAGTTCTTATATTCCTACATCAGATTTGTTTCACCACAGGTACGCATTTTTTGTTTTTTCTTTAAACTAACCACCTGTAGCTTATTGTTGAGACAACTTTCTGTATTAAGAGAAAACTTTGCTCCCTGTTAGTAAAAAAGTTAATAAATAATCTTCCTTGATCCTTAGCCGCCGACCGTCAAAGCAGTCAGTGGCCATCATGCCTAGTGGCGTCTTGTAGGGCAACAACAAATTGATTCCACTTTGCTCGGTCGGTGGCCATCCTTCATACAGTGCCCCAACTCTGGTTCATTCTTTGCATCTCAGCCTCCACAGTCCTCCGCCAGGTTGTTTTTGGTCGGCCTCTCTTTCGTTTTCCTTCAGGGGTCCATAGCATAGCTGTTCTTGTGATGGCATCGGGGTCTCTTCTGAGGACATGGCCAACCCAGCTCCAGCGTCTGCCAGCTATGATGGTGTGCATGTCCTCTTGCTTGCTTCGAGTAAGCAGATCTTGGTTGGTGATGGTATTCGGCCAAAAGATTTGGTGAATTTTTCTTAGGCATGTTGTGTGAAAAGAGGACAATTTCGACATTTCCTTCTCTGTAACTCTCCAGCATTCCGCACCATAGAGAAGCACACAGCTCTGATATAATCTTAATTTTGTGGTTGTGCTGTACTGAGAGGACTTCCAGGTGTTGTTTAGACTAAAAAAGGCTGTTCTTGCTTTGTTCATTCTGTTGTTGATGTCTTTGCTTGCTCCGCCGTCTGGTGTTACTATGCATCCTAGATATGTGAAGGTGTCTGTCTGTTCCAGTAGCTGATTCCTTACTGATATGGGCTCAGGGTTTTTCACATTGAGCGTCATGACCTCTGACTTCTTTAAATTGATGTTCAAGCCCACCTGCTGGCTAAACTTATTAAGTCTATCCGTTTTTTCCTGGATGTGTTGATGTGAAGTGCTAGTAGTGCAATGTCATCTGCATATTCCAGATCTTCCAATGTAGAAAATGTAGTCCATCTTATTCCTGTTGGACTGCCTTCTGTTGTCTGGCGCATCACCCAGTCTATGACTAATAAATATTAGACAAACATAAAGGTATGTTTTCACGCACTCATAAGAAATAAAGAAGTAGAACACTAGACAACAGAAAAACAACAGACGTGAGTGGCTTACCCAGGACTCGAACCCAGGACCTTCCGTGCGACAAAGTTATGCTTTATTGCTATTTATTTTTGTCCTGTGTAGTTGACAGGTTTCTCTTATGAGACAAAGAACGACTAGCACTACGAACTCCTCAGGCTTGTCGTTCAAGGTCACTAAAATATGAGGTTGTGCATGCGACCGTCTACCTCATCATATAACAGTCTACCTCATCATGTAACCGTCTACCTCATCATGTAACCAAAATTTCTACAGAAACCACCACTGCTTCCTGCAAGGGGTCCAGCTGCAGGGGTGGCTCTATGCTCCAGAGGCAGCAAAAACAGAAACAAAAAGATGATGCTGATGATGATGTATATTTTTGTAAATTGTTTGGTTTTGTTGAAACCACATCATGGCAGATCATTAATGCAGAAGGTTTACATTGTTAAAATTACAGATGACGAGAACAGGATAAAACTCGTTGACCACTCAAATGACTACATCAATGCCAGTCACATCTGTATGAAAGTTGGAGACACACAGCTACGCTACATTGCATGTCAGGGTCCCACTCCAGAGTCCACTTCTGACTTTTGGGCCATGGTTTGGCAGGAACAGGTCAATGTCATTGTCATGTTGACCCAGGTGCTGGAAGCTGGGAAGGTCAAATGTCATGCTTACTGGCCACAGAAGAAAGATGATGTTGTGATGACAGATGACGAGTAAGTGATGGATCAACCAGTTTTTTTTTCTATCTATAAATGTATAGAATATTCAGGGTGATTGAAAAGCCACTCTTATTTTTAAATGTTTACACCTTCACTTATATCTATTGGATATACAACAAACAAATGTCACAAGCAATAACTGCTATTTGACAAGTTTTATTTACTTCATATTTATTCCCAGAAACAAAATAAAATCAGATCTAAAAATAGCCTGATGTCACATGACATAGCAAAAATGGTTGCCTGCTATGAAATCTTGTGTTGCACAAAGCAGATCTCACTCTGAAGTGTAATGTTAATGTGAGCTAACATTGTATGCAATAAAATGACAGTTCTCTTTATTTTGACGTTTGTTTCATATAAATTAGTTGGATAGGAGTGAAGAAATAAGAGATTAAAAATAGGAAGTTATTTTCAAGTCACCCTGTAGAATCATGCATATATCTTGGCAACAGTAAGGTCAAGGTTGGAGGGACAGACAAGGATATCCAAATAAGAATACCAAAAACAAGAGGAGCTTTCATTGCATTAGGAAATGTATGGAGATAAGAAGAAATCAAGTCCAACATAAAAATCAGAATCTTCTACTCAAATGCCAGTCAGTTCGGTTGTATAGCTCTGAAACATAGAGAACAAAAAACAAACACAACCAAAAAGTCACAGAGTCAGAGACTTTCATAAATGGGCAGATTAGAATTGAAATGGTATGACAAGATCAGCAATGTAGAATAGATGACAAGAACCAGACAAGTACCAGTGGAACGAGAGATGAGAAGATGACACTGGCAATGTAAAGGCCAGAGATTGAGAAAACCTGTTGATAGCATTACAAGGCAATCCTTGTTTTGGAACCCACCAGAGTAAGAGAGGTAGAGAGAGACTGAAAAACACATGAAAATTACAGAATTAAAGACAGAAATAAAAGGGATGAGGAAGATGTGGAAAAACCTGAAACTGACGGCTTGTGACGGGAAGACTTGGCTTGTGACGGGAAGACTTCGGCACAAGTTTGTTGAAGGTCTGTGTGTGTGTGCCCCCCCCCCCCCCCCCCCCTCCCCCCCCCCCCCCGCCCGCCCCCACCCCCCGTGGCAAGTTGAAGGGTGGTGATAGCAAGTCAGACGTGACATAACAGACGTGTAAGGGAGACAAAAATGTGTTACAGCTAGGTTCTTTTTATTTTATTTAGCTGTGTTTTTTCTGTATTGCGTTCTTAGACCATATTACAACCTCCTCTAGTTTTTGGAATCAGTTTAATGTGTACACAGATCTGCACCTTGTGTCAGGACTGTTGAGGCTATTCTGATTAAATACTCCCAGGCTTCACAAAAACTAAGCATGTGAATAAAATACTTACACTGTGACTTAGAAGATTCACGGTGAGCTGACAAATGAAGTCTTTTTTAATAGACATGGAGACAAGATCAAATTACTGAAACCGAATGCTTCAAGTATGCAAATCAAATGCAATTTTACTCTGGTCAGCAAATTAACTTGAGGAAGGAGCGAGTCAAGTGAGACAACTATATTCTGAATTTTGAAATATGTATTTTTCAATACTTTACAGTTTAAAGAAAAAGAAAAGCCTCATACATTTTAACTCCTACAGTCAAGTTAATTTTTAACAATTTTGTCTTGTGTCCATATCAGATTATATCATCAATTTAAACAAATGAAATTTGTGTTGAGATTTAGGTCTCATGAATCTTTTTCTTTTTTCCCTGTCAGAGGTTTGATGGTGGCATTGGTAAGGTCATATCAGCTAGAGGACTTCACTGTGGTGAAAGTATGTATGAAGAAGAGGGGAACAAGATCTGTCAGGGAGGTCACACAGATACAGTACACCTCTTGGCCAGACCATGGTGCACCAGAAACTGCCCTTCCTTTGCTGAAGGTAGGCATTATTTATGTGTTTGTACATAGCCGCTTTAGTTTTTATAGACAAATGAAAGTTGATTACCAAGAATTTTCTTTCTTTTGATATCTTCAAGAGCATTGTGCAGAATAATGTCTAGATCATTTTGTCATACTTTTCTTTTCTTGATTCGCTTTCTCTGATCCCATGTAAGAATTTTTATCACTTTATTTTTTCAAGTGCAGTTTCTCTCTTCTTCTTCTTCTTGCGATCGCATCTTTGATGATTACACCGTCAGACGAGTTCTCATGATGAATTCGACTGTTGTTTGAAGTTCCTCTTTAACTCCATATAGCTTTGAGTTTAGTGTTGAGTCATTGGGCCAGTATATCTTTCTTAACTGGTCATACAGAGGACAGTCCTGTAGAACATGCTCAGCAGTTTGTTCGTTTAATCCACATGTGCACAGTGGTGAAGCAGACAATCGTAGCTTGTGCATGTGTTTATTCAGTTTGTTATGCCCTGTCCTGAGTCGAAAAATAGTTGTCTGTCCCTGCCGGTCGAGAGTGTGATAGTCGTCTTTGGGTTGGTTCTGTTCTCTTCTGATAGTCTGGATAGCTCTCTTTTTCTCAAAGTATGTGACTTCATTATCTTCTTGTTCACATTCTCCTCCCTTTTTTGCAAGTTTATCTGCCTTTTCATTTCCGGGTACACCACAATGAGATGGTACCCACTGAAGTATGGTTCTCTTTTTGGCAGCTACCTTGTTTAGTTCATTTCTCAGATGCGGGAGTTTACCACCCTTGAGAGCTTGCAGGACAGACAGTGCATCTGTGAGGATGACTACCTGGTGGCAGTCAGAGTTGGTGTTATAAATCATATTTGCAGCTTGCTCTAGAGCTTGAACCTCAGCTGTATAGTTGGAACAGAATTTACCAGTGGGAATGTGCCTTGTCTCATAGTGGTTGTCAGGATATGAGATAAAGATACCGGCACCTCCATTCCTAACAGCATTAGTTGCTGATCCATCTGTATAGGCATGTATCCATGATTGATCGGGATAGCTTTCTTGGATCATACTCAATGTAGCAGTTCGCTTTTGCAGATCATTATACTCACATCCACTTGTGAGACCACTGACTGTTGTATTAATTTGGAGGGCACTGCTGGCCTGCTCCCATGGTACAGGGTATAGGGTGGGCTTCAGTGGTGTTGTCTTCATGGATAGGTCTTCTTGATGCTGTCTTATAAGTCTTTTCCCCCGATGCACAAAGCTGCTACGCTTTAGACGTCCCAATGCCAGATCATCTAGTCTTGCCTTCATTGGGTGCATTGGCATACTGTTGTACTTTTCCATCTGGATCATGGTTTTTGTGTCTCTTCTATGGGACAATGTCTGTAATCCAGCAACCTTCTGCATCTCTGTTATTGGTGTAGTTTTCATGGCTCCTGTAATGAGCCTGAGAGCTTGATTTTGCACCTTGTCCAAAGACTGCAGATGTGAGTTAGCAGCTGATGACCATGCTGCTGAGCTAAACTCTAAGTGTGGTCTTATTACTCCATTATAAATCTTCTTTAGATTTCGTTCATTTGCTCCCCAGTTGGTACCTGCTAATTTTCTGAGTATGCCTAGTCGTCTTCGGGCCTTTCCTTCTGCATTTTCAATATGCTTATTCCATGTAAGCCTTTGGTCAAATGTCACCCCAAGATAGGTGGGGTAGCTTTCTTCCTTGATCACGGTTGTCCCTAGGTGTATGTTAGCTGATTTGTCCTTGGGGGCGAGGGAGAACAGTGTTGTGGAGGTTTTGTCTGTGTTTATTGTGATAAGCCATTTCTCTGCCCATGACACTAGCATGTCTGCTGCCCGCTGCATTCTATAATTTGCTGTGGTGACATTTTCATCAGCGCACCAGAGTACTAGGTCATCTGCATATAAGGCAGCTTTAACTCCTGCAGGGAGATCTTTCACCAGGTCATTGATGTAAACAAGGAAGAGTGTTGGGGAAATTACTCCTCCTTGAGGTACCCCCTGATGGAGCAACACTTTTCTGCTCTGCAGACCGTCAAGAGTGACTCTAGTTCTCCTGTTATGCAAGTATGACTGGATCCATTTCATCATGTTGCCTTGGATTCCACTTCTCCTAAGTTTTGCAATGAGGCCATCTTTCCACACCTTGTCAAAGGCCTGCTTGAAGTCGACCCAGATCGTTAGGACCTTTTTCTTCTCCTGGAAGGCATCTTCTATTGCTTGAGACAAGTAAGTAACTTGGTCTTCTATACTGTAGCATTCTCTAAATCCAGCTTGTTCCGGCACCAGGATCTGCTCAGACTCTAAATACCATTTCAATCTGTGGTTGACTATTCGCTCCATAGTCTTCCCAACACAGCTTGTGAGACTGATTGGCCGGTAACTTGCAGCCTCGGTCTTACATTTCCCTTTCTTTAGTATGGGTATTGTGATGGCTTCTCTCCATACTTGGGGTACCGTTCCTTTCAACCAGCTGTGGTTGAATATCTCAAGCAGTTTTGTCTTTGCTGCTGAGCTCAGATTTACTAGCATTTCGTTGCTGATTTTGTCTGGGCCGGGTGACTTTTGAAACTTAAGCTTGGAAATAGCCTTCTGTAGTTCTCCTAGTGTGATGGGTTCCCTCATTGGGGCAGGAGTATCTGTCTGTCCCATGGTTGCCAGTATTTCTTTTCTTATCTCTCTCTGATGGTCTATGTTAATGGGTAAGTTGCTTTCTGAACTGTATCTTCTAGCAAACAAGTCTGCAGCTTGTTTTCCTCTGAAAAGTTTGCCACCTTCATCCAATGTGATAGTCTGCCTTGGTGAGGAATGCTCTTCATTTAGAGACTTGACTAATCTCCAAAGTTTCCTGCCGTCTTTCTCAAGGTTCAGCGATGCCGTTTTAGTTCTCCAGCTTTTCCGCTTTTCTTCTAGCTTTGTTCTCTGAAACTCTGCTACAGCCTTTTTCCATTTGTTGTGAGTTTCAAGTGAAGGCTGAGACTCTGCGTCCTTTCTAGCCTTGTCCATAGCTTCCTGACGTTCTTGGAGTGTGCTGGACCAGTATGGTATGTAGTTACGCCGGCATCCTTTGGGAATGGTTTCTTTTGCAGCTTGTAGTATGCATCTGTTGAAGTCTTTTACCACTTCATTAATGTCTCTGTTCTGTACCTTGAGGGTAGACAGCAGCGTGTTCACCTGATGCCTGAATAAACCCCAGTTGGCTTTTTTGTAGTTCCATCTTGTAATGGCTGGGCCTGTACTGAGAGTTGCACTCTGGACAGTAAGAAAGATTGGGCGATGGTCGCTTCCCCCTAGTTGGTCTCCTACTTCTCTACTAATAGATCCAGCTATATCTGGTGTGGAGAAGGCAAGATCTGGTGTTGAGGTTGTGTGCCATCCTCTGGAGTAGAAGGTAGGAGTATCTGTGGCATTATTGACTAGGATTAGGGAGTGATCATCTTGCCAAGTTTCAACCTCTTCACCTCTGTGATCCAGATGGTTATAGCCCCAGCTCTGGGAGTGGCTATTAAAGTCTCCAACTGCTATAAAGTTGGTGGCTGGTACCTGTATAGAGCTGAGACTCAGGGGTTTGTTGTTCGGACAGTAATAGTTCAGGAGTTCTATTTCCATCTTGTCTACCTTTATCTGCAGCAGCTGATATTCTGCTCCATCCATGAAGGTTTTCCTTTCGTGTGCAGGAATGTTATTCCTTACAAGAGTAAGTACTCCTCCTTTTCGTCTATCTTGTCTGTCGGATCTGAAGCATTGATATCCCCTTATTTTAAAGGTTTGATCTGCTTTCAAGTGAGTCTCTTGGATACAGCAAACACTGACTTGCTTCTCATACAAGATGTTTTCCAGCTCTGTCTTTTTGCTGTATCCAGCCTGCTTGCTGTTCACTCCCTCTGCATTCCAGTGCATCATGACAAGTGGCACTCTGGGTTTCTCTTTTTCTGTTTTGTTTTGGTCAGTAGTTCTCCTCCGCCGTCTGTTGACTCCACAAGACGGTCTAGAGGGTCCTCCAGTAGCTGAGGGTGGGCTCTGTCGAGGCTCAGAGCCCGGCACTGCACCTGCCTGGTGGAGCTCCACAGGGCGAGCACCAGAACGAGATTTATTTGACGGTGTACTCTCCATAGAAAAAAAAAGCGAGTTGCATGATACTGTGGTTTCCGGTGCGCCTTCTGGCCCAGTATCTACGACTTTAGCACCTGTTCAACGGGAGAGTGGGCTCATCCCTAATCTGTTTATGTTCCCAGTAGTAGACTATTCGCAAGCAGCCTGGGGGTGTCACTGCTCTGCGCGGACCTTGTTTACCGAGGCGGCGTCCGAGCTCGTATGGTGAAAATATGGTTGCGTTATCTTTAAAATAGCCCTGTCTTTCCCGTGGCTTTTCTGCCATCCTGCAACTTTGAGTTAGGGAGTTCTGAGCTCCAGTCTCTTTCCCAGGCATTTTATCCTGGCCTGGCACGCATACAGAGGACCCCACTTCTGGTTCTAAGTTAGCAGTTGGGGATAGGTGGGGTAGCACACTGTGCATTCCCCGTCATCCAGGGGGCTCTCCAACTATGCAGAGCTTGCACAATGCTGTGCTCTGGTTCGGGGCTCTCCCAAGGAATCCTCACGTCCTGCACAGAGCCACTTCCCGATACCCACCACCTGCCAACCCTCCATTGTAGAAATCTCCTGCATGCGGCCATCCAGTCAAGAGCCAGTATTAAGTCTGGTGCCCAAGTGATCCCCCCAAGCTCAGTGTGCAATGCTGGGTTCTCATCATGCTGCAACACAGGAGGGATTGTGATGCTCAGCCATCTCTCTCAATTCTGCACCGATAAGTGACATCGGGGACTTAACTTTGCCTCAGTACTGGGAGGCCCCGTTTCCGGGTACACCACACACAGCCAATTGAGGCAACGGTCGCCATGGGCGTGATAGACGACAAACAGTGAAGAATGAGGCAAGAAAGCATTTAACCCATGAAGTGGGGGTGGATTGGTGCAGACCAGAGCATGTACCACTCGCCGGTGGGTTCTGCATCTACACCTATAGGGTTCCACCCACTCCTCAGCCCATTTAGTCTGGCCCCTCACCCAGGACCTGTCCGGCTTGGGTGACCCTGCCAGGAGTAAAACTCCCGCCGGCATAGCTCCCGGGATCATTGAGGCGCTCAAGCTCTCCAACCACGGCAAGGTAGGCTTACATGTGGAGAGCAGTTTCTCTCTGTATTCTGGCATTTCAAGATTGATCGTTACAGTTTTCATAATAGTTTTAAAATGGCTTCACAGAGATATCAAATCTTGTATTATTTTAATTATAAGTGGGATATACGGTTAGTTTGAAAATATGCATATAACAGGATACTGTACAGAAGTGGTTCCTAATTTCTTTTTCCAAATGTCAACACACTCTACCAAACTAGTGGTGGTTCATGACGCAGCAGGTAATGTCATATTTTTTATACTGATTTGTAAGAAGGAGAAATTGAGATTTGGGGACACCTTGTGGTCCATCAATACACACCAGTCAAGAACCACTGCTGAGAGAACTACAAATCAAATCAAAATTTTCCTGTTGGCAGAGACAGCCTTAATAGTGTGCCTCAAAACGTAGCATCACATACTATTTCCTCAAAGCGCAGTTATGAAATATAAGAGACAGTTTCAGCAAGGTTCTTAAGTAAATGTTTGACAGTTTTAGTGAATTACCAAGTAAATTACATAAGTAGCTCAGTTGTGAGAGTGTTAAACAAGAGCGTCTGTGTTTAGTTTCTTTCTTCGTCCACACTGCTGTGTCATCCTGATTTCTTTATCCTTAGTTGCTCCAAGTTGTCCACTTGTTAGAGAATGGGTCCCCTCCCATCGTTCACTGCAGTGCAGGTATTGGTCGTACAGGAGCCTTTATTGCTGTTGATACGGCATTGTCTACAATTGAGCAGGGATTGCAGGTGAGCAGTAATTATGTACGGTTCTGAGATAATACTAACACTATAACTTACAGTGCATGTCATAAGAGGTGATCAAGGATGGTTGGGCATGGGGCTGGATACCCTATCCTGTAGAAACTTGTAAGCCACAAAAGCTTTGAAAAGAAAAAAGTAAGAGAATGTTGTTCTAATTTTGGTGAATCCTTTTATAGGATTTCCTGTCATGTGACACATTAAGGGGATTCTACGTAAACATATTCATCTGTAAAGTTCTCAAGCCTGATGACACTATAGAGATTGTAAACTTATTAGACTTTGTAGTTCCCTGAGTCTGGTATTGTGGTGCAAAGAATAGGACTACCAAACTTGATGTTAACGGTAACAAGGAAAGTTGTATGTGAGGCTAACAACCTCATCAAGTAAAATAAATTCCTGCAGAAACTACCAGTTCGGGAGCAAATGAAGTGTTTTGGTGCAGGCTTACCCATAGAGAGTGACCTAATATTCCTTTGATCATGATGTGAATGAATTGGATAGAAAATATAAACATATTAAAATATACTTTCTTGTTATAATTATGATTGAGATGAATTCATTTGGTTGACATTTGGTTCTTGTTTTTTTATTTTGCCCAGCTTGACTTGTATGAAATTGTCCACAACTTGCGCACTCAAAGATATGGGATGATTCAGACAACAGTAAGTAGAGCTTGTAATGTGTAGTGTTACCACAATAATAACAGCTTTAGAATTAATGTTACAGCTGAACGACTTTGACAGATTAAATCGTTCTTGATACAAATCGTTCTTGATACAAATCGATCTTGACATCCATCAATCAGCCCCTTTCAGTTCCCTGTAGAGCAGGGTCGGCAACCAGTCAATCTCGATCTACCGGTAGATTCCAGCCGATGATTTGGTAGATCTTTAGACAACTGCGCTGGGAAAAAAAAAAACAAAGACTTTAAAAACTAGGTAAACTTCTGGCTAAACCTCTCCCGTCGGCATTTAAAATCACTGTGTCTCTGAGATCGAAGGCACTTTTCTCGCATATCCAATTGAAAACTCTCGAGCTGGCTCCTTTCTCTGTCCTATCTAAATTACACACACACGTTATTTATATATATATATGGCAAATCTTTAGAGGGCCATGTGTTTCTAAAGTAGATCCCAAAAGCTCCTGGGTTGCCGACCCCTGCTGTAGTAAAAGTTGTGGACAAAAAGAACCAAAAACATCTGTCCTTTCTCATCAGTTCAGGGTCTGTCTACATGTTCTTTATTCTTGTCAGTTCTGTCTCTAGTTGTGGGAATTCTAGAACAAGGACTCACTCCCATGTAGCGTAGTCAACTGACTTGTGTCCGCTCCACATAATCTATAATATCTTGATAGATATGATCATCTTCAGTTTCCTTTTTGCTCCTTATGGAGCATGGAAGCACCACTGCAGCAAGTCCCTTTACAGGAAGCTTGCACCAAACATTCGTATGCACAATACGTCGGAACATATAAGCCTGACATATCATTTTCTGATCAAATTGAATATAAATGTTATTGTTAATATGTGACCTATTCATGTTTCTCTCTCAGACTGAGTTTAAATGTGTTTATAATCATCTTTTAAAATAAACAACCCTTGTTCCCTGAAGTTTATGAAAATATTTTGACATTTACAAATTTTTGCATTGATTTGCTTGCCTTTATACCAGCCTGTATTCGTTTGATTGTATGATATCACTTTTTATTTATTCAAGACAGAGGACACTGCAGATCATTTCCTGGTGTAAGCTTATAAGCAGATTCAAGATTTATTGTCCCAACATAGTATTTATCAAAAAGCCACTTTAGTCTGTGCATACATGAAAGAAGCCTTAAAAAAAAAACCACACATAGATGTCTGTTGTAGAGAAAGGAAGGAAAGATAAAACATTGTCAAGAAATTTGAACGATGTTACCAGAATGTTGAATGTCGTTACCAGAATGTTGAATGTCATTATCATCACTTTCTTTATTTGCTCCTTACGGAGCATGGAGCAGATGACCCCATCGAAGAAGCCTATGCCAAAGCATAAACTCATACAGTGGTGGTTTCTGCAGCAATTCATATTACATGATGAGGTTTCCAGCACCATGCACAACCTCATATTACATGATGAGGTTTCCAGCACCGTGCATAACCTCATATTACATGATGAGGTTTCCAGCACGTGCACAACCTCATATTACATGATGAGGTTTCCAGCACCGTGCACAACCTCATATTACATGATGAGGTTTCCAGCCCCGTGCACAACCTCATATTACATGATGAGGTTTCCAGCCCCGTGCACAACCTCATATTACATGATGAGGTTTCCAGCACCATGCACAACCTCATTACATGATGAGGTTTCCAGCACCATGCACAACCTCATATTACATGATGAGGTTTCCAGCACCATGCACAACTTCATATTAGTCAGCTTTTTCAAATGCTTACAGTAGCAACAGGCCTTTCTTTCTTTTCTTTTTTTTTGTCTCCTCAGAGAAACCCTCATCCAGGAACTACATAGGCAGTGTTGTCTTGTACTGTAAGAAAGTCAGTTACATAGTTTGTAAGTGTGGTATTTATACAGTTTTCCTTTTTACCTCCACACAGGACCAGTACTTGTTCTGTTACACAGCTTGTATGGAGGCTTTACTGGCACTGACAGATTAGTTTGTGGAGATCAACCTGTCGGGAACTAGATGTCTCGAGAACCAGATGTCTCGTGAACAGTGACATTAGTCACCTTCATGCTGAACATTGCAGCGGAAACGGAAGGCAGCAGAAAATATTTGTTCTGTGATGGTTTTGAAACTTGTATGACTTAAGATGAGCATCAAGTGGCACATTGGCTAGGGTGCTTCCTTCTTAAGGCAAAGTTACTAGGTTCCGAACCCAGCTGTAAATTGGTACCTGTATCTGGACATGAGTTAAGGAAGACCACGGCAGCACGGAAGGCATCCAATCACCCCATCTCATAAAGCTGAGACCTAATATAGTTGACTTTCTAACGCTTAGTTTCCTACGGCAATATCTGCAATGGGACAACGTTTTATGACATAAGATGCTGCAGTTCATTAGGTTTTTCTTTCAGGTCAATGTGTTTGAGGCACTTGTACTTAGGCACGAACCAGATGTTTTGTGCCATCAAGTTTCATCAACCAATGAGGGGTCTCAAAAGGCCGCCAACAGAACTGTAATGTAAGCGTATCTTGAAGCAGCCAGGTGACTTAAATGCACGGGCATATTTTACTGCTCATGTGCTTGTATAGTAGGACAATTGTTCAGACCTCAATCATCATATAAATTGACAGATGCAGATACTAGCTTCATATTGAACTTTGAGCTAGTAACATACACATCATACATAAAAACTTTCACTTATTAACAAACATCGCTGGCGATGGATAAAATAATCATTGAGGAAACCTGTTAATAGCATTACAAGGCTGTCCTTGTTCTGGTCTGGCATCCCCAGGGTAAGAGAGGAAGAGGGAGACATGGAGAAAAGAACTGGAGACAGAAATGAAAAGAATAAAGAACTTGAGGCACAGAATAGGAGGACTGCTATACGTTTGTTTATCACCTATGGTCCTTGAGAGGAGCTGAACAGTATTGATAATAGTGATGAACAAACAATTACTGTTCAGATAATGATATATGCTTACAATTACAAACATTGAGACATACACTTTATACATAAACCTTCTAACACATCTATACGTACGAAGCATCAAACACTAATGCACTTAATCCTTGTATACTAACACACTTATTGAACTTAACTTGAGGAACTAACATTTTCAAGATGTTCTCATCTTCAGATACCATATGGCCTTATGTTTATACATCTCCAGGGTTATGAACATATAATCTTCCTTTTTTAAAAATAATTATTAACATTTAACTCACTGCCAAAAGTCAACTATTTTTGTTTTCATTTGTAAAATGTTAATAATATTGTATTTACTTGATTGTGTTATTATGAGCAGCAAAGGCAGTTCTACAGTTTTGAGTTTGTTTTCATATATCCTTTTCTGTAAGAATGCAACTTTTTTGTGGTAGATTTATTTATATGAAATTTACTTCATGCAGAGAACCAGTTTATCAGTGAAGTTCATTTACAGAATAACAAGACCACAGGGTCTTTTATATTTTGACATGTGCCCTAATATAAGCGATGACCCTGTATCTAGGTTGCCAAACCAAGGCAACATTTATTTTTTTTACAGGTTTTAAAAAAAAAAATAAATAAATATTTTTTACTGATAGAAATAACATTTTTGAGAAAGCCCTTGTGTAGTTCCAGGGACGTGTCACGTTGATGAGACAGAGACAGGACTACTGCTGCCTTAGGCATGTCATTAGATTCAACTAATATGAGGGCTGTACATGTGGCGGCAAAATTATCTTGGAAAACTTATTGCTACAGAAACCACTGGTGCATGAGTACATAAATGTTTTGGGTGCAGGTTTCTCAGCAGATGTCCACTCTAGTGGTGGCTCAATGCTTCATATGGAGAGCAAAACAGGAAAATGATCAGATCTGTTGGATACAAAAATAAAAAAGTAACTATTTTAGTATTTGACATGGCAAGCTTAAGATGAAATGGGTTGACTTATTGAAAAGAACTTTCTGTTTCTAGAAACTTTACTGTTCAACTTGCATATACAAGAAACTGTCAAATGGGCGGATCAGTCAGATGTGATATGATTGTTGTGATAAAAATTGTCTCTGGTTTGTTAAACTTGGCCCTTCCTGTACATGTCCCAAGATTTATTATTAGACCTTTGGCATTTATGTGAATCTCATCAGTTGGGGAAGGGGAGGGAATGTTTTTTCACTAATGTGGTTATATGTTTTCGTTCAGACCATTTATCCACATGTTTATTTATTGGAGTATTCACTAACAGCATAGACGTCAATACATAGACGTGTTATATATAAGTTTGACTTTTCCTTTCTTTTTGTTTGATGATGAGTTTGACAATTATTTTTTCTTTCCTCAGTACCTATGTTACTTAGCATGTGCAGGGCAGCAAGATATCCTCTCTGCATCACATTTAGTATCTTCACTTAGGTGTTACCTTACACCATGACTGAAGTATTAAATGTGGTATTTGTAAAGCTTACTTGGTTAAGTTTGTACGTACCGTAATACTATTTTGATATTTTTTTTTCTTGTAAAAGGCAAAGTCCCATCAAAATTGTATGCTTTGTTAGCCCAGAGGGGTGTTTTTTTTTTCTCTGTTGATTGTTAATTTTTTTTTCACATTTCTTGTTGTGGGAATAACGTGTTATATAATTTAGTGAAAGGTGTTGTCAATCTTTCTTATATAGTCTTATGTAAAGAGGGGGGGGGGGGGGGGGGGGGGGGTGGTAGTTTTATTGCTGCCTTGAGTTGTACTTCTTCAGCTCTCCCTTAACATAACATCTAAGAAACAATGTAGGACGGCTGTCTTTGTTTAAAGCTGTCAAATGGTTTTTGAAATCTTTAGGACCAGTTCAGAATGTTGCATAATTTCACAAATTAGAATAATTAATATTACTAGTAATATTATATTGTACTTTACATATTTATTAAAAAATTGTCAGAAATTATCATTTAAACCATGTGACAAGACATTTTCCCATTTAATACTTAGATATTTAGAAAGATGGTTCAAGTGTTCGTGAATTTGATAGCATGTTGCAGAATAGTACTTCAGGAGTTCTAGTTTAACTTTTGATAGTTGCTTTTCACGAAGTCATGGGAGCCAGTTTTGTCATGTTGAGGCTTCCAAAGACCTGTTAGTGGACCACATGTGGTCTTGCAGTGATATTTAAAGTATATTTTATATCCTGTAGTTTAATTTTCCATTATCTATGCATGTTTCATCCATTTGAAGGGGGAACGGGGTGCATAAATAATGCTGTTTAAGAGTCCAGCAAAAGATTTTGACCCCCCTCCTTCGAAGCATAAAATGCGTGTCAATGGATCCCTCTTCTGTAAGATGTAACATACACCAGCATTTAACTATTCCCCCTTGTGATCCTCCCTGCCTCCACCCTTCCAGGAGGTCGCTAGAGGGAGGAATGAGAAGACAGGTGTCTGCAGCAAAGACCTCAATTGCACTGAAGTACTAGTAGTTCAGGGGATGCCCCCTCCTCCCTTTTTGAGTTCTGTTCTTGACCCCTAAGAGGGTTGATAGATCACATGATGCAGCAGATAAAGAACAAATCACTTTTGTAAGCAACACACTACGCCAGTACCCTGATTATGCCAGTTTGTTGTGCAGTTGTTTTCCACTGCAGACAGATTTTTGCATCATTACAATTGTTTGAGTTGAATATCATTTTCTGTAAAATTCAGTTTCATGTCTTGAGTCTATGGCATAGTTACAGCTACTTATGGAAATAGAAAGACAATATTCCATTTGCTAGCATGCCTGTTGCAATCTGTGAAGGTAGTCAAATAATATTATTTCTGTCCGCTGTCTGTTTTATAGATAATTATTATATAATAATAGCCCCTTCAGTCATAACTGACTATGGGAATGCGCCCCTGAGGTGGCAGCCCTCAGCTGCTTATTTTCCTGGTGCTCCGACGTTTTCTCCTCACCTCTGCTTCTTGTGTGAGCCTCTCTTTGCCCAATCTGAGGTGGTGCCGTAAATAGCATCGCCACTTAGTGCGATCGGCAGCTTCATCCTCCCATGTTGCTGGATCCATGTCCAGTGCCCTCATATCTCTCTTGCACACATCTTTGAACCTCAGCTGTGGTCGCCCAACTGTTCTCTTGCCATCTGCTAATTGTCCGTAGAAGATATCTTTTGGGATGCGACCATCTTCCATGCGGCGAACATGGCCAAGCCAGTGAAGTTTGCGCTGTCTAAGCAGCGTATACATACTTTGAAGGCCAGCACGTGACAACACCTTGACATTTGTCACTTTATCTTTCCACGAGATGCCGAGGATGCGGCGTAGACACCGCAAATGGAAGGTATTGAGCCTTCTTTCTTGCTTAGCATAGGTCGTCCAGGTCTCACTGCCATATAGGAGTGTGCTGGTGACGCAGGCATTATATACCGCAGCTTTGGTCTTCATTGTGAGTTTAGAGTTTCCCCAAACACGCGATGTGAGGCGGGCAATACAGTTGTGGTTCCATGTAGCATAAGGATCAAAATGATGATGATGACAGAAAACATGAGCATGTTATGAATATACTTGTGTCCATATTAAATGTCATTTACTTATTTCTGTATCACTACTGGTGTTTGTTTACTGTTTTCATATTCTTATATTGCACAGAATAATTTAGTAATCATGATTTCCTAGCACAAATTGCAGCATGCATCTCATATTAGTGGACATATTCCTTCATTTCTTGTCTGTAGTCATCATTGTTATAAATATATGAGATTGTATTGTGAATAAGTGAAATATTTATTATGGAGAATACATTAGGTCGCTGGACAAATATGGAAAAACACCTGACGTTAAGTTTTTTTTTAGTATTGTGAGTCTTGTTTAAGTTCATTCTGTGAGGTATTATTTAGTTGTTCACATTACTGTTATAATAACCTGAGTAAATAAAAGGTATTCAGTCAGTTTTACAATTTAATGATACACCAAAATTGTGGAGCATTTCAGGGTTTTTGTAAACTTTGAAACATCTCAGGTTTTTTGGTGTTTCGTTCATATTAAAACTTTTTTTTTTTTTTTATGTTCCAGTAGCTCCCTTTACTATTTACATGTAATTGTGTTGTATTTATGATGCTCGTGTGTACACACAATGACCAGTCATGAGTGTTTTGTTTTTCAGAATCTGAACCTCATAAAATTGGGATACTGGTGTGAACCCTCATACCAAATTGGGATACTGGTGTGAAACCTCATACCAAATTGGGGTACTGGTGTTAGTGTACGAACTCTGTAATATGTATTTACATTTCCAGTAGTAATTTGTATTCAGATTACTCATATTAAGTATTATTTGTACCCATGATATACCCATTAGTATTTACATTCCTCATACTCTGTGCCTGTCATAGCAGGAGTAACTGTTACTACAACTTCAACTGAGATTTATTTCTTCATTTAGCTGTGAAACAAATGACAAGGTGTGACTGTTTTACTTTTGAATAAAGATATAAATGTAAATCTGAGTTTTGTTAATTTCTTAAAAATAATTATTTATCAGCTTCCATCTTCACATCGAAGGTCGGCTGCATTGGGTCTATAATGTCTTTTGTCTAGATGGTACACTCTGATAGAATCTTTCTTGTCCATCTCTTGTCTAGATGGTACACTCTCTAGATGGTACACTCTGATAGAACCTTTCTTGTCCCATCTCTTGTCTAGATGGTACACTCTGATAGAATCTTTCTTGTCCATCTTTTATCTAGATTACTCTCTGATAGAATCTTTCTTGTCCATCTCTTGTCTAGATTACTCTCTGATAGAACCTTTCTTGTCCATCTCTTGTCTAGATGGTACACTCTGATAGAATCTTTCTTGTCCATCTCTTGTCTAGATGGTACACTCTGATAGAATCTTTCTTGTCCATCTCTTGTCTAGATGGTACACTCTGATAGAATCTTTCTTGTCCATCTCTTGTCTAGATGGTACACTCTGATAGAATCTTTCTTGTCCATCTCTTGTCTAGATGGTACACTCTGATAGAACCTTTCTTGTCCCATCTCTTGTCTAGATGGTACACTCTGATAGAATCTTTCTTGTCCATCTCTTGTCTAGATTACTCTCTGATAGAACCTTTCTTGTCCATCTCTTGTCTAGATGGTACACTCTGATAGAACCTTTCTTGTCCATCTCTTGTCTAGATGGTACACTCTGATAGAACCTTTCTTGTCCATCTCTTGTCTAGATGGTACACTCTGATAGAATCTTTCTTGTCCATCTCTTGATGTTAACTTCCCAGAATTTTTCCTGTCCATCTCTTGATATCTTCCCAGAATCTTTCCTGTCCATCTCTTGATATTATCTTCCCACTTATAGCACTGTTGTCCTCTTGCAATTTTCCCTTCAAAGCTTCCTTCTATTACAGTCCTCATTATGGTTTTATTTATAGTGAGTGACAAATGTTTCTGCTTGTGGGCAGTTGTTGTAGTTTATTCACTTTCCTTTAGCTTCTCAGTGAGCACAGTCCCTCAACAAATTCATGTCAGTTCCTTCTGTCCTGTGGATCATCTCAACAAATTCATGCCAATTCTTGCTGTCCTGTGGATCATCTACTCAACAAATTCATGCCAATTCCTTCCTAATTATTTCTTGCCATGTTTTGGTGGGTGACTTACTCGTGTATTGATAAATATGTTACGTGTCAGGTGATAACCACAATACAGCACCAGGTGCCCCATACATTTTAAATGATTGCCTAAAAAGTTTCGTATATTTCACCACCACCATCACCTTTGGAGCACATGTCCTCAAACACACTCCAAACCTTGTCCTGTGCCATCCCTATCATACATATCTCCAGTTCTCTGTGTGTATTTTGGTCTCCCTCTATTTCTTTTACCATGGGATGACAGAACAGGGACTACCTTGTAATGCTATCAACTGGTTCATGCCCTCCTGTTAGTATCAGTTCACTCCCTCTCTATGGTTCTTAATTTTTCCCTAGGCACTGTGTGTAACACCAGTAACAAATACAATCATGTATAGTATATATATTTTTTTTAAATCATTAACAAAACAATAACTAGCTTAGGTCACATTTATTTCACAAAGCTGGGCAGTCCAATCAACATTCTTGTTATGAAAAAAAATAAGACAAACGGTGAAATAATTGAAAATAAGTAATCAAGTCTTAAAGTAACTGAAACAATTACAACACAGTATCACATTTGATTAATATTAGACTTTAATCACTACATTTGCCAGTGTTATTTTTTTAAATTCCCCTTATAAATAATATTTACATTTACAGATTACAAATATGAATGTAATTATATATTTACGCTAATTTGAATTTCTGTCAAAACAGTAAATTATGCCATCTAGTCATGGACAGAACATTTGTTATCTTCTTGTCTGACTTATTATGAGAATGTTTTTTTTTTCAAAACTCAATATTTAAAAAAATAATAATAGTATTCTTTCATTTGCCATTTTTTGCTCCTGATGGAGCATGCAGCCACCAATGTAGGAGGCTCATTTGCAAAAAGCCTTTGTCAATGCTCCTACAGTGATGGTTTCTGTGGGAGCTTGTTTCACATGATGAGGCTGCCAGGCTCATGCCCAATCTCATAATAGTGCTTGTTACGACAAGCTTGAGGGAGAGGTAGTCTTATTCTGTCTGTCTTCTCAGATACCCCTGGAAATTATACACGACAATAACAGTGTAACAACAAAGACATTTATAGTCTGACTCGCTTTCATTGCAGCTTCTTCTGAAGCACAGATAACTTTTCAGTAAGCCCCATCTTTGTATTAATTTCCTAGTTGAAAAAAAAAAAACACACACACAAATAGTAATACGTCTTACAAGGAGAAGGACAAGAAA
Organism: Oreohelix idahoensis; assembly: GCA_024509875.1. Lineage (NCBI taxonomy): Eukaryota > Metazoa > Mollusca > Gastropoda > Stylommatophora > Oreohelicidae > Oreohelix > Oreohelix idahoensis. The sequence continues at coordinate 772,013 of JAMPIV010001256.1, read as the reverse complement.
AACCTACGTTACGGCCACAAGGCCTTCGTCACGGACAGACAAACAAGAGACAGGAGGGAAAGAAAATGAGAATTAAGTAGAGAAAAGAAACTCCCTTAATATTAAGTCCAGTCACATGTGAAGCAAAGCAAGATGGCTGCCACTAAACTGGAAAGAGGAAGTTGATAGTATATAAAAATAAGAAATAATGAAAACAAGGACTGGAAAAGAGTGAGAAAAAAGTGATCAATAAATAATAAATAAAATAAAAAAATAAAATATAAATAAATAAATAATAATAATAAATAAATTTAAAACAAATAAATAAATAGATAAAAATAAAAACTAAATAAAGAAATAAATAAAATAAAAAATAATAAAGGAAAAAATAATTTAAAAAAAAAAAAATAAATAAATACATAAATAAATAGAATTATTAAATTAAAAAAATGGTAATTTAAAAAAAAAAAAAAAAAAGGGTGATCGCATCAAAGTAGAAAGTCATACAACAGGGACTCGATAGAGAAAGGCGTCTCAGACAAAAGAATGTTGGGTATTCAAACCGTGTGGTTTGAGGCAACCCATAAGATGGATGAGGCGTTGTTCCTGGCGAAACCGACTGTTGGCGTCCGAGGAACAGTATCTGATGGCTGTCACCTGGATGTCAGTGGCACCGTGGTGGTCAGGGCCATTGAAGTGGATGGCCACAGGTGTGGAATTAAACTGAGAGATGTCATAGAGGTGTCTGCAGAATCGGTCGCCCAGTCGTGTGCCCGTTTGGCCGATGTACGTAATGGTGCAACGTTTGCATATAATAGCATAAATGACGTTGCGTGACTCACATGTGAAGCCATGGGTGATGGTGAACTTGGCGTTAGGGAACGAGACTGAACGTGTTTCGATTACATACTGACATGTCTTACATCGTGTACGGTTACATGGCTTGGTTCCAAAGTGGCCATCGTTGACGGTTTTCAGACGGCTGTGGACTAGGAGGTCCCTCAAATTTTTGTCCCGTCTATATGCCAGCAAGGGTGGCTCACTATTAATTTCCTAGGCAACTTTTTCTTTTCTCTCAAACTTCTAGGTTTTACCTTTATGTCTTGCTTGACCGTTTCACCTCTACATCTGGCTTGACTTTCCTATTATCTCTTCTCCTGTGGGTTCCATGTTGAGAGATGTATGGTGATGTTTACAGCACTACATTCCACCAACATGTACACAAACCTCTGATCATTTAATCATCATTTCCCTTTTTGTTCCCTGTGAGGCATAGAGCCACCATTGCAGCTGGTACCCTTGCAGGAAACCTGCACCAAACATTCACATGCTCTTACAGCAGTGGTTTCTGTAACAATCCATTTTACACAATGACATTGTCAGCCTCATGCAGAAACTCATATTCGTCACCTTGACTTTTCTGATCCCCTAGTTTTCACTCATTTTTTCCTTGTGCCAGGTAATCTGAATTGTTCACGTTAACAAGTCACAAAAGTTAAATAAGACAAAATTTTCATGGATTTTGTGTTTCAAATATGATCAAAATTCACTGATAATACTGTGGTAAGTGTAATGTACAAAACTATGATTGCTGGATAAGTTACTCTATGGCTATTACAAGTCAAATATTTAATGCTTTCACAGAAAAAAATAAACAATTAATTTTCATGACCATTTTAATATCACTTGTTACAGAAACACTTCAGAATTATATCCAACTTCCCATTTCAATCTCAAAATAAAGTTTAGGACTGAACTTCGTACCTATGTACCTGATAAAAATTATAATGAATGTAGATTTTTTAAGACAAAATGTTCAAACAAATCCACATGAACCAGTACTGAAGTTCACTGTCAGGCAATGGCACAATGCAAACACATCATAGCAGACTCTCAATTATCCGGGAAGACATTAACCAAGGTCTAGATTAACCAGGAAGCTAAACCAAGTACACAACAATATGAAAGCAATTCGGAACAGAATATGACCACGGACAAAGTACACTATATGACAGTGTAATACAATACTGAAATCCTATTTATGAAGTATGTGCTTAATCGTATCGTATTATGTATAGTAATGTGATATGTATACGATGAAATCAGGATGAAGGAATGAACAGAAAAAGACCAAAATTTGCCTGGTCATGAAGTATAACATGATGATGAACCTGCATGACTTGTTACTGCCAAAAGTCAACCAATAGTTGCCAATGATTTTGACCATGAAGAAGACAGCCTCCTAAAAGAGCAAAGAATCAGCCACAGCGCTGCTTTAACTCATGCTGAACAGCAACAGCAAAACAGCACCCTTGCTGAGAAACTATTACTGACAAATCTGTGCAGCGCCATCTGCCAAAAGGGGAATGAAGGAGAAAAGCAAACTGTTTGTTGATGTATTTTAAATAATAGAGAAAGTTCATTCTTTTGTTTTTCAAGTTTGTCAAAGTGATATTTTTGTACAATTTTAAAAATATTTTCTCTTAATATTTCCTTTGGATGGTGATTAACCAGGATTTTATTAATACCATCCCTGAAAATTTGCGGGAAAAAAGAGTGAAGGGAAAAATCTAATTTCTTCATCTTTATATTTTAAATAACATAGTATGGTCATTCTTTTGTTTTTGGTTAAATGTTTTTCAATATGAGTTTTTTTTTTTAATGCAATTTTTACATAGAGTTTTTAAAATATATTGTTATATTCCCTATGAATGATGATTAACTGGAATTTTATTATCATCCATGGTAATTGGAGTCTACTGTATCTCACTGTTCTCAATTTTTTCCCTGATTATTATAGTAATTATGACATGTTAATTCAACAATAAAAATTTACCGTCAACTTACAATAACATATGGGAACAATGAAAGCAGCCACACTGAAGCAGCAGCTTTCTCAAAAAGGTTTCAACAACCTACATCTTGTGCAATGTAACAAAAAAAAAAAAAAAAAAAACACACACTGCACGACAGAAAGCAGTAATGCCCCACTCATGACCTTGTTGTCAACAAAACAATTTAATAACAATCTTAGCAAAGCTGGCATGTCTGTAGAACTTGGTCCTCATCTAAATCAGGTGGGTCAGTCCTCATAAAGTTTACTGAACCCTTCTCCTGAAATGTTAAAGCTTACTTGCAAGTGTTCAATGGAATAAGCTATATGTGAAGAGCCTACAAGGCAATAATAGCAACCTGTACCTTGCATGTGTTCTATGAAGTGATTAATAAGCTGCAGACCTTTGGGTTTCTGCTGTCTACTTAAAAAAAATGTCTTTCATAACTTGTTTTTTTAAGAATTCTGAAACACTCATTCTTTTGATGACATCTTGTTAAATAATCCCTCGTCATCTCATTTCTCACTCCAACCGGGTGATCCAGGATCAAACCCGGGCGACGGCATTTGAGGATTTTTCGTCGACCGGGAATTGGACTGGATTAACTCGAGACCTGGCGAGGACATTTGAAGAAGTGTTGTCGACCAGGGATTGGCGGCTCTTGAGCCGACCCAGCTCTAATGGGTACCTCCGAAATCGGCGAGTATCTGCCTGAATGGCGAGGGACACCTGTCTCTGTACAAGAAAAGGGATACTCACGTAAAATCAATGTCAGGTTAGACATTAACAATAACCTGAGATTTCGCCTCGAGTATTAGCGGGCGTACGAAAAAAAAAAAAAAAACATGCCCGAGGGAGCAGTGGTGCCTTTCTTTCTTCATCTGCTCAAAGACCCTCAGGAACTACAAACAACAAAAATGGTACATGGCATAATCAATTTAAAAAAACATTTTTTTTTTCCAGCTCTGTTCAATATTTACATTCATATTAATCTATGACACATATTTTAGCAAAATAACTGATAACACTTTATTTAGGCCAACAAGTACAATCCAACAGTGATGTAATGAATTATTAAGTTGATGTGAACAAGCATATTAAACTAACAAGATGGGTTTTTCAAAATGATTCAAAAACAAATCACGCATTAGAATGTCCATGGTACAATCAAACTGACCAGACAAATTAAAACACTTTATTAACACGCTAAAGCTTTCCAAAAGGTGTAACATTTGTTAGGATTTAAAACAATATAAATAAATTGTAAATACAATATGTAGAGAAATAAGTCCTTGTTCATACACTTTCAGACGTCAACTTGAATATGTTTGAACAAAGCCATAGTCAGCCTAAGGCTGTTGGTATTTTCATTGTTTGTCCAGGAATGGTGCTGGTGAAGGTCATAAGTGATTTTTCTGTTCCTCATAGGATGGGCATTTTTGCAGCAGATGTTCAGCTATCCCTAAACCTGTGCCACTGTTATACTCATCGGTAGTTCCCATCTTTAGCTTGTTGAATAGATGGTATCTCAATCTTTGTGGTCTATGCAAAGTCTGAAGAATACTTGTTCACTTCTGCTGAGCTGGTAATAAGCATCATTTTTCTGATGGCCTGGATGTTCTACTTCCCGCTTGTTCCTGTATCTGCTTCTGATAAAACTCTTGGCCTCTTCACAAGTTATGCTTGTAGAAATAGTTCCAAGATCAAAGATCTGTTAAAATACTATCAGCATAATAGTTCCCTGACTTGTAAGTGTATTTCCATACATTCTATAATTAAAATGCTTGGAGCCAGCAACCTCAACATGTAAAACAAATTGCTATAGAAACTATTGCTGTAAGAGCACAAGAATGTTCTGGTACTAGCTTTTTACAAGGGGCCCAGCCTGTAGTTGGTGGTTCCATGCTCCACAAGGAGCACAAAGGGAATAAGGATGATGAGAAAATAATGTTTACAGGGCTACAAGCACTGATTGTTGTACTGAGGTTCTACAGTGAAATATGTCAAGTCCAATTCTAAATAAAAGATACAACATCATGGTAATGGTTAATACACACGAAGCTGGTGTTTTTGGTTTTTTCCTCATAAATGGAAGAAGTTATGGACTGAGCTGCTGTAATCTATTACTCACTTCAACATTACATCATGAAAATTCAATTAAACAAAATAACACGGGTAGAACAGTGATAAACACAAAGCCATTTATAATTAACATTTCATGTCACTTGTTCAAAAATATACTTTATGCTTTTGTAGCATTACAAAAAAGTGTTGGGGAGTGTATATTTTGTAATTAACTTTAAAGTGACAGAAACTACCTGTAGTCTGCTGCCTTAAACTACTCATTATGCCAAATAACAACATTTCCTTCTCTGTGTATTGTGCTAACAAGAATACTGACAATAAAAGAACAGTGCTTTTTAAATATATATCAAGAAAATATCCCACTGTTGAAACTCATCACCAGTAAAATCCTGCCATGAGCGACTACCGCAAGATGCTATCTTAATGTGTTTCAGTGTCACTTTAGCCACACAAGGGAATCCTTTCTTCAAATTTCAATCTGTACAGTTCAGGCAGTGGAAGATGACTGCTGTGACTGCATCTCACGCAGACTTTTCTCAATTCTTTTTCTGGCAGTCTCATATCTGCAAAGTCATTTTAATTAGCTACTGGTTGAATACAAATAAGGTTGACATATTTTTAAAAATATTAAATGAAATACTAAACCAGTGGTGGCCAAGGGCCAGATTATGGTAAAGGGTAACACCTGAGGGCCAGACCTATAAAATCCTTAAAAAATAACGTTCTGAGATTTTTTTTTACGTATACATACATAATGAACCACGTACAGAAAGCAACGGCAAACTACTGTACTGCACATCTGCCAAGACATGTATACCAGTCTTCGGACTGAAATTACTGTAAAAAAAATATAATGAATCTGTTGTTTTAATTTGTTTTGTAATTTGTAATATGACATGTAATTATTTATTTCAAACATACATTTGTGTGTTATTACATTGTGAAGAGTGTGGCTTCAATCAACAATAAGAGGCCAGCCAAAACAGGTTGGCGGGCCGTTCAAAACTGGTTGGCGGGCCGGATCTGGCCCGCGGGCCGTAGTTTGGCCACCGCTGTACTAAACAGTAATCCATAAACTTGACCTTGAGTAAAGTTCTCAGGAATCTTCAAGGACACAAAGACAGAAACTGAGTACTGCTCCATGGGGCAGGCAACCTCATTATGTAAAACAAAGTGCTACAGAAGCCACAGCTCATGAATGTTTTGGTGCAGGCTTCCTGTAAGTGGGGGAACCAGTTACAGTCGTGGTTCCATGCTTTATAAGGAGGGAACAGGGAAGTGATGATGATGAAGTGATGAATGCATAAACTTGGTGACCTAAAAAATGATGACTTATTTAAATATTAATGTCCACCATGATGTACATGCTCTGAGCTTGAATTTGTGTGCTGATAATAATGATATATCATGACCAGAATAGCAGATACGTGACTCAACGTTTTGCTGTTAATCAACCAAGCAATTTCCTGTCACAAAAGTGTTAAGTTTGTGCAGTTAGTAAGTTGTAAAACAGACATGAAATAAATACATCAAAATGATCAAAGCCAGTTTGACTGATGTACAATTACAACAACTAGGAGATGAAGAAAGAACAGGAATACTGCTTTCATATTGCTTATGAGATGTGATTTACATGAGGTTGTGTATGGGGCTGGCAAGTTTAATTTGCATAGACCAAAGCAAACTCATTGATAAGTTCAAACTATGGTTCCTGCAGTTTATGTTGAGAACGGCAGACAGAGGGCAGATCACACTGAAAACTGGAAGGAAGTGGAAAGTGAGTGAAGCTGTTGATGCTGCCCAAGAAGCTCTCCTCTAAAGGAGGTAATCGAATATACACAGACTAATAGATGGGGATTTGGCCATAGTGGCATCCGCTGGTGGTTCAAAGCATGAAACAAGGAACATAGAGATACAGTAATTCGGGAAATCTGAGAAGCTGACAATGATAAGAGCAGATACTGGAGATACTGGAGATATTGGACAGTTTAACATCATGGCCTAGAAAGAAGTCAACAACAGATTTGATAAACAGTAATGGAGACACAAAGTTGTGCAGAGACATGGTCACCTATGGCACCTGAAGATGAAGATTACATTTAATTGATGCTGTGCCCAAATCTAGCTCTAACTGAACTCATGAAAATACAGTATTACCTTGCTTTTACCCATGTAATTTCTTTTTCTTCATCTTTGTGATATTTTGCTAGAATTCCCCTAAGGACAGCTTCAGGTAAAACCAGGAGTTGTTCAACCTAAGACAAACAAAATGTCACAAGTAATCATATATAACCTCATATAAAAGCCATTCATAAAACCATCACAATTAATTATGATCACTAGTGTGTGAAGCTGGCATCACGTCTGGATAGTCACAAACCTCATAGTGCCTTATACAAAATATCAACATCATCATCATTATCACTGCCACCCAAGGAGCATAGGCCTCCAACAAACTTAAGCTAAGACCTCTTGTCCTATGGCATCAGTTCCAGGTCCATCCATGTCTTCCTCAACCCTTTCACTACTACCTCCACTTCTCTTCTCCATGTGTTTATCAGTCTCCCACTCCTGTCTTACACTAGGGATTCCAGAACAAGGACTGCCTTGTAATGCTATTAACAGGTTCCCTCAATGTGTATTATATCCGTTGCCGGTATCTTCTTCATGAAAATGTACTGGCGTCAGAATGTACTGGTGTCAGAATGTACTGGCGTCAGAATGTACTGGTGTCAGAATGTACTGACGTCAGAATGTACTGGCGTCAGAATGTACTGGCGTCAGAATGTACTGGTGTCAGAATGTACTCATGCAGTTAAATTAACTATATATAAAACAATATTTAACATTTTATTAAAACAAACAACAAGTAACACAAATTTTATAAAATAACATAAAAATTGAGGTGAATTTACTGAATAGTGATTTAACCACCCCATACAGTTCCACGGGGGGTGGGTGGGTCTCTGAGGGGATAAAGAATGAATAGAATACTACTACCTCAGGCATGTTGTAAGGTGCAGCTAATACGAGAGGCTGTGCCTGGTGTTGACAACCTAATTATGTTAATGAATGGATAAAGTAACTACCAATACAAGAGCACATGAATGCTCTGATGCAGGCTTCCTACAAGGGGGACAACTGCAGAGCTGGCTCCATGCCCTACAAGCAGTGAAAAGGGAAAACAAAGATGAAGAATTTAACTAGCAAATGGAGATGAACAAATCAAGAAATGGACACTTACACAGTTCAAACTTGTCAGCTGAAATCACTATCACTTGTGTAAAATAAAACAAAAAACACACCTCATGTGGCAAGTTTTCTTCCTCTCCTGTTTCCACGATTGGCATTTTTATATTAGAACCCTCACTCAAGGCTCCACCTTCTGGATGTCTTTCCTTGATGAAGATTTTCCCAAGAGTTTCTTCTGGGCCCAATTTTAATCTTTCCAGAAGTGGTTTGTCGGAGTTTGTCAGCAGTCTCTCACCTGTCAATAAATGGGTAATGTTACTGTAAAACTTCTCTCATTATCTTCTTTTTAACATGCATGCATCCACCACTTGGGTAATGTTACTGTAAAACTTCTCTCATTATCTTCTTTTTAACATGCATACACCACTGCAGATGACCCTCTTGAGAAGCCAACGTCAAAGGACATGCTCTTGAAAATGTGGTGTCAATAGTAATTTGTCATCATCATCATTCCTTTTTGTTCCCTGTGGAACATAGGGCAGAAACAGTTGCTCTCCATCGATTTCTATTCTGGGCTGTCTTTTTCAGCTGTGCCCAAGTCATTCCAATTTCCCTAGCCTCCTCTTCAACAGATCTTCTCCAAGGTCTCTTTGGCCTCCCGACTCTTCTTTTCCCCTGTGGGTTCCAGTCAAGGGCAATTCTGGCTATGCTTGATTTTTCTCTTCTGAGTGTATGTCCTATCCATCCCCACCTTCTTACCTTAATTTCTGTTTGTATTGGCTGTTTCCCCGCAGCTTTTCCTTAGATCTATGTTTGTTATTACTTCTGGCCATCTTATATGGAGGATCTGTCGAAGACATCTATTTACAAATGTCTGTAGCTTGGAGGTGATAATCTTTGAAATTTGTCACATTAGTCACCATTTACACCATGAAGGAGCATAGTTCTTTTCTTCCTTGTCACTTCAGACATGGCGGTAACACATACGTGCGAGTAAATAGATTATGTTCTTGTAAAACTTACACCTGCCGGTAAAAAAGGTAATATCCTTTTAAAGCTTATTTTAAAATGCACGTACAATTTCGGAATATCTTATTCTAAACTCTGCTCTTTAGAGACGGCAAAGGCAGGGACGAAGAGAACTCGTCACCTTGCCTCATAAAAAGCTGGATCTAGTACAGTGAAGTCTCTAAAACTTGACTCCTCAATGGCAGTATGTGTTGTGTCATCAAGTGCCACACTAATGATACAGACATTAATGTCCCTTCCCAACATCTACCCCCAGGTGACGTACTATTAACTTCTGTGTTGACTACCTTGTGCCTTGTGAGATTGTCCAGTATATTACTTACATCAAATAATGTAGAAACATTATATTTTAACTTTGATGTGAAATCAGGTAATTTGAACGTCTTGATGAGACAACAATTACTGTATGTTGGGTGAAGATTTTTAGACCACTCAGACATAAATAAGAACTTAAATGTCCTAAAAAATGTGAAGATTTTTTCACATACAACAAAAGTAAATATTCACAGAAAATAGCCAAACCTTATTGACAGATGACTCAAACAACTGCAGCACAATTAACTATGATGGAAGACAGCTATAATATTTTTAACAAGAGAAAGTTCCAGATCCTCGACCCCTTATCTGAAACCCTTACTTTTGCTTTATTCAATTTTCTCATAATTTATTTATAAACAAATGGATGCCGATTTCAATATACATTATTAGATATTTATATTTCTATCAAACTTTGATCAAATATTTATTAACTGACTAATAATTGCTAAGAAGTGTAATTTTTTTCTCCCGAGTCCACGTCAGAAATGTACGAGTATAATCTGAATGCTATCTCTCTCATCACCGTTCAGCACCTTTTAAGTAGCATAGACTTTGAACAAACGTGTACCAAGTCTTCCTGTCCAAACGTGTACCAAGTCTTCCTGTCACGTGCCATCAGGTCAAGGTCTTTCTATGTCATCTTCGTCCCCTTCATGTCTATCTCCAGTTCTCTTCTCCATGTGTTCCTTGGTCTCCCTCCAGTTCTCTTCTCCGTGCTTTCCTTGGTCTCCCTCCAGTTCTCTTCTCCGTGCTTTCCTTGGTCTCCCTCCAGTTCTCTTCTCTGTGCGTTCCTTGGTCTCCCTCCAGTTCTCTTCTCCATGTGTTCCTTGGTCTCCCTCCAGTTCTCTTCTCCATGTGTTCCTTGGTCTCCCTCCAGTTCTCTTCTCCGTGCGTACCTTGGTCTCCCTCTTACCTCTTTTATCCTGGAGAAAAGTCGTGTGAATGTAATGAACAGTATTAAAATTTAATTAACAGAGGCCTGATGTTGTTTAACAGGGGCTGCCGACTTCATCGCTCGTTCGCATCCAATGATAAGTTTCAATGAAAGAGGGTGACACTTCAGTAAAGTATAACGTGACTCTACCTTTCTCTGCTACTACAAAACTGCATCAGCTGAAATATGATTTACAATATCCAGTTGGGCTTGAATTAAACAAACAAACAAATAAAAACTACAAACAGTCTCTCTCTCTCTCACTTAGATAAAAAATGAGAGAAAGAATTTCTTTAGGGAATAAATTATTCTGCATGAACTGACGCATACCTTCTTCAGTGACCACAGAAAGGACATATTCATCAGGGCTGTTCTGAACCTAATAAAGAAATTAGATTCCGCTGAAGTTACAAAAATTAAGAAAAATGCAAAACTAAAATAATTCTTATAACATATTCTTCTCTTCTTTGATCCTTAGCCGACGACTGTCAAAGCAGTCAGTGGCCATCATGCTTGGTGGCGTTTTGTAGGGCAGCAACAAACTGCTTCCACTTTGCTCAGTTGGCGACCATCCTTCGTACAGTGCCCCAACTCTGGTTCATTCTTCGCATCCTCCACAGTTCTCTGCTAACTCCAGCGTCTAATAGCTAGGATGGTGTGCTTGTCCTCTTGGTTGCTCCGAGTAAGCAGTTCTTGATTGATGATGGTATTCAACAAAAAGATTAGGAGAATTTTCCTTAGGCAGACTGTGTGGAATGAGGACAATTTCAATATTTCCTTCTTTTACTTCCCAGTATTCTATTACATATTACCTTGGTTTAAATCAGTATTTTAAGTGACGAAGTAACTTTAAAAAACAATAATACTACAAAAATATGACATCTAAACAATCTATTGAGGCACAACATGGAGTTTTGGATCAAAGTAAAACAGCCCCTGGTTCTTTAACTCTTTGTTGACTCCGTTTTATGGTTGAGTACAGTTTATACTGGTGAAGAGGTAGCTTCAAACGCGAATGGTTAAAATGAACGAATGTCAACAATATTCTTCCAACGAACTTCAACAAGTAGTGAACTGGGCAAGTACTGGCAGTACATAAGTCGGTGATGACTGTACATCGATTTTATTCAACATGACACAGACGGAATGGACAAGACTAACATCGTCACAGGCGCAAAGATCATACATCAGCATAATGGTAATTACTTTTAAAGTTCCTGAAGATTCTCTACCATAAAGTCCTCTGACTCAAGTGACTAAGGATCACAAACTGTTACCGTATAATATTCTTCTCATTCAAGTCCGTTGACCTTCTCTCAAGGACGTCTATCATGGTAACGTATTCATACTCCAGGATAAAATCTTCCATATCATACTTCACAATCCCATACGTTCTCCAAAACATAACGTTAGATAGCATATAGTTTCAAACAAAGTCATACACGATAATACGAACAGGTTAGAGATTCCAGTTGACTAACCTCTCCCATTCTATGCCACGCTTCTGGCATTGTTGTAACAGCATATTAAAACATGTGCATAAGGTAATCAATAACTTCTTCCACTCGTAGGAATCCTTCTTCTACGATACAAATCCTAAAGGCAAACGACTCTGTAGATCCATTCTAGGAATAACATATTCCCGCTAGACTAGTATTAGAGCGGCCTTATAATACAGCTTTAAATAAGAAGTGGGGCGATAACTTACGTGACATTGCTGCTATTGGTTTCGACCTGAAGACCAATACAGATCACTAGAATAAATGGCTTTCCATAAACATGCCATTGAATACAAATATAATATAACAATCATGGACATAAACAAGTTCCATGTTGCCCCTTCAAAAATGACGTCACAAACTACTCAACTAGGTTACCCGTGCATCCCAAAGCAACACTCACTGCTTCGTGCACGTCAATGCGCGAATCATTCGACCGCACAAATAATATAACTATATCAAGACTGGTGCGTACATTTGGCAGGACCGAAGACTACCCCCTTAGGTAATAAATGTACGTAACAGCTCCCTTATTACCTCCCCTTAAAAAAATTAATTCTATTAATTTTTTTCGAACTAAGTACCCGAGAGAGGTGAGTCAAAACTACAACAAGATATATGAAATGCATAAAGTTATATCATATTAAGAAAAGAATATTAAACGAAATGAATATAACTAAATGATAGTATGCATTAAAGCACACATCCACAAACGACCTACTTTGGAACGATGTGGTAATATTCGAAGTAAAAACAAGTTTGAAAATGAAAAATGAAAAAAACCATAAAAAAAAAGATGATAATAAAATTCAACTAAGTTTTCAACAAAATTTGAAACATATGATTTCAAAAATGAAAATGAACAGCAACACTGATGATGATCAATGACAAGAGAATCAATAAAACAGAGAAATTGAAAATACAATGTGCAAAAATGAAGCAATGCAAAATTAAACACTTTAAGAATTAACACACTTAATGTTTTTCTAACACTAGTACGGTTGACTAGTGATCTAACAGTGAGATATCATAACTAAGACCCGTGAATGTAGGTATTACCTGACAACTAAGAAAGTTAGTTTGTGTGTGATCCATAATCAATTAAATAGATTAAGTTGAATTAATCTAATTCATATATTCCTTAATTACTAACAAATAACTAGTTAACAATATATTCTAAGTAATTGCAATATCACTATCAATATGTCACTGTTCCGTTACAACTAGTTAGTAATCGACGAGATAATGTTCTCAATGTTCCATACACGATATAATATATTCTCTAACACGTTATGTAGTGTAATATGTTCCATAGGAATAACAAATGTATATTTGTCGCTCTTAACAATGTTGCCATATTAATAAAAAGTTACTGTAGTACCAATGTTCACGTTCTAATAAAACGTTAATATAGTATCAATAACAATGTACAAAGTTATTCATGTTATCGGTGAGGATGTTCCAACATCTGGAAGTGGTTTAGTTTCGACACGTTCACTTGGGCATCTTGATAGACAGTCTGCGAACACATTCTGCACTCCAGGAATAGCTCGTATCTCAAAATGGAACGGTTGAAGCGCTATAGCGTAACGCGCTGACTTTGATGACTTAACGTTCCCTGTATTCAGTGCGGTAAGAGCTTTCTGATCAGACTCCACCACAAAGTGAGATCCGAGGAGATAACGATCCAGTTTAGTGATTGCCCAGACAAGAGCAAGGAGCTCTTTATCCAGAACGGAATATTTCGTCTCGCTCGGCGTGAGCTTTCTGGATACGTACATAACCGGAAATAAGGTGCCGTTATATTCCTGCATCAAAACTGCAGCGATAGCGTAAGAACTTGCATCACTGCGGAGAATGAAGGTGAGATTTTTGTCAGGCAACCTCAAAAAAGGTGCATTTGAAAAAATTGTTTTATATAGTCTAAAGCCGTTTGGTGATCCTGCGACCACTTTATTACATTAGATGTGCCTTTCTTCAGTAGAGACGAAAAAGGTGCAGTTATAGTAGACAAATGAGGGATGAATTTTGAATAGAACTGTATTAGTCCTAAAAGCGACCTAACTTGTTTTTTTGTCTTAGGTGCTGAGATGTTTAAAATTTTAGAGACGTTACTGTCTTCTGTATACATGAAACCATGACCTATGCGGTGACCCAGAAATGAGATGTCATGAAAACCGACAAAAGCCTTTGAAGGTTTCGCTGTTAAGTTATAATCCCGTAAGGTAGAAAGTAAAGATTTTAAACCCTGAATATGTTCATCCCAAGAGTCACTGAAAAGACAGATGTCATCTATATAAGTAATGACATCGGGACGATGAGACAATATGCGGCGCATCATGCGTACAAAGGTAGCTGGCGCATTCATTAACCCGAATGGCATAAAATTCCATTGAAAAAGAGCCCGTGGTGTCGAGAAAGCGGTGAATGGCTTTGCTTTAGGAGTGAGTGGCACTTGCCAATATCCCTTTGAAAGGTCAAATTTCGAAAAGAATGTAGCATGAGATAATCTCTCCAATAAGTCATCTAAAAGAGGTAATGGTTCCGCATCGAATTTTGTAACTTTGTTTAATTTCCTGTAATCTACGCAAAGACGTATATTGTTGTCTTTCTTCCTAATGATTACCATGGAAGAAGAATATGGTGATGAAGATGGTTCAATTATATTTAATTGGAGCATCTCATCCAATTCCTTATCAACCTTATCACGAAAGTGTAAAGGAATAGGATATGGGCGAACTCGAATAGGCGTATCGTCAGTCAGAATAATGTCATGTTGGATGACTGACGTATGACCTGGGATGTCAGTGAGGACATCCTCATACGAGTGTAGAATATTAGAGACTTGCTGACGTTGATCAGCCGAAAGAGTAGATGAGATCGTAACATCATTCCATTTCTCAGTGGAATGGAGTGGTACAACTGGTATTGGTAGTTGTACATCATCGAAAGAAGATTCTTCTTCTTGGATGACTGACAAACTAGAATAGTGTTGAATAGGAGGTGTAGGATCGTCAGTTGCCTGAAACACTGACTGTAGATAATCAGGACGTGAGTAATACTCCTTCAACATGTTAATGTGGAAGGTTTTATGTTTACCATTAACATCAATGATGTAGTCGACATCGGATATTCTTGAGATGATCCTGAAAGGACCTCTCCAGGTAATTAAAAGACGATTGTTATGCGCAGGTAGTAAGACAAAAGCTTCATCACCAGGTATGAGCTGGCGAAGACGTCTATACTTGTTTGCAAATAGACGAGCTTTTTCTTTGGCTTGTTCAGATGATGCAGTAGCTAGTCTACAAGCATCTATGATTCTCTTTCTCAGAGAGATCACATACTCATAAGAGGATTGAGTTTCCTCTTCAATATTCTCGTCAACCAATAAGTCGTGGATTAACGACATAGGACCGCGTGGTTGCATGCCAAAAACAAGCTGGAATGGAGAAAACCCCGTAGCTTGATTTTTGTACCTCGCGATACGCAAAGAGACAAGCGGGTAGGACCCGATCCCAGTCTTGGGGATGGTCTTGAGTCATCTTACCCAACAACTGCTTGAGTGTCCTATTGAGACGCTCAATTAACCCATTTGACATCGGATGATAAATAGAACTAAGAGATCTGTCTATACCTAATGTCTTCATAACTTGAGACATGGATTCAGAAATGAACTGAACCCCATGATCCGACAAGATTTTCCGTGGAAAACCAATGCGTGAGAAGATTAACATCAATGCCTCTGCTACACTGGCAGATGAAGTGTTCTTGAGAGGGATGGCCTCAGGCCAACGAGTGCACATATCAATGCACGTAAGGATATGCGTATGCCCTCTAGCAGATGGAAGTATCGGACCAATAATGTCAATGGCCATTTTATCAAATGGTCTAATCGGGATGTCCGCAGCTTGAATAGGAGCCGCATGAAATGGACCCCGTACCTTAACTTCCTGACATATCAAACAGGACCGACAATAGAGAGTGATGTCCCTATGGACGCCTGGCCAGTAGAATGCCGAAAGCACTCTGGATTTGGTACGCGAAAAACCCATATGGCCCGCACATTGCGAGTCATGCGCATGTCGTAATATACGAGATCTCATAGAGGATGGGACTAAGATCTGATAACATAAGGATGAATCCTTTTCCCGTATTACTCTAACCAAAATCCCATTTTTAAGTATAAAGTCATGTCTAGATTTTGCAAGTTTGTTGCTTGTATTCTTTTTGTTAACATACTGAAAAAATTTTTTTTAATGAATCATCATTCTTTTGCAATGTAGCAAACAACTCCCGTGAAATAGGAGCATCATCATCACAAGTGGTATGAACTGTAGGTTCAATAGGTGTATCATGCGACATATTAGTAGCTTGCGCTCTAGTCACTACTGCATTTGCAGTTTGAATATGTCGCTCTTCCCATTCAGCTATTTGCTGCGGTGTACACTCTTTAATACCATGTATGCGACCAAGTATTACATCACATATTGGATTTGGAAGAAGACATGCTTGGATCTTTCCTGAAAAGAAAGGTGTATTAAGATCAATAATAGCAGTGGGAAATGTTTCGACGGTGCCGCCGAAAGTCACACACTTGACAACCCGGCCCGTGGCACAACTTGGGTTGATCAGCGAGGTCCGGACGCCCACAGTGATACAACCTGAGTCAAATAGGAGAGAGCATGAAATGTTGTTGACAAATCCCTTGTTAAACTTAAGAGAGCCCTGTCCCTGGTGTACTGACGTAGCAGTGGCTGTGCAGACTATAGGTAGACTAGGCAAGGTATGTCCGCAACGCAGCGTCGTGATCGCCTTAGGCTGGAAAAGAGTCGAGCATTCTGGACAGTCTTTCACCTGGGTACAATCAAGAGAACAAGACATAGCATTGTGAGTTTCAGTTACTTTACCCTGTTCAATGTTAGCCTGTGTATCACTTAAAGCGACATTAGAATGTCTACCCGTATTATTTGACGATCTATCTCTGCGACGCGATCGATTTTGATTATTTGCATTAAAATTGCCATAATTGTCATTTCTACTAGAGTTAAAATTTGGATGAGTCCGATAATTTGTATAATTAAAGTTATGATGTTCTTTAAAATTTTTATTCCAAGAACCTTGTCTGTTTTGTGGACCCTGAGATCTTGATCTCCAGTTTTGTTTATTATAATGTCCTTGATTATTTTTAAAATTATTGTTACCAAAATCTTGTGATCTGTGAGTTTGGTTCCAAGAAACATTAAATGGAGCAGATTGTTGAAATTGCTTCCCTTTGTAAAAGTTATCATTGTTAAAATTGTAATTATTTCCCTTATTGACATACCTGTCAGCACTAAAGGAACGATTTCGTGAAAAATTGTTTTGTTGTGCTGCAAAAGCAACAGGCAATTCATTCTTAATCTGTGCGTTACTTAGATCCATGTTTGGGTGAGCAGTACAAAAATTTTTTGCATGTTCTTCTAAGTCTTTTATTGATAAAGGTTTCCGTTCTTGCAAAAATGCGAGAAATGTAGGATTTACAGACGATAGTACCTTATCGCGCATCAGTAAATCGAAGAGACCTTCATATGACTTTTCAATTTTGGATAATTCAATCCATCTTTCTAGTGTTAGTCGTATTTGTGACAGAAAATCATTGAAATTTCTGCTAGATTGGGGTAGTAATGTATGAAATCTTAAACGATATTCGTCTTCTGTCATTTGGAATTTTTGCAGAAGTGCTGCTCTAAGAGCATTATAGTCATTTTTCTCACCAATGCTGGTGGTATGATAAACTGCTAATGCATCCCCTGTAAGTAATCTGGATAAATATGTACAGTATAGCGCTTTATCCACGTTATAAGATCCACAAGTGGCCTCAAACCTATCTAGGAAGAATATTACGTCATCAGACGGGGGATTAAATTTTGGTAATTTAAGGTGAATTTCCTTAAAATGATCCTGTCTGGATGAAGTTTGGCTTTCAAAAGTTCTCTGAGAATTAGCTTCCTGAGTAAACCTAATTCTCTCATATTCTGACTCTGCTAATTTCAGTTCATGCTGTCGTTTTTTTTTTTTCATTCTCTTCCATCTCAAGCTGAAGTCGTTTTACATTTTGTTCAGCTATTAATCTCCTCTCTTCCATTTCTTTTTGTTTAACTTCCAATTCCTTTTGTTTATTTTCCATTTCTTTTTCAGCCTCCTTTTGCTTATGTTCTGCCTCTCGCTGAAATCGTTTCTCTTCTAATTCAGAGGCTAATCTCATTTTTTTCTCCTCTTCCTCAGCTATAAATTTCCTCTTCTTTCATGTTCCTCAGCATCAATCCGTTTTTGATCTGCCTCAAATTGAAGTTTTTCTAGTCTTAAAGTTTCTAACTTTCTCTGTTCGGCTTCTATTTCTTGAGCTTTCCTATATTCTGCAAGTGCAAATGTTTTTGCTTCATCAGGAGCCATCTGAAGAGCTTTTGCTTGCTTAATGAAATAATCTAGTGAATACATTATGCTTTATAAGTAGTCACAATACTCTTGATTTATAAAAATGATAATTAATCAATATAAATTAGTTAACCTTGTTATTATAACAAGTGTTCTTCGTTCCTGTCCTTAGAACGGTATAATGTTATCATATAATTATTAAATATGTTATTAATCAATAAATTTATGTAATCAAATGTCATGAAATGAACAACGAGAAAGACAATAGAAACATAATCGACAAGACATGATAAACTGGACGGGTGAACACAATCGTAGAAATCAAAAAAAATAAAAATGTATAACTAAAATAGAATATCGTAAAAATATACGACGATAACTACGATCAGATAATTAACAGTACAATTGACAACACAGTGTAAAAACATAGGTTTTGTAAAAAACTGAACGACAGGAAAGGTGAGATGGACGCAAAATACAAACAAAATTCATCATAAAACTAAATTACGAATAAAAATAACTACGAGAACAACAATAAAAACTTGACGGAACAGCTAAACAGATACTATTATAAGGGACAATTAGCAATCGGAACTTCGGCAAGGTTTCTAGCCTTGTACCGGAACTATCGCTCAATTGAAACTTACAAGTTGAGCCCTACAGAACGTCTGACGAAGAGCCCGAATTGGCTTCGAGATGGATCTCGTTCGTCAGATCAACCTCCCTACCTCCCACGACGAATGTACAACATATAACATATAACAAGGAAAATATAAATATGGACATAATTATTTAAGGCACAGCTAAACGTAATAAAGGGTACAACGACAACACGTTATACTCATCTCGCGTGCAGGAAAAAAAAAACAATGTGCCTCGTCTCCGTGTATGTACATGTGAGGATAAAATACTTCGTTCTGAGTTATTAGACCACAGCTTGCACGTAATAGTGACAAAGAGATGATCCCAAGATGTTGTCGCCTTGAAAGTTCAGATCTTCAGATGATCCCAAGATGTTGTCGCCTTGAAAGTTCAGATCTTCCATTAATGATAATTGTATTGGGTACATTTCCTGTGAAATTCTTGATTTCAAAACCAGACTGGCACACCAATTACTGTTGACTCCGTTTTATGGTTGAGTACAGTTTATACTGGTGAAGAGGTAGCTTCAAACGCGAATGGTTAAAATGAACGAATGTCAACAATATTCTTCCAACGAACTTCAACAAGTAGTGAACTGGGCAAGTACTGGCAGTACATAAGTCGGTGATGACTGTACATCGATTTTATTCAACATGACACAGACGGAATGGACAAGACTAACATCGTCACAGGCGCAAAGATCATACATCAGCATAATGGTAATTACTTTTAAAGTTCCTGAAGATTCTCTACCATAAAGTCCTCTGACTCAAGTGACTAAGGATCACAAACTGTTACCGTATAATATTCTTCTCATTCAAGTCCGTTGACCTTCTCTCAAGGACGTCTATCATGGTAACGTATTCATACTCCAGGATAAAATCTTCCATATCATACTTCACAATCCCATACGTTCTCCAAAACATAACGTTAGATAGCATATAGTTTCAAACAAAGTCATACACGATAATACGAACAGGTTAGAGATTCCAGTTGACTAACCTCTCCCATTCTATGCCACGCTTCTGGCATTGTTGTAACAGCATATTAAAACATGTGCATAAGGTAATCAATAACTTCTTCCACTCGTAGGAATCCTTCTTCTACGATACAAATCCTAAAGGCAAACGACTCTGTAGATCCATTCTAGGAATAACATATTCCCGCTAGACTAGTATTAGAGCGGCCTTATAATACAGCTTTAAATAAGAAGTGGGGCGATAACTTACGTGACATTGCTGCTATTGGTTTCGACCTGAAGACCAATACAGATCACTAGAATAAATGGCTTTCCATAAACATGCCATTGAATACAAATATAATATAACAATCATGGACATAAACAAGTTCCATGTTGCCCCTTCAAAAATGACGTCACAAACTACTCAACTAGGTTACCCGTGCGTCCCAAAGCAACACTCACTGCTTCGTGCACGTCAGTGCGCGAATCATTCGACCGCACAAATAATATAACTATATCAAGACTGGTGCGTACATTTGGCAGGACCGAAGACTACCCCCTTAGGTAATAAATGTACGTAACAGCTCCCTTATTACCTCCCCTTAAAAAAATTAATTCTATTAATTTTTTTCGAACTAAGTACCCGAGAGAGGTGAGTCAAAACTACAACAAGATATATGAAATGCATAAAGTTATATCATATTAAGAAAAGAATATTAAACGAAATGAATATAACTAAATGATAGTATGCATTAAAGCACACATCCACAAACGACCTACTTTGGAACGATGTGGTAATATTCGAAGTAAAAACAAGTTTGAAAATGAAAAATGAAAAACCATAAAAAAAAAGATGATAATAAAATTCAACTAAGTTTTCAACAAAATTTGAAACATATGATTTCAAAAATGAAAATGAACAGCAACACTGATGATGATCAATGACAAGAGAATCAATAAAACAGAGAAATTGAAAATACAATGTGCAAAAATGAAGCAATGCAAAATTAAACACTTTAAGAATTAACACACTTAATGTTTTCTAACACTAGTACGGTTGACTAGTGATCTAACAGTGAGATATCATAACTAAGACCCGTGAATGTAGGTATTACCTGACAACTAAGAAAGTTAGTTTGTGTGTGATCCATAATCAATTAAATAGATTAAGTTGAATTAATCTAATTCATATATTCCTTAATTACTAACAAATAACTAGTTAACAATATATTCTAAGTAATTGCAATATCACTATCAATATGTCACTGTTCCGTTACAACTAGTTAGTAATCGACGAGATAATGTTCTCAATGTTCCATACACGATATAATATATTCTCTAACACGTTATGTAGTGTAATATGTTCCATAGGAATAACAAATGTATATTTGTCGCTCTTAACAATGTTGCCATATTAATAAAAAGTTACTGTAGTACCAATGTTCACGTTCTAATAAAACGTTAATATAGTATCAATAACAATGTACAAAGTTATTCATGTTATCGGTGAGGATGTTCCAACATCTGGAAGTGGTTTAGTTTCGACACGTTCACTTGGGCATCTTGATAGACAGTCTGCGAACACATTCTGCACTCCAGGAATAGCTCGTATCTCAAAATGGAACGGTTGAAGCGCTATAGCGTAACGCGCTGACTTTGATGACTTAACGTTCCCTGTATTCAGTGCGGTAAGAGCTTTCTGATCAGACTCCACCACAAAGTGAGATCCGAGGAGATAACGATCCAGTTTAGTGATTGCCCAGACAAGAGCAAGGAGCTCTTTATCCAGAACGGAATATTTCGTCTCGCTCGGCGTGAGCTTTCTGGATACGTACATAACCGGAAATAAGGTGCCGTTATATTCCTGCATCAAAACTGCAGCGATAGCGTAAGAACTTGCATCACTGCGGAGAATGAAGGTGAGATTTTTGTCAGGCAACCTCAAAAAAGGTGCATTTGAAAAAAATTGTTTTATATAGTCTAAAGCCGTTTGGTGATCCTGCGACCACTTTATTACATTAGATGTGCCTTTCTTCAGTAGAGACGAAAAAGGTGCAGTTATAGTAGACAAATGAGGGATGAATTTTGAATAGAACTGTATTAGTCCTAAAAGCGACCTAACTTGTTTTTTTTGTCTTAGGTGCTGAGATGTTTAAAATTTTAGAGACGTTACTGTCTTCTGTATACATGAAACCATGACCTATGCGGTGACCCAGAAATGAGATGTCATGAAAACCGACAAAAGCCTTTGAAGGTTTCGCTGTTAAGTTATAATCCCGTAAGGTAGAAAGTAAAGATTTTAAACCCTGAATATGTTCATCCCAAGAGTCACTGAAAAGACAGATGTCATCTATATAAGTAATGACATCGGGACGATGAGACAATATGCGGCGCATCATGCGTACAAAGGTAGCTGGCGCATTCATTAACCCGAATGGCATAAAATTCCATTGAAAAAGACCCCGTGGTGTCGAGAAAGCGGTGAATGGCTTTGCTTTAGGAGTGAGTGGCACTTGCCAATATCCCTTTGAAAGGTCAAATTTCGAAAAGAATGTAGCATGAGATAATCTCTCCAATAAGTCATCTAAAAGAGGTAATGGTTCCGCATCGAATTTTGTAACTTTGTTTAATTTCCTGTAATCTACGCAAAGACGTATATTGTTGTCTTTCTTCCTAATGATTACCATGGAAGAAGAATATGGTGATGAAGATGGTTCAATTATATTTAATTGGAGCATCTCATCCAATTCCTTATCAACCTTATCACGAAAGTGTAAAGGAATAGGATATGGGCGAACTCGAATAGGCGTATCGTCAGTCAGAATAATGTCATGTTGGATGACTGACGTATGACCTGGGATGTCAGTGAGAACATCCTCATACGAGTGTAGAATATTAGAGACTTGCTGACGTTGATCAGCCGAAAGAGTAGATGAGATCGTAACATCATTCCATTTCTCAGTGGAATGGAGTGGTACAACTGGTATTGGTAGTTGTACATCATCGAAAGAAGATTCTTCTTCTTGGATGACTGACAAACTAGAATAGTGTTGAATAGGAGGTGTAGGATCGTCAGTTGCCTGAAACACTGACTGTAGATAATCAGGACGTGAGTAATACTCCTTCAACATGTTAATGTGGAAGGTTTTATGTTTACCATTAACATCAATGATGTAGTCGACATCGGATATTCTTGAGATGATCCTGAAAGGACCTCTCCAGGTAATTAAAAGACGATTGTTATGCGCAGGTAGTAAGACAAAAGCTTCATCACCAGGTATGAGCTGGCGAAGACGTCTATACTTGTTTGCAAATAGACGAGCTTTTTCTTTGGCTTGTTCAGATGATGCAGTAGCTAGTCTACAAGCATCTATGATTCTCTTTCTCAGAGAGATCACATACTCATAAGAGGATTGAGTTTCCTCTTCAATATTCTCGTCAACCAATAAGTCGTGGATTAACGACATAGGACCGCGTGGTTGCATGCCAAAAACAAGCTGGAATGGAGAAAACCCCGTAGCTTGATTTTGTACCTCGCGATACGCAAAGAGACAAGCGGGTAGGACCCGATCCCAGTCTTGGGGATGGTCTTGAGTCATCTTACCCAACAACTGCTTGAGTGTCCTATTGAGACGCTCAATTAACCCATTTGACATCGGATGATAAATAGAACTAAGAGATCTGTCTATACCTAATGTCTTCATAACTTGAGACATGGATTCAGAAATGAACTGAACCCCATGATCCGACAAGATTTTCCGTGGAAAACCAATGCGTGAGAAGATTAACATCAATGCCTCTGCTACACTGGCAGATGAAGTGTTCTTGAGAGGGATGGCCTCAGGCCAACGAGTGCACATATCAATGCACGTAAGGATATGCGTATGCCCTCTAGCAGATGGAAGTATCGGACCAATAATGTCAATGGCCATTTTATCAAATGGTCTAATCGGGATGTCCGCAGCTTGAATAGGAGCCGCATGAAATGGACCCCGTACCTTAACTTCCTGACATATCAAACAGGACCGACAATAGAGAGTGATGTCCCTATGGACGCCTGGCCAGTAGAATGCCGAAAGCACTCTGGATTTGGTACGCGAAAAACCCATATGGCCCGCACATTGCGAGTCATGCGCATGTCGTAATATACGAGATCTCATAGAGGATGGGACTAAGATCTGATAACATAAGGATGAATCCTTTTCCCGTATTACTCTAACCAAAATCCCATTTTTAAGTATAAAGTCATGTCTAGATTTTGCAAGTTTGTTGCTTGTATTCTTTTTGTTAACATACTGAAAAAAATTTTTTTTAATGAATCATCATTCTTTTGCAATGTAGCAAACAACTCCCGTGAAATAGGAGCATCATCATCACAAGTGGTATGAACTGTAGGTTCAATAGGTGTATCATGCGACATATTAGTAGCTTGCGCTCTAGTCACTACTGCATTTGCAGTTTGAATATGTCGCTCTTCCCATTCAGCTATTTGCTGCGGTGTACACTCTTTAATACCATGTATGCGACCAAGTATTACATCACATATTGGATTTGGAAGAAGACATGCTTGGATCTTTCCTGAAAAGAAAGGTGTATTAAGATCAATAATAGCAGTGGGAAATGTTTCGACGGTGCCGCCGAAAGTCACACACTTGACAACCCGGCCCGTGGCACAACTTGGGTTGATCAGCGAGGTCCGGACGCCCACAGTGATACAACCTGAGTCAAATAGGAGAGAGCATGAAATGTTGTTGACAAATCCCTTGTTAAACTTAAGAGAGCCCTGTCCCTGGTGTACTGACGTAGCAGTGGCTGTGCAGACTATAGGTAGACTAGGCAAGGTATGTCCGCAACGCAGCGTCGTGATCGCCTTAGGCTGGAAAAGAGTCGAGCATTCTGGACAGTCTTTCACCTGGGTACAATCAAGAGAACAAGACATAGCATTGTGAGTTTCAGTTACTTTACCCTGTTCAATGTTAGCCTGTGTATCACTTAAAGCGACATTAGAATGTCTACCCGTATTATTTGACGATCTATCTCTGCGACGCGATCGATTTTGATTATTTGCATTAAAATTGCCATAATTGTCATTTCTACTAGAGTTAAAATTTGGATGAGTCCGATAATTTGTATAATAATTAAAGTTATGATGTTCTTTAAAATTTTTATTCCAAGAACCTTGTCTGTTTTGTGGACCCTGAGATCTTGATCTCCAGTTTTGTTTATTATAATGTCCTTGATTATTTTTAAAATTATTGTTACCAAAATCTTGTGATCTGTGAGTTTGGTTCCAAGAAACATTAAATGGAGCAGATTGTTGAAATTGCTTCCCTTTGTAAAAGTTATCATTGTTAAAATTGTAATTATTTCCCTTATTGACATACCTGTCAGCACTAAAGGAACGATTTCGTGAAAAATTGTTTTGTTGTGCTGCAAAAGCAACAGGCAATTCATTCTTAATCTGTGCGTTACTTAGATCCATGTTTGGGTGAGCAGTACAAAAATTTTTTGCATGTTCTTCTAAGTCTTTTATTGATAAAGGTTTCCGTTCTTGCAAAAATGCGAGAAATGTAGGATTTACAGACGATAGTACCTTATCGCGCATCAGTAAATCGAAGAGACCTTCATATGACTTTTC
Source organism: Oreohelix idahoensis (assembly GCA_024509875.1). Taxonomy (NCBI): domain Eukaryota; kingdom Metazoa; phylum Mollusca; class Gastropoda; order Stylommatophora; family Oreohelicidae; genus Oreohelix; species Oreohelix idahoensis. The sequence goes on along the minus strand of JAMPIV010001256.1, from coordinate 746,488 downwards.
AATTTTGGATAATTCAATCCATCTTTCTAGTGTTAGTCGTATTTGTGACAGAAAATCATTGAAATTTCTGCTAGATTGGGGTAGTAATGTATGAAATCTTAAACGATATTCGTCTTCTGTCATTTGGAATTTTTGCAGAAGTGCTGCTCTAAGAGCATTATAGTCATTTTTCTCACCAATGCTGGTGGTATGATAAACTGCTAATGCATCCCCTGTAAGTAATCTGGATAAATATGTACAGTATAGCGCTTTATCCACGTTATAAGATCCACAAGTGGCCTCAAACCTATCTAGGAAGAATATTACGTCATCAGACGGGGGATTAAATTTTGGTAATTTAAGGTGAATTTCCTTAAAATGATCCTGTCTGGATGAAGTTTGGCTTTCAAAAGTTCTCTGAGAATTAGCTTCCTGAGTAAACCTAATTCTCTCATATTCTGACTCTGCTAATTTCAGTTCATGCTGTCGTTTTTTTTCATTCTCTTCCATCTCAAGCTGAAGTCGTTTTACATTTTGTTCAGCTATTAATCTCCTCTCTTCCATTTCTTTTTGTTTAACTTCCAATTCCTTTTGTTTATTTTCCATTTCTTTTTCAGCCTCCTTTTGCTTATGTTCTGCCTCTCGCTGAAATCGTTTCTCTTCTAATTCAGAGGCTAATCTCATTTTTTTCTCCTCTTCCTCAGCTATAAATTTCCTCTTCTTTTCATGTTCCTCAGCATCAATCCGTTTTTGATCTGCCTCAAATTGAAGTTTTTCTAGTCTTAAAGTTTCTAACTTTCTCTGTTCGGCTTCTATTTCTTGAGCTTTCCTATATTCTGCAAGTGCAAATGTTTTTGCTTCATCAGGAGCCATCTGAAGAGCTTTTGCTTGCTTAATGAAATAATCTAGTGAATACATTATGCTTTTATAAGTAGTCACAATACTCTTGATTTATAAAAATGATAATTAATCAATATAAATTAGTTAACCTTGTTATTATAACAAGTGTTCTTCGTTCCTGTCCTTAGAACGGTATAATGTTATCATATAATTATTAAATATGTTATTAATCAATAAATTTATGTAATCAAATGTCATGAAATGAACAACGAGAAAGACAATAGAAACATAATCGACAAGACATGATAAACTGGACGGGTGAACACAATCGTAGAAATCAAAAAAATAAAAATGTATAACTAAAATAGAATATCGTAAAAATATACGACGATAACTACGATCAGATAATTAACAGTACAATTGACAACACAGTGTAAAAACATAGGTTTTGTAAAAAAAAACTGAACGACAGGAAAGGTGAGATGGACGCAAAATACAAACAAAATTCATCATAAAACTAAATTACGAATAAAAATAACTACGAGAACAACAATAAAAACTTGACGGAACAGCTAAACAGATACTATTATAAGGGACAATTAGCGATCGGAACTTCGGCAAGGTTTCTAGCCTTGTACCGGAACTATCGCTCAATTGAAACTTACAAGTTGAGCCCTACAGAACGTCTGACGAAGAGCCCGAATTGGCTTCGAGATGGATCTCGTTCATCAGATCAACCTCCCTACCTCCCACGACAAATGAACAACATATAACATATAACAAGGAAAATATAAATATGGACATAATTATTTAAGGCACAGCTAAACGTAATAAAGGGTACAACGACAACACGTTATACTCATCTCGCGTGCAGGAAAAAAAAACAATGTGCCTCGTCTCCGTGTATGTACATGTGAGGATAAAATACTTCGTTCTGAGTTATTAGACCACAGCTTGCACGTAATAGTGACAAAGAGATGATCCCAAGATGTTGTCGCCTTGAAAGTTCAGATCTTCAGATGATCCCAAGATGTTGTCGCCTTGAAAGTTCAGATCTTCCATTAATGATAATTGTATTGGGTACATTTCCTGTGAAATTCTTGATTTCAAAACCAGACTGGCACACCAATTACTGTTGACTCCGTTTTATGGTTGAGTACAGTTTATACTGGTGAAGAGGTAGCTTCAAACGCGAATGGTTAAAATGAACGAATGTCAACAATATTCTTCCAACGAACTTCAACAAGTAGTGAACTGGGCAAGTACTGGCAGTACATAAGTCGGTGATGACTGTACATCGATTTTATTCAACATGACACAGACGGAATGGACAAGACTAACATCGTCACAGGCGCAAAGATCATACATCAGCATAATGGTAATTACTTTTAAAGTTCCTGAAGATTCTCTACCATAAAGTCCTCTGACTCAAGTGACTAAGGATCACAAACTGTTACCGTATAATATTCTTCTCATTCAAGTCCGTTGACCTTCTCTCAAGGACGTCTATCATGGTAACGTATTCATACTCCAGGATAAAATCTTCCATATCATACTTCACAATCCCATACGTTCTCCAAAACATAACGTTAGATAGCATATAGTTTTCAAACAAAGTCATACACGATAATACGAACAGGTTAGAGATTCCAGTTGACTAACCTCTCCCATTCTATGCCACGCTTCTGGCATTGTTGTAACAGCATATTAAAACATGTGCATAAGGTAATCAATAACTTCTTCCACTCGTAGGAATCCTTCTTCTACGATACAAATCCTAAAGGCAAACGACTCTGTAGATCCATTCTAGGAATAACATATTCCCGCTAGACTAGTATTAGAGCGGCCTTATAATACAGCTTTAAATAAGAAGTGGGGCGATAACTTACGTGACATTGCTGCTATTGGTTTCGACCTGAAGACCAATACAGATCACTAGAATAAATGGCTTTCCATAAACATGCCATTGAATACAAATATAATATAACAATCATGGACATAAACAAGTTCCATGTTGCCCCTTCAAAAATGACGTCACAAACTACTCAACTAGGTTACCCGTGCGTCCCAAAGCAACACTCACTGCTTCGTGCACGTCAGTGCGTGAATCATTCGACCGCACAAATAATATAACTATATCAAGACTGGTGCGTACATTTGGCAGGACCGAAGACTACCCCCTTAGGTAATAAATGTACGTAACACTCTTACTATATGTGAGCTAAAACCGCGTTTTTACGCGCTAGTTTTGCTATCGTTACCGTCGCGCGCCAGTTGAACTGGCGAGCCGTAAAATTGGTACTAAACATGCGCCACTTCACGGGGCTTGCCGTTTAGTAAGAGTTAACAAACAAACTATTAGCCAAACCCTGGCCTTTCTTTAGTTCACAGGTCAACTACCAAGCCCTTCCTCTACGACTACCTGTTCTGCTTACATTACAGGAAGAAAACAAAATTTTCAAATTATGTCCACATACCAAAAGAAAACATGCCCTTATCAGTCTCCGATAAGGAAGAATGAGAAAATGAGAGAAAGAATTTCTTTAGGGAATAAATTATTCCGCAGGGCGGAAATGTAAAAAGGGAATTATGCCTATTTCTTTACCCTGATGAAATAAAGATTTCATTCGTTCTGAGGCTCTCGGAGCAGACAAAGAAAGAATAGGCCCACTGTTCCATCAGACGTGTCGTAAGAGATGATTAATGTGAGGCTGTACATGAGGCTGTACATGAGGCTGTACTTGAGGCTCACCGACAACCTCATGTACAAAAAATTGCTACAGAAACCACTGCTGTAAGAGCCTATGAAAGCTTTGATGCTGGTTTCCTGTAAGGTGATCAAATGTAGTGGTAGTGGCTCAATGTTTCATGAGGTGCAAAATGGGTGGTGGTGGTGGTGATGATGATGATGAAAATTAAACATGAACTTAGACCAACCTTGAATTTATCAAGTAATGTTTCAATCACTTCTGAACAATTCAGGGCACCATCAACAGTGACACTGGTACAGCTTCCCAGTACTGGAGTGAAAACACTTGTCTGAAAAAAGAATAACACACAAGACTGTTTAAAGTAAACATGATTAACTATACTGGGAGTAAATTTTGGAACAATGATAACAGTGGTCAACTGATAAGGGTGGTTGATGGAATAGACTCCACAGGAACACTGAAAAAAGAGCAGACACTATGGCACATAGAAACCAACATCTGAGGAAGAGAACTTCAAAATGAGATGCTGAGAGACCGCCCATGAGTAGATGACATGGAGTTTTTGTCTCTGCCTTATGCATGTGATGACGTCGCTGTGATGATAACAATGGTGAAGGTGAGAAGATGTTATAAATATCTGATGATGGTGTGGTAGAGAAATGTTGATTTTCAACCACAGATAAAATATTAATGATGGTGTGGTAGAGAAATGTTGAGTTTCAACATCAGATAAAATATTAATGATGGTGTGGTAGAGAAATGTTGAGTTTCAACATCAGATAAAATATTAATGATGGTGTGGTAGAGAAACGTTGAGTTTCAACATCAGATAAAATATTAATGATGGTAGAATCATTCATCCTTCATGTTTGTCCTCAATTCCCTTCTCTTGTTCGTGGTAAGTCTCCATCCATTTCTCCAACCATTGGAGTTTCTAGATGACAGACTGCCTTGTTATGCAATCAACTGGTTTCCTCAATGTGTGTCATATTTAATGCCAGCATCTACTCATCTCTTGCTCCACTGGTACATTATTGAGACTGTCATGCCATGTCAATCTTTTCATTGCTCACAGACATCCATTTATGACAGTTTGCAGCCTTCAGGATGACACATTTTTGTTGTCTTCCATGTTTCAGTGCCATATTACAGAACTATCTTGACATCTGAGCTAAAGATTTTGTGTGTGTGCTGGACTCGATATCTTTCTATTTCAATATTTTTCCAATGCAATGAGAGCTCCTCCTGCCTTTCATATTTTTCAATATTACTGTCTATTCCTCCAACTTTGTCTAAATTGCTACCAAGATATATAAATGAGTTCATATCTTTGAGGCATATATCTCCAAGTGCAATCTGCCTATCATTTGAGGCATTAATACTCTGAAACTTTTGTCTTTTCTGTGTGTATTTTGAGACTCAATTCCTCTGATCTCTCATTAAGTATTCTCATGTTGTTTTGGTACAGTAAAACTGTGATGGTCGCAATACACAACACCCAAAACTGCATTCGATATTCCCATAATTAAAAAAAAGTGTTACAATGCATGGTTACAGTACAGTGCAGAAACACACACAATGAACAAGTAAATTAAAAGGTAGTCCCATTACGGGAGTGAAATGTTCCAGACTTCACTATACTAGGTCTAGCATTGTAAGGTGGGGTGACCAGATCTCTTCCTCAATGCCTTTTCCTTCCCTAACTCAAAAGCATAGTCAGGTGCCCATGTATAGCTGGGTAGACTTCAGCATGTCAGTATCGTGAATCGAACCCGGCACCTTTGCCGTGAGCGACTAGCGCTCTAACCACTCTGTCAGTCAAAATTTATGACCAAGCAAAAGGAAAACAAGCAATAGAAAAAAAAAAAAACTGAAGACATTGTATTGTGATACATAGAAGAATTGGTGAATTTTATAGAAGCAAACAAATAAATGATAATGTCCTGGAGAAACCTGGAGTCACGAAAGAAATAATGAGCAAAATTAGATAAAGGTTTGTGGACAAATAAATACATTCATTTCTCCTTCTACTCCTTACAGAGCATACAGCCACCACTGTATGTGGTTCCTTTTGAAGGAAGCCTGCACCAGGCATTCATGTGCTCTGGCAGTGGTGGTTTCAGCCACAATGTGTTTTACATGATGAGGCTGACAAATGCATAACGATTTTTTTTTAAATCATAACCGCAGGAAAGGTTGAAGGTAAAGAGGCAAAGCACCACAATCAGTGACATAGGAAACCTGCAATAACCAGAAACTAGGAATGGTCACAGATATCAGTTAGTTAAAAAATAAAAACAGGAAGGAAGGGTCACAAATAACAGCCAGTGACAAATAAGTCATCCTGCAGATTAAAAATAGGAAGTAACAGAAATAACAGCCAATTACAAAGAATCAAAGTGGAATGTTAACATGGAATGAAGACACATTAGTGGTAATCTGAGAGAATCATGAACAGTAATGTTTAAACTTACATCATAGTTGAAAACATGACCATTTATAGAAGCCCTCTTCCACTTTGTTGGCTGGTCCCCTCTGTAAGCAACTGTTTTAAACTTTCTGACCTTCTTCTGTCTTCTAACCACATCATCAGGAGAGGAAGGAGTTAATATATCATCTAAATCTCTTGACTTGCGAGGTGGAGAACCTGGTCTTCGCATGCTCTGAAATTCAAATGAATTTTTAAAACCATCTTCTTTATCAGTTTCCCTTTTTGTTTTGCTTCATGCGGAGCATGGAACCACCACAACATCTGGATCTCTTGAAGGAAGCCTGCACCAAAGTAATGTGCTCTTGCATCAATGGCTTATGAAGTAATCTGTTAAACATGATTGACAGACTTCCATCCCCATGGACAACCTTACGTCTGTCACTTCTTACGACATGCCTTAGAAAACAGTACCCCTTGACATGCCTTAGAAAGCAGTACACCTTGACATGCCTTAGAAAACAGTACACCTTTTCCTTCTCCACAAACTCTAGAAATTCAAAAAAGAATTTTGGAACCACATATAAAATATTTTATTCTGTTAAATGATTTTTTTTTTTTTTTTAACGTATGCCCGCTATTACTTGAGGCAAAATCTCCGGTTAAGATGTCTAACCTGAGACTGATTTTACGCGAGTATCCCTTTTTTTCCTGTACAATGACAGGTGTCCTCTCGCCATTCAGGCAGATACTCGCCAATTTTGGAGGTACCCATTACAGCTGGAGCCGTTCAGGTTATTCCAGTCCCTGGTCGACTACACGCCTTCAAATGTCTTCACCTGGGCTCGAATTATTCCAGTCCAAGTCCCGGTCGACAATCACCTTCAACTGTCCTCGCCAGGGCTCGAACCCGGATCACCCGATCACCAGCGCAGTGTGGTAACCATTGCACCAGCGCTCCATAACTGATGTAATTAAGGATGAGGTATTTATACAAGCTGTTTTCATGGCTCTAACAAGAAGATTCTAAGTGAAATAATCTTAGAATATGAGCCAGACAGTGAAAGTCTAATAATTTATAATCATCAACTTCAAAGCCATCTTCAGGAAATTTCACATGTGAAGTTAACTTCTCAAAATCTCCATTCTATTCTATTTTTAAGACTTTTGAGAATGTTGTACATAGACTTGAATAACTTTGAGAATGCTGTACATAGACTTGAATAACTTTGAGAATGTTGTACATAGACTTTAATAACTTTGAGAATGTTGTACATAGACTTGAATAACTTGAGAATGTTGTACATAAGACTTGAATAACTTTGAGAATGGTGTACATAGACTTGAATAACTTTGAGAATGTTGTACAGACTTTAATAACTTTGAAAATGTTGTACAGACTTTAATAACTTTGAGAATGTTGTACAGACTTTAATAACTTTGAGAAAACTTCATCCTACTCTGTTTTCAGTCTTCTTTTACCTATAATTTAAATATCACGTTACCATTTCCTTCTTGTTGCTTTATGACTTCTATTATTCATAATCTAAATACAATGTTACAAGTAAATTCTGCGTTGCTTTTCGACTTCTTTTACTCAGTTAAAGATAAAAATGTCCATTACCCTTCTATATTTCTCATCTTTGTCGCCCATTTGTAACTGTGGCTGATAAAGGGTGAACCCCGAAATGTCCCGTGTTTCCAGTGCACCGTCCATTTGTAAAACAGACTCCATACAATTTTTTCTTCTTTTTTTTAACTTATATGTTACATGTTTACAAATGTCTTATTCTAAACCTACCACTGTACTGTCACAAGCTTTCATTTACTCAGAGCTTCAACAGAATCATTCTAAGATAAGAAGAGGTGCGGATGTGGGAAGTGATCATCATTTAGCAGTAGCAAAACTGAAAGTGAAACTAAGAACGGCTGGACCAACTGTAACTACACAGAAAAGGTTTGACATCAGCAAATTGAAGGACCCCCTTTCTAGAAAAGCTTTTGCGGCTGATATAAAGAAGCGATATCAATTTGCCAAAAGTCAGGAAAAGACATTGAGTGATGATATAGACCAGAAATTCAACACCATTTCAACAATATATAAGGAAAGCAGCAAATCATGCTTGGGATTCCAGGAAAGGAAGAAGAAAGACTGGATAACACCAGAAACATTAAACACCATAACGATGAGAAAGGAAATGATAAGAAAGAAAACAGAAGCGAAGTCCCCCAGGTTAAAGCAACTATATAGCGAACAGTACAGTCAGCGGGAGCCGCGCTAGCGTAGTGGTTACAACACCGCTCTGGCGACCGGGTGATTCAGGATCAAACCCGGGCGACGGCATTTGAGGATTTTTCGTCGACCAGGATTTGGACTGGATTAACTCGAGACCTGGCGAGAACATTTGAAGGAGTGTCATCGACCAGGGACTGGCGGCTCCTGAGCCGACCCAGCTCTAATGGGTACCTCCGAAAACGGCGAGTATCTGCCTGAATGGCGAGGGACACTTGTCTCTGTACAAGAAAATAGGATACTCACGTAAAAATCAATGTCAGGTTAGACATTAAAAATAACCTGAGATTTCGCCTCGAGTATTAGCGGGCGTAAGGAAAAAAAAAAAAGTACAGTCAGCTGGACAAGGAAGTTAAACGCCAAACCCAAGCCAACAAAAGGAATTTCCTAGACGATCTTGCAAGACAGGCAGAAGTGGCAGCACAGAGAAATGAACAAAGCACAGTATACAAAATAACTAAAATCTTCAGCGGAAAACGAGGTGCAAACAATATTACATTAGTAAGAGATAAGCAAGGAAATCTCATCACCACAGCAGAGAGAAAGGAAACAAGATGGGCAGAGCATTTCAGAGAAACTCTGAACAAGGAACCACCAGAGACATAATTGAATGTTCCTGAGGCTGAAAATGATCTAGATGTTAATACAGACATTCCACAAAAAGAAGAAATCATCACAGCAATCAAAGGGTTAAAGAATGGAAAAGCTCCTGGCCATGATAACTTAAATGCAGAGCTATTTAAGACAGACCCTGAGCTAGCAGCAGAACTATTAGAACCCCTATTTGCACAAGTCTGGAAAACAGGGACAACACCAACGGAGTGGAACAAAGGAATAATTGTCAAATTGCCCAAGAAGGGAGATCTTGCAGACTGCAATAATTGGAAAGGAATAACTCTTCTCTCAGTTCCCAGCAAAATACTAGGCAGGATAATTATACAGAGAATTTCAAAAGCAGTAGACCACAAACTGAGGAAAGAACAAGCGGGATTTAGAAAGAACAGAAGATCATATATTTACCCTCAGGAACATTATAGAGCAGTGCTCAGAATGGCAAAGACAGCTGTACATTAATTTCGTTGATTTTGAAAAGGCTTTTGACAGTATACATAGGGACAGTTTATGGAAAATACTGAGGGCTTATGGAATTCCAAGCTGCATAGTGTCAATCATAAAATGCCTCTATGCCAACTTTACGTGTAGCATTGGGCAGAGCAACCTAACCTTTGAGGTGAAGACAGGAGTATGACAGGGATGCCCCTTATCAACCACTCTATTTTTAACAGTCACAGACTGGGTGATGCGCCAGACAACAGAGGGCAGTCCAAGAGGAATACGATGGAATACATTTTCTACATTGGAAGATCTGAAATATGCAGATGACATTGCACTACTAGCACATTCACATCAACACATCCAGGAAAAAACGGATAGACTTAATAAGTATAGCCAGCGGATGGGCTTGAACATCAATCTAAAGAAGACAGGTCATGACGCTCAATGTGAGCAACCCTGAGCCCATATCAGTAAGGAATCAGCAACTGGAACAGACAGACACCTTCACATACCTAGGATGCACAGTAACACCAGATGGCGGAGCAAGCAAAGACATCAACAACAGAATGAACAAAGCAAGAACAGCCTTCTTTAGTCTAAACAACATCTGGAAGTCCTCTCAGTACAGCACAACCACAAAATTAAGATTATATCAGAGCTGTGTGCTTTCTGTGCTTCTCTATGGTGCGGAATGTTGGAGAGTTACAGAGAAGGAAATGTCGAAATTGTCCTCTTTTCACACAACATGCCTAAGAAAAATTCTCAGAATCTTTTGGCCGAATACCATCACCAACCAAGATCTGCTTACTTGGAGCAAGCAAGAGGACATGCACACCATCATAGCTGGCAGACGCTGGAGCTGGGTTGGAAATGTCCTCAGAAGAGACCCCGATGCCATCACAAGAACAGCTATGCTATGGACCCCTGAAGGAAAACAAAAGAGAGGCAAACCAAATAAAACTTGGCGGAGGACTGTGGAGGCTGAGATGCAAAGAATGAACCAGAGTTGGGGCATTGTACGAAGGCTGGCCGCCGACCGAGCAAAGTGGAATCAATTTGTTGTTGCCCTACAAGACGTCACCAGGCGTGATGGCCACTGACTGCTTTGAAGACAACAGAATAATTATAAGAATGTTTGAACAACAAACATGTTTACAAATGTCTTATTCTAAACCTACCACTGTTATCAGCACCATTTTTCTTTGCACTCCTTATGCAGCATGGAGCCACCACTGCAGTCAGTCACCTTACAGGAAACCTACACTAAGCAGTCATATGCTCTTGCAGCAGTGGTTTCTGTGGCACTTTGTTTAACATCATGCCCAACCTCATATTAGTTGCCTTGTATGACATGCCTGAGGTAACAGTAGTCCTATTCTCTCTTTGTCTTGTCAGAGACCCTCAGAAACAACAAGGGGGGGGGCCGCACTGATGTTCTGTACCAGTCATAATATTCTACGATTTACTAGACACAGTATTAGAGTCCTCATCTTGTGTTATTCCGTGAATAGAAAAGTTATGATTATGCATCTATAATTAGTCTGGGTTGTTTTCGTGTCCTATGTTCCAAAGTTGCATTTAGTGTCGTGATAATGACCATCATCAACAATGTCATTTTTTTTAGTAATGAGCTGGCTTTGCGTTTAGTCAGGATTCACTGCCGCAGTGAGGCAATGGTGCTGTTCGGATCCCCATTAAGCCTATCACTTCCGTTACTTTTGTGTTGTCTGGAGTTCTCTTTCTTTCTCCCAAGAGCCTGCCACGTACATATTTAGGTTTATGCTTTATTAAGAACGAATGAGATAATTACCATAGAGAAACGCTTTTCCGGAACGTCAGGAGATTCAGGTCCAATACAAAGACTGTGTCTCCACTGTGAGATAGGGGCTGGGGGGATTAGGCCCGTATTTTCTTGACCATCGGCACACTAGGGGTGATGTGGTCAGCATCACGCCAGCCACCTTAACCTTCCCAGAGTTGTTCTGGTACCCAATTCATAAGGCTGGGTCGACCCTGGAGCCGTTTGCGGTCTACAAAATCCCACCTCAACTGGGGATCGAACCATGGACCACCGAGCTAGGAAGCCAGTGCACTAACCACTGCGCTACCGCGGCTTCTACTTAGTTACTCAGTTATTGAAAAACAGAAAGTGTATTAGTTACTCAATTGTTGAAAAACAGACAGTGTATCAGTTACTCAATTATTGAAAAACAGACAGTGTATTAGTTACTCAATTATTGAAAAACAGACAGTGTATTAGTTACTCAATACTGTACAACAGACAGTGTATCAGTTACTCAATACCGTAAAACAGACAGTGTATTAGTTACTCAGTACTGTAAAACAGAAAGTTTATCAGTTACTCAGTTACTGAAAACCAGACAGTGTATCAGTTACTCATTTATTGAAAAACAGACAGTGTATTAGTTACTCAATACTAAAAAACAGACAGTGTATCAGTTACTCAATACTGTAAAACAGACAGTGTATGTTACTCAGTTATTGAAAAACAGACAGTGTGTCAGTTACTCAGTTATTGAAAAAAATACAATGCATCAATTACTCAATTACTGAAAAACAGACAGAGTATCAGTTACTCAATATTGTAAAACAGACAGTTTACCAGTTCTTGTACTGTGCTTTCCAACCAGTGATAAGTGACATTTATAAGTTACTATTACAGAAAAAAATTAATTTGCATTCTGAATTTAACACAAAAAACCGCCCATAATTTGCAGACTAAAGAAGTCATAAGAAATATGTATTATTAAAAGCCTTGTAGTCGATAATAGGCGACACTTTTAATGGGTTCAAGTAAAACTAATTCTCAGCAGGTGATTGTGCATGCCCTTTATTCTCTTACTTGAATAAGCCCACAACTAAGCCTCCTACACTGACAACGGTACACAGAAGGTACATCTGACAACAGAAAATTGGCTTTCTCAATTATACCTTTTTTTATTATTTATAGTGATAATGTTAGGTGTACCTTCTCTACTACTTACATAGTGACGGTTCATTTGGGGGTTTAGTTATGGGCCTTCTCACATTATGGAAACTGAGAACTAGGACTAGGTCAGTTGCCAGTTTTAACAAAAAATGAATCAAACTGTTATATAATTAGTTTTAAAAAAGTTTTTAAAAAAAAATGAATTAAAAACTGCATGGTTCTAGAATTTTCAATATTTAGTAATATAGGAAATAACAAAACTAAAAAGCGCTATTTTAAAAGTTCCCCTTCCCCTTTTTGTAAATTATTATTCTGTTATTATTCAATGTTTCTACAGTTAGCTGTTTCATATTAATACATAATTCCTTCTTCTTCCTTATCTACCGAGCTCCCTGCCACATACAGGGTGGTAATAAAGTCTTTGTGAAACATCTACATTTTAATACCACTGGATGTGTATGTGATAGAAGAATACTATAAATGACATATGAAAGAATAACTTATTACGTTTTAACACAATACTGTTCATATTTTTAGTCTTCAGCATAGCCGTCATCTTTCTAGACAAATCATTCAATCCTATCTTCCAACTCATTGAAAACATTCTCCAGTTCCTGATTAGTGAATTGCATTTGTGATCCTGACCTTAAGTTCATTGAAAGAATGTGGTTTTGATGAAAAGACAACAGTTTTAACTTTATAAATTATGCTTTTTTATATGCTGTTTACAGTGTGTAAAGTTATTAAAGTTTAAAGTTGCACAAGGACATTATCAACACACTGTGTAAGGTAAAGGATCCCGTTACACGCCCATTGAGACATATTGGGAATATGGTGCTAGGCCCATATTTTCTTGACCATCGGCACACTAGGGGTGATGTGGTCAGCATCACGCCGGCCGCCTTAACCTTCCCAGAGTTGCTCTGGTACCCAATTGGGGCTCGGTCGACCCAGGAGCCATTTGCGGCCTAAAAAATCCCACTTCATCTGGGGATCGAACCATAGACCACTGAGCTAGGAAGCCAGTGCACTAACCACTATGCTACCGCGGCTCCCTGTTGACAACACAATATTTACACACTGTGTAGTATGTATGTATATATATATATATATATATATATATATATATATATATATATATATATATATATATATATATATATATATATATATATATACACACTTTTTGTTGGTGGGTTCCCCATTTCTAGCACTTAAACTCTTTGCTATTTTCACAGCTGGCAGCTGTTGCTACAAATTAATGTTAAACTCTGTGACCTGACTGAGGTACTATACAGTGAGCAGTTGCAACAAAAGAGCAAAACAAACTTACATAAACTATATGTCAATTTACCAATTAAAAGTAAGAACTGAGCAGACAAAGTCAAATAAGAGAGGAACAAAGCAATGTAAAACAAAAGACAAGAGCTGGAATGATTCATTACCTCCTGAGCTGTCATCTGATGATGAACTTTGCCTTCATAATACTTGTTAAAATCTTTAATCTTCTCCAGCATTTCTCGCCTAAAATATAAACAAATGAGAATATGATTAACAGAGTAATTCATTGCATAATTACCCAAGGGCAAGCTAAAATAAATGAATCTGACAAGCAAAACAATTCTGAAACAGTTCGCTGGTTGTACTGACATTTGACCTAAATTAGGGGTTGCCACAAGGTAGATCCCGATCTACTGGTAGTTCACAGCAGATGATTTGGTAGATCTCTAGGTGATGGAAAAAAAAAAGGGGGGGGGGGTAAAGAGAAAGAATTTTAAAGCAAGAGAAATTTAGGACTAACTCTCTGGTTGGCATTAAAAGATGCTGTATCCCTAGGATTAAAAAACTTTTTCCGCGTCCCCAGTAAAAGCTCATGAGCTAACTTACAAAGATTCACTATAATCATGAATGGCATGAGATAGGAATATGATCTTTTCTGTGAAGTGAAGTTAGACTAAATACTTCAGAGTTAACTTCACCACAGAAAAGATGATATTCCAATCTCATGCCATTCATGATTATAGCGAATATTTGTAAGTTAGCTCATGAGCTATTTACATGAGTTTTCTACCACTCTTTTGATGGACCTGCAAGAAGCCGATCAACCTGTACAGATAAGAGTTACATATAGGCTGCCCTTATACCAAATACTCTGAAACCTGAAAACAGATATAATTTTCTCAAAGCAGATCTTTAGAGAGCTCAGTTTCTAAAGTAGATCCCCACATATCCTGAGTTGCCTGCCGCTGACCTTAATTTTTTTTTTAAACTGAAAAAAAAAAAAAATTTAGAAACAGTTAACTGACTGGAATAGCATATGACCTAAATAAATAAATTTGACAAAGAAATATATTTCTGAAACATTTTTCTGAATTGGGTGACCTCTTTAATTAATCTGGGGAGAAAAAACATCTCTAAAATTGTCATTAACTGGAAAGATCACTTACATGAATGATTTGAAAAACACTTTTGAAATTAACTGAAATGACTGCTAATATGAAGAAGCTGAAAAACACTTAAATGAACTATGAGCTTTTGAGAGGTATAAATAAATTAAAGGTATAAGCATGTGCTAAATATTCCTTGGTATATGTCTGTGTTAATATTTCTCCAATGTATGTGACACAGTCCGACACCACCTGTCCTTGTTCCAGTCAGTCAACTAAGTAGAAAAATTATGATGTGGTCAAAAATATCAATTTTTGCACTGCTATTTAAAAAAAAAAAAGTATCTTTCCCTGTTATCACTTAAAGTAGAGAAAGTTACATTTTTTCCCTAATCACCTTATGATATTTTTAAAAGTATTGTAAAACATCGTGGCTTTAGTACTGCTTTATTCCATCTTCACTTCTGCTTGTTTTCAGAAAAATGCGTTCAAAGTTTTTTTGGGTTACTAGTTGAAAAGAAGGATATATCACATTAAAATGAACTTTTTCATGAGTGTGACGATATTCTCAATACAATAGCTAAATTAGATAATATTGTAGAGCATAAAGTCAAAAATAAGATAGAAAATAAAAATTGAGTCCAGCGTAGTATCCTCCTACACCCGCCCGCATGTCGATTCTGATACCTAATAGCCGAACGAAAGATACTGTCTTTTCGAAAAATTCGTCCTTGAGATTAAATGTAACACTTTTGCAAGGTCAAGTCGAATTGCCAAGACGAAAGTGAAAGAATAAAAGAATAAAAGAGGGGAGGGATGGAAAGACAGAACCTAGAGAACGCCGTCTCGCGTGGATTTCACAAAAGCCAACTCGAGCAACATAGCCTTGGGCACTTTTCAAATTACGATACAAAACTAAAAAAAATGTTCGTCAATTGGTCATGTAAACAACCTTAGCTCTTATAAGGAATGACGTAATTCTAACGTACTACGGAAGATTCTCGTATTTAGGTTGAAAATAGTTAGAAAAAAGAATGGAACAGGTGGTAGTTTCTAGTTTTGAAGACTAACATAGAAAAAAATATGGAATTATGAACCATAATACATAGGGCTATAAAAATTATATATTCGGATGCCTTATGATGTCCTGAGCAATAATATGGTGTCAGTTACCCACTAGTACAAAAAATAACCAAAATAATGGCAATAATATTATGTATGATAAGACGGACTGATGAGAAAAAAGATCACGCCTGCTTAATTTTTTTCATGACATATTTTGAAAAAAGCTTTGGGTAAATAGGACTAAAAGGTACCAAGATTTTGATTGGCTGTAGTTTAAAGGAAGGCGAGAGGGGATTGGTTAACCTAACACTAAAAATATACTTGTAGTAGTAAATGTAGTATTTTGGGAATTGTTTTTTTTAAAGTTCGATTTAAAATTCATAGTCGTCTACTTCTATTGGCCAGCTTAGTTGATATTGAGGAAAAATTGTTAGGCTAGGACGCCATTTCTTTAAAAAATCTTGCCGCGAGACGATGAGATCAGAAGTGTAATTCTAAATACAAATATTATAAACTTCTGGACAGGGCAGTGATAAACTGGGGCCAGATCTGCCAGTCATCGTTGTTTGTGTGTAATATTCATTGAAATTGTGGTAAGATTGAATTTATTAACCATTTTATTTAAAATAAAGTTTGAATGTGAGATACTAACATACGACTGTAAGTAAGTGAGTCGATGGCAGACTTAGGCAAAGCCTAGAGATTACTCCATCATATGATAGCCTATCAGAGAGGTGTAGAACTACAAAATTATATATGATTGTCATTAAGGAGCATAACACCTATCCTATTGTATGGGAAAAGATTACTGTTGGAATTACAGAGGCGTTGTAACCATTAGGGGAGAGGAATACTGGTATACATTGTCACTTCAAAATATAATGGTACAATAGGTTATCATAAAGAGCTGACCCTATGCATTTGTTTGTACTGTACATATAATTAACTGTGGAATATTATTGTATACTTATTATAAAGAAAGATGCATAACCTTCTTATTTCAGGGGTTTTTGTGGCCCTGACAGTCACATAAAACCAGGCTCGTGGGAACTGATTGATTCCTGACTTTGTTGCATAATTCGGGCACGTACTGGAGGCCATTGTCTTTTATGAAGTGAACCAGATGGTCCATCGAGCCTAGGACAAGACTTACCAGGGTTCTCATTCGAAGTTAAGTGCCCGTTCGGCACCAAGAGTCTCAACCTCTATGAACCGCAGTTATTAGCAATAAAAACTGACATTATCAAATAAAAGAATTCCACTTGTGATACATGAAAAAAAATGAACGATATGGAGTGAAGATAATCAACAACCTACCATTTTACATATACCAGTATTATTATCCTATTTAGAAAACTACAACTACACACTTTTATTATATTAATACTTGTATTATGGACAGAAGATCCATTGTATAAATTGAATATTGTAAATAATTTCATTGATTTCACTTTTGATTGTCAATCCTGATTCAAACAAATTAGAGTCAGGATAATAAATTGAAAAAATTATTAACGTTACACAAAATTCAACCACTGACTTACTTAAGATAGTCTTTTAAAGTGTAGTGTGTATGTGATTGTTGTAGTACTGTTGTGTTGTGTTGGATAATAAAATACATGTTTATATGTTTAGTTGGTTAATGCATTATTACACTACTTATACATAACCCTAGACACCAAACGTAGTCATCTTCATCATACATTATAGTCAAAGAATAAGTTTGAGTGAGATCATAAAGGTGGTAGCAGAAAGGTACCCTGTAACTTACCATAATATCTATTATAATCAGGGACCTTCACAGCTGACCTCATTCAGTACACTAAGAGTACATAACAACAACATTTCATAACATCAAATCCACCACAATGAGCCAAATTTTTAACTGTAAGATCTTGTGTAGGATGATTAATTTAACTATTTTTATGTCAATTTATGACCTCAGGTCAATTTTGGAGATAGAATTAAGCGATACTAAGGTGACGACATCCTTAACTCTTTCAGTCCCAAGCAACAAATTGGGTTTGGCCCAAACTAAAATGGCCACCCCAGTGCTTTTTTATTGTTGTTGTTTGGAAAACATTTTTAAAAATGTTCATATGCATAAATTCACGAGGTATTTAAAAGAAAGTACTTCCTGTCAGAAATGATGTTTTGGGTTGTTAAAATTAGAAAACAGCTCTAGAAAGCAAAAGATACGAAAGCCGATTTAACGTTGATTGGGCCAAACGGGTCTAGAAGGAAGTACGATATATCGGCTTTTGGGACTTACAGAGTTAATACTTTTTAAATATCCATAGATAATTATTTATAATCAGATGCAGGCATGAAGCCTCAATCCAGACTTTGTGCAACAGATGGTTAAACAAAGTTGTGGCGGTTAGAATTTGTCAACAAAGCAAGGTATTTCATGAGGAATATGTTCATGCATGCTGGTTGCTGGAGGATAAAAACTGTTGACAACATAGCTTAAACGAACACACTCATGTAAGGTCAACAGCACTTAGACATCTGTTTACATGAAGTAGGTCAGATGCCATCTTTATATCAAAGGTCGGCTACAGTGGATCTCTTGTCACCTTGATGGTACACTCTGATAGGCTCTCTTCTGTCCATTCATTCAAAATTCATTTTCCTTTTCAATCCTTATGTAGCATTCTCATGCTCTTGCAGCGTTGGTTTCTATGGCAACATGTTTCACATGATCCTGAAGTTGTCAGCCTCATGCACAATCTTGTATTAGTTGCCTTGTATGACATGCCTGAGGGAGCTTCCTGTCTGTCTCTTGATGTTATCTTACCCCTTTAAAGTGCTGTCTTCATCGAGCATGTTTGCCTTCAGCATTTCCTTCCATTGTGGTTTTCAACAAGGTGTTACCTAAATTTGATATAAAATGTTCTAACTTTTATCACCTTCATCAATTCTCTTTTCAGTTCTAGCTTTTCTAAGACTTCCTTATTTGTTTTCTGCTCTTTCCATGAGATGTGCCTCATTTCAATGGCCTCAATTCTAGCTTCTAACTGCTTGTTTGTTGTCCGTGTTTCTGTGCCATACAATAATGAAGACTATATATAATATCTGCTGAATCTCATTTTAATATTTGTTTTGATGCTAGAATCTGTCTCATGTTCTAGAATGTTTCAAATCAGCCATCTATTGCTACTATATGTCCAATTAATGAGAAACTTTTCACTTGTTCAAGCATCTTCCCATTTAATTTCTTAATTTGTAAAGCTGGCTTCTCCTGCTTTGCTAATTATCATACTTTTCATTTTCTCAATGTTTATGCCCTCATTTTCTCAGTATTAATTCCCTCATTTTCTCAATGTTAATGCCCTCATTTTCTCAGTGTTAATGCCCCCATTTCCCATTTTCTCAATGTTAATGCCCCCATTTTCTCAGTGTTAATGCCCCCATTTTCTCAATGTTAATTCCCTCATTTTCTCAATGTTAATGCCCTCATTTTCTCAATGTTAATGCTCTAATTTTCTCAGTGCAAGATAAGTGAAAGTAGAAGGGCAGAATGTTAGTCGGGCCTAAACACCTAATTCTTAACCCTTTGAAAATAAAGTTTGTTCGTTAATGTTAACGTCCTGATTTTCTCAATGTTAACGTCCTCATTTACTCAGTGGTAATGTTCTCATTTTCTGTGTTAAATCTTATTTTCTCAGTGTTAATGACCAACCCACATTCATGACTTATGTTCTTTATTTCCTTCACATTTTCAGCTAACAAAATCGATATCATCTGCATACCTAAAGCTGTTTACTGATCTTAAATGAAGCAAGGTTAGTGAAATCTCAAAACATCACTGAGCAACAGCTTTCAAATTCCCGGCCTTACTTTTGATAAGCTCACAAATATATCGTCACGTAAGATTACAATCAAGTTCTTTGTTTTCATGATCTCCAGGGGTGAAAAGGCCCACTTCACATAAACAGGATGGTAAAACAGACAGCACTGTTTTTCTTATTTTGCGGCTGCATGGTATTTACTACCTGTATATCCAAATAGGAGTGTTCCATTGGCAGAGTGGTTAGAGAGTTTGCCTAACATGGCAAAGTTAGAGAGTTCTGGGTTCAAAACCTAGTAACGTCACGCTTCAATCTACCAAGTTCATAAAGTGGTACCTGACTTGAGTAAGGGAAGGTAAAGGTAGCGAGGAAAGAGACTGGTCACCCCCACCTCATAAAACTGGACATAGTATAATGAAGTCTCAAACACCTCACTCCCCTATGACATTATCTGCTATGGGCCTATCTATTACATCCAAAATGACACAACTGAACAGTCAATAAATGTAGCTTTAAGAGTAAGACCGGATTACAACAGAAATATGACAGTAAAAAGTGGGGACATTTTTCAATGAAAGTAGAGAGCACACTTACACTACAGCTTCATGCAACTGAACTTTAAATTGCACAATAAATACATGGAAGGGTCATACTAACAAACAAAATATCTCGTTTAAAAACATTAAGGGTCATACTAACAAACAAAATTAGAATAAAATATCTGGTTTAAACCACCTCTACACATTTTTGCAGCACTTTGTAGACACTCCAACTTGCCTTTGGAAGTCTTTTAAAACATGCATTGCATTTTCAGGAACTCTTTTATCTTTCACAATCTGGTGTGTGTGTGTTTTTTTTAAAAATTGTATATACAAAAACATTACTAGGAAGATGAGATACCACTGATATTCATCTTTAAGATATTTTGTTTTAATTTTGACATATAATTATATATTAACATTTTGTTGCAAAAATATATTGGTGGTTCTTTCAAAAAGTAGTGCAGCTCTCAAAAGTCGCCTAAGTGGCAACCCCTGATCTATGAATATGCTCTTTTCACTGCAAAGATTTATGATTCTATTGGTGCTCTGGGCCCCTGGGCAAAAAGGTTTTAATGGTCTGGTCCCAAATTACTGAATACTGATTCTAAAAGTCATAAATCCCAACTGTGGCCCCTCATGGAGCACCCAAATTGCCCAACGCTCAGTCCACCCCTGTCTATGAATATGCTTTCACTTGAAAACATGACCTCAATAACCTGAAACATAAAACAACAAAAGACTGTCAAATCACAACTGTGAACCGACTTTCACACTTTCATACACACCTGGTCATGACTGATCGTCTTCTCTGGAACCTTCGTAACACTACAACACCTGAATCCTCATCCCATGGCCTTGAACCCGACATTTTATGTTATCTTAATAAACTTCTCAATGCCAGTAAATTTTGTTGTTGTTTAATACAGTAGATTACAGTCTTATGTAAATAATAACCCCAATAGTTCAAGTGCACAATATAAATGCAACACCACCCCTTTCTTCAGCTGGTCACGACTGAATGCACAGCACTCATAATTTTATTTTTCTTCATCAACATTTTAGGCAAACCTCTGTTCAATTTACCTGCACAACATTCCTTATTTAGTAACTCCAATGATGCAAAACAAAAACGGAACAGATATCAATCCACCTTTTTACATAAACATCCACTTTGACATCCATTAAACTATAGATTTATATCCATCCACCTAAACAAGTGCTTCTAAATTTGTGTGTGCGTCATGCACCCCTTTTAGTGTGCGCTGAAGTCTATGGACCCCTTCTTAAGAAACAAAATGTACATAAACGCTTAATTAAAAATGTTACATTAAAAATTTTAGGTTATGTACACGTATGTACACGGACTGCCTAGAATCCATTTACAGACCCATTGAGATCCGTGGACCACAGGTTAAGAAGCCCTGCACCCACTGAAATCTTTAATAAACACTCATTACACAAATGTCTAAGCTCTGTTGTTCAGTTAATATCAGTACAATTTTTTTACGAAGTCTAAGAAACATGGAACACAAAGTTTAAAGCCCAGTTAAAAAAAATGATGGCAAAGTCACGGGAAAATTCCATTAACCAAATCATAACACTTTTCATTCAGTCTCTGACAAAGTAACAAGCGGATAAATTTTGCACCGAAGTTAAAAATTAACAGCCTTCATTAAGATGAAATGCAGAATGATTACTGTACTGTGCAATAACTAAGCAGAATCCTGACTCATGGCTTAAGTGCTTGCCCAGTGCTTATTTCCTTCTTCCTGTTAACACTGTTTCAGATAATACTGTAAGCCTTCTCTACTAGTGAAATAGTGTGTGGAAAAATGTATATATATTCTTGTTCTTCAAGTACCATGCCAACTGCCTTGCCTGATCATGCCTCTCCACAACTTCCTGTCCTCAATGCTGTTTATCAGTTCTGTTGGAGAATTCTTACCATATTTTCTCTCAGTGTCATCCTCTGTCCCTATTTCCTCAAATTTTGTGACAAATATTTCAGCCTTCCATGTCTAATATGTTGAAAAGACAGTGGATTGCATCCTTCCAGCATTAATAATAAGCTTCCTTTGCACACTGGCTTCTTTCAGGATATCCTCATTACTCTTTCCTTTGTTTTTTTAGATGTAAATACTTAAAATTTTTAGAATTTTCTGGCCAAAGACCATCACCAACCAAGAACTGTTAATTTGGAGCCACCAAGAAGGTAAGCGCCCCATCATAGCTGGTAGATGCTGGAAATGGGTTGGCCACATCTTCAGAAGAGACCCTGACACCATTGCCAGAACTGCCATGCTACAGACTCCAGAAGGAAAGCAAAAGAGAGGACAGCCAAAAGCTACATGGAGCTGAACTGTGGAAGCAGATATGACAAGCATGAACCAGAGCTGGAGCATCACATGAAGAATGGCTGCCGACCGATCAAAGTTGGTGGAGACAGTTTGTTGCTGCTCTACAAGACACCACCAGGTATGATGGTTACTGATTGCTTTGTCAGTTAGCGGCCAAGGACCAAAGAAAGAAGATGATATTCTTAACATTCTCTTAAACAATGTCCTTGTTGCCCCCAGGGATTTTCCATCTTCCAGTGGTCATTAGAGGTCACTAAAAGATTCCTGTCCTGGCAACATGGATTAAAATGCTTCAGCAGAAACATTAACATGACAAGTGTGACCTTTGCATTATTATTCTGAATTATGTTACTTATATGTCCAATCAACAAGAATGCAAAGCTCCATAGTTGTGGTTTAAAAAATGTTATGAATCCTATGGAGAACTAAAATATCTCTTGACAGTGTTCTCAATTAGGTCAATACATGAAGAATAGCTACTGCAAGGATCAGGAAGTGACTGTTCTGAGTTAACTGGGTATGTTCTGACAGGACGAAAATTATAAAATAACACAATGTACCAACAGGTTAAATTCAAGGACAGTGATATAAGGGACTGCAAAGTGAGAATAAACTGGAAGCCTCACTATTGCACAGGCCAGTGTCAACAAACAATCAAAATTATTAATAACACCAATAGCCAGAGAAATGATAGTTAACATGACACTTGATGGAATTTCGACTAAAATGTAAGAGATATGAACAACAGAGAATCCCAGTATTTGATTATTTACAGCCATGTAATTCACTCATAATTATAGAACAGGTTTATTAATGGATAGACCTAGAAAACTATACAATACAAATGGTAACAAGAACAAAAATTAATACATAAAAGTTTGTATAAAACTATAATAAGAATATAAAGGTGTAATACTGATCTAGTAATATACATTCATCATCATCTCAACCCGTAACCCGTCATGGGTCGTAGGGGTGCCATGGTGGAAGCATCAGCAGACAGGGTCCTCCACTGCTCTCTATCCTCAGCAATGCGTACAAGTGTGGAAAAACCGTGTCCTGCCCATTCTTTGATGTTATCAGCCCAGGATTTTCTTTCCCTTCCTCTTCTCCGTTTACCTTCGACTGTTCCCTGGAGGATCGTTTTCGAAAGGGAGTCTGATGCGTGATGCCATATGATGATGGATGGTATCCGCATGTCTGGTTTTGTGTAGTGTGCAGATGTGTTCAGTCAAAACAATGTTCATACAAAAATAACAGGGCAATCCACATAGGACGTCAGTAAACTCACGACGTATAAAGTCAATGATTCTTGAAACAGCCGTTGACGTTTTTCTTCATTATTTATTGTGGACGCCACAGTGACAAAATGGTTACGCGAATATGTAGACACATCAAACAGTCATTATCACAGCAACATTCAATACAGCAATAGACGGTAGACAGCATTACAATGATGAGTCAGATGCATGTTATATTTCATAGTGCTGTAAATGTAGTCAGGTGGAAAACTCCATCCTTTTCTATAACAGCCAGGAGATAACCAGATGTATGAGATCAGTTCACTCTCCTTAGTCTGACTTCAGCAAGACAGACACGTCTGCCGAAGTATAAATAATGTCCTCAAAAATATCCTCTAGATAATAAAGGTTTTTCAAACCTAGTTCATTTAACAAAGTAGCAAGTAATGGTCCTTGGTACCTGCATCAACCGATGCAGTACAATGCAGCGACATGTGAGCTGGGAAAAAACATCTCGTGACGACGACTTTCGAAGACAGGCTATGAATCGAATCGCTCACGACCCAAAATCGATAGAGTTAATGAAAAAGTCAATTTACCTTGCTTTCAAGAAATACAGAAATATCACGCCTCCCGGCATGTGCAAATACACTAGAGGTATTATCCCGAATAAACGAAATATCCATAAGAGGACTACACATCCCTGACAGAACAAAAAATAGCGGAGATCCCCTCTTCAACGAGGCATCTCTTTCGCCATTCCAAATCGCTCACTCCACTAGTGGTGGGCGGAAACCGATCGACCAAGAAGCAAGACAAGTCATGCGCAGTCCAGCGCAAAATGACCACAGCTCAAACTTAACTGCATTCGATACCAACGCGAGAAGACAAATGCTTACCGAGAAAAGTGACTATAAATTTCAAGCAGTTGTTGCCCTTGCGTTATAAAATAGATATTGAAATAAAACGATGTTGCGAGAATTTATCACGCAACATATCACCACCTCCTCCCGATAAAAAAAAAATATGTTCCACATTTTTTTTTTCAATATCAAAGAGCATGCGATAAGCGGCTCAAAACGCACGAATTATGCGCTGATAATTAACTAAATTGCCAAACAATAGGCTAATTATAGAGTGTCTGGTGAGGATATACCTCAACAGAAAAATAAATATGTCTCAAAAAATATTCACATCGGGGAGGTGTCACCAACACACATCACGTTAGCATGTAAACACAATATACGTATGCAAGTTACTATAATCATCATTAAACAGCATACTCTAATATTGTCTTTAAAAATGGATGTACAAATCTGATAGGAAAATTTAAATAGTACATTCTTTGACATGTAATGACATAAGTACATAGTAAAGTTAAACTACATGACGATCCAGGACATATGCTCTGGTATTCCGAGGGTAAGTACACAATCTAGAACTCGTCATGCTTGATACTAGTAAGGTAAGTCCTCAGCTCATCAATGACATTCTGAGAAAGTACAAGCAATATAATGCTAATTAATAACTAATATGCTTCATAAGGTACAATACATTATTAATAATTGTGGCTGTTTAGTAAACTAACGGCCCTTATATTAACTACTCAGTCCTCCTCTATCATCTTAAAAAACGAACAGAAGAAGATGACAACAACGCACGATAGTGTGTACATATAAAGTGAGTACAGATGTGCTAATCAATTGTAGTAATATAGGTGTGTTATGACTCTGTAATATATGGAAATATAGGACAGAAGTATTAGTTGGAGTCATGTGGGCATCTAGACAAAATGTCAGCCATCACATTATCCGCACCACGGATAGCTCGTACCGTGAAGTGAAAAGGTTGAAGAGCTATAGCATATCGAGTGGATCTCGAACTCTTCAAATTCTTAGTCTGAATAGCTGTAAGAGCTTTCTGATCAGTCTCTAGAATGAAATGTGCGCCCAGGAGGAATCTTTGTAGCTTTAGAATTGACCAAACCATCGCTAACAACTCACGGTCTAAAACCGAGTAGTTCCTCTCTGCCGCATTTAGTTTTCTAGAAATGTACATAACAGGATGCAGAGTATTTGCATATTCTTGCATCAGTGCTGCTCCAATCCCAGTGGATGAAGCATCACTCCGAAGAACAAAAGTCCTATCAAGAGTAGGTAATCTTAAGATGGGAGGAGAAGAAAATATATTCTTGATTTGGTCTAGTGAAGATTGGCATTCTTCAGACCAACGGACCAGATTAGGCAAACCTTTCTTCAACAATGTTGATAGAGGTGCCATGATCGAAGATAAATTTGGAATAAATCTCCCATAAAATTGAATTAAACCTAAGAGACTCCTAACTTGTTTCTTCGTTTTAGGAACAGAGATGTTCAGTATTTTGGAAGTATTGTGGTCTTCTGTCTTCAAGAGACCATGACCAACACGATGACCCAGGAAAGAGATTTCACCAAAACCAACAAAAGCTTTAGAAGGTTTCGCTGTCAAATTATTCTCACGTAGAGTGGACAGTAAGTCATATAACCCTAAATAGTGATCTTCCCAGGTATCACTGAAGAGACAGATGTCATCTAAGTATGCGATGACATCCGAACGATGTGACAGAATTCGACGCATCATGCGAACGAAAGTGGCAGGGGCGTTCATGAGACCAAAAGGCATAACATTCCATTGAAATAGACCCCTAGGTGTAGAAAAAGCAGTAAGAGGTTTGGCATGCTCTGCTAAAGGCACTTGCCAATAACCTTTAGACAAGTCAAGTTTAGTGAAGAATCTAGAATTAGAAAGTCTAATCAGTAGATCTTCTAACAAAGGCATCGGTTCAGCGTCGAACTTTGTGACCTGATTCAATTTGCGATAATCAACACAAATTCGTATGTTCTTATCCTTCTTCCGGACAATAACCATGGAAGAAGAATATGGTGAAGTCGATGGTTCAATTATATTTAATTGAATCATTTCATCCAATTCCTTTTCCACCTGCGACTGAAAGTGTATAGGAATAGGATAAGGCCTAACCCTAATTGGATTATTGTCGGTAAGAATTATGTCATGTTCTATGACATCTGTGTGTCCAGGAATGTCAGTGAGAACATCCTGAAATGTTTGTAACATCGACGAGACTTGTCGATGTTCGTCACCAGAAAGATTAGGAGAAACAGAAACGTTTTTCCAAGATTCCGTGGAATGTAATGGAACCACTGGAAGGGGAAGGTTGACATCAGAGAAGGTAGCTTCCTCATCCTGAATGACAGACAGGGATGAATAATGACCGTGAGGTGCAGGAGCATCATCCGTTGCCTGGAAAATAGGCAGCAAATAGTCCGGACGTTCGTGAAATTCCGAAAGCATGTTTATGTGGAAAGTTTTATGCTTTCCATCAATATCGACCACATAGTCAACATCGGAAATCCGAGAGACTATTGCATACGGACCTTTCCATGCAATAAGAAGTCTATTTTCCCTACTGGGGAGTAGGACGAATGCTTTGTCACCTGGACAAAGTTGTCGTAGACATCTATTCTTGTTAGCGAACTGCCTTGCCTTCTCTTTAGCAATTTCTGATGAAGCAGTTGCTAGCTTACACGCCTCAATGATCTTTTGTCTAAGAGCAATGACATACTCATATGAGGATTGAGTTTCATCGCTAATATCATCGGCAGTGATGAGATCGTGTAATAAAGACATAGGGCCGCGTGGACGCGCGCCAAAGACAAGTTCGAAGGGAGAAAATCCTGTGTGTTCATTAGGGACTTCTCTATAGGCAAAGAGAGCCGCGGGTAAAACCCTGTCCCAATCTTGAGGATGATCTTCAGTTATCTTACCAAGCAAAGTCTTGAGCGTTCTATTCAGACGCTCAACTAACCCATTAGACATAGGATGGTAGATACTACTGAGAGATCGTTCAATATGTAAGGTAGACATTACCTGTGACATAGTGTCAGATATGAGTTGAGTGCCATGGTCTGACAATATTTCTCTGGGGAACCCCAAGCGAGAAAATATCAACCAAAGAGCATCTGCGATATCTGTAGTAGATATGCTCTTAAGAGGAATAGCCTCTGGCCAACGTGTGCACATATCGACACATGTAAGGATAAACTGATGTCCTCTGGCCGACTTGACCTTAAAAGGGCCAATAATATCTATGGCCATTTTCTGAAACGGCCGAATAGGAATGTCAGCAGCCTGGATAGGCGCAGCATGTCGTGGTCCTCTAGATTTGACCTCCTGACATACCTTGCATGATCGGCAGTAAATACGAATGTCCTTATTGACAAAAGGCCAAAAGAAAGCCGCAAGGACTCTCGACTTCGTACGGGAAAAACCCATATGTCCAGCACATTGCGAGTCATGAGCATGTTGCAATATTTGCACTCTCATGCTCTTGGGAACAAGAATTTGCGAATGTGCCGACGTAGTCGAATCTTGTACCATACGTACAAGTACGCCGTTTCTCATTGCAATCCAAGATTTTCTATTTGTATCCTGATTCGGATCACCTTTCTTCGCAAGAATGAAGAATTTTTTTAAAGAAGGATCTTCTTCTTGCAATTTTATGAAAGAGTCACGAGTGATTACTAAGTGACTATCTTGGCTATCAACTTCATTATCACTATTCAGTGAAGTTTCGGGTGTTTGTAGAGCTTGTGCTCTTGTAACTACTGCATTTGTAGCTTGCATGTTATTATCTTCCCAAGCAGCAATCTGCTGTGGGGTCCACTCCCTAACTCCGTGAATACGACCAATAATAAGGTCCGCAATAGGATTAGGTAAGAGACAAGCATGCACATCTCCAGTAAAGAAAGGAGTGGCAATGCGAATTACAGCAGTAGGATATTTTTCTAGAGTGCCGCCAAATGTGACACATTTAATAACCCTTCCTGTAGCACAAGATGGATCTACAAGCGATTGTCTAACACCAATAGTGGTGCATCCGGAATCGAAAAAGTAGTGAGAGACCGGAGTATCATTAACAAGACCCTTATGTAGAATTAAAGAACCCCTCCCGTCATGCGCAACAGCAGCAGGAAGAGCGGAAAGTGGGTGACCACAACTCAAAGTAGTTATGGTACCCGGTTCGAATAAAGTACTGCATTGGGGGCATTTGTTTGCTCTCTCAAAGTCAAAAGCAGAACCAGTGACAGCGTCAAAGTTTTTACTATCAACAACATGATTACAGGCTCCCTCAGTTTCCTGTTGTACAGCATTAGCCTGCTGATATCTCTTTTTTTTGTGTTGAGATCTACCCCGACTCTTATTACCTCTGACGTTATCAGCGTTATTACTATCTCTGCAGTCATTATTGTCTCTATTGTAATTGTTATCCTGCTTCGAATTCCAGTTTCCACGATTACTATCATGTTCACATTGATGCGAACATCTATTTGTTTGGTTCTGAGGTCTTCGGCAGGAATAACCTCTATTACCATATCCTCTTTTGAAATGCTTATAATTATTAGGGTGATAGTAACGAGTACTATCAGGTTGTCTCCAATTCTTCGAAGAAGAATCACTATGAAATTGGTTTCCATGATTTTGACAGAAATTACCGCTACTCTTTCTATCAAAATTTTGTTGGAATCTACGAGCAAAGTTTTGGCCATACGGAGCTGCCGAAGCAACTGGTAAACCTTCTTTCACCTTAGAGTTACCCATGGTTATGTGTGGGTGCGCAGTTACGTATTGGCAACAGAAATCTTCCATTTCTTTTATTGTTTTAGGTTTACGTTCATGAAGGAAAGCAAGGAAAGACTCATTGACAGACGACATGACTTTGTCTCTAAGTATTAAGTCCATAAGTCCTTCATAAGTTTTTTCCGTCTTAGATAGTTCAACCCATCGTGAGAAAGTAATGCGTATTCTTGCAATAAACTCGGAGAATTCAACTCCATTTTCAGGTAACATGTTTTTAAATTGTAGACGATAGCCGTCTTCGTTAATAGCCGTCTTCGTTAAGCTGATATTTCTTTAACAAAGCGGCCCTGACAACCTCATAATTGTTCTTGTCAGGTTCATCCACCATATTTAATATACTTAGAGCTTTACCTGTCAGTATCCCTGATAACTGATAAACATATTTTGCTTTGTCTATGTTATGAGCTGTACATGCTTGTTCAAATCTGTCCAGATAGAACATTATGTCATCACTGGAAGGACTAAATGTTGGTAACTTAATCTTAAAAGTATCATTATTAGCCTTCCCAGAAGATGAACCCTTGTTTGAATCATTACCATTACTCATGCTCGTCAATTTCAATTTTTCCAACTCTAAAGCTAAGACCTTTTCTTCATGTTCCATTTTTGCTTTCTCTTTCCTCTCATCAGACTCTCTCTGTAATCTTCTTTCCTCAGCCTGAGCCTCTTTTTGAAGTCTTTCATTTTCAGCTTCTTTTTCAAGTCTTTTATTTTCAGCCTCTTTTTCAAGTCTTTTATTCTCAGCTTCTAGCTGGAGTTTTCTTTCCTCAGCTTCTGATTCCCTTTTTTGTTTTTCCATTTCCATTTGGAATCTTTTTCATCCACCTGCATCTGCAGTTTCTTTTGTTCAGCTTCCATTGCTTTATCATATCGAGCAGTTGCAAATTCTTCTAACTTATCACCAGTCTTCCCAAGCAATTTACCCTGCTCAATAAAGTGCTCAAATGTAGACATGTTGTCTAACATATGAGTCCAAAACCTGAAATAATTAACTAATTTATTTCAAACCTAAGTGTAACAAGTCTTAATTAAGCACTTGTATATTCACATCACATTATATTATCCCAGTCTCTGTGGGAAACAAGTCTCCAATCAAAGAACTTGTATATGAAATACCAACAATCAATTCTTGATCATAAGTGCACTTCTCATTCAATAGTGCACGACACTATTCATCATTCATTTATCATCAGTGTAGTAGTAACAGTGCATTAGCATAGCCCATTAACTAATTACTATAACTGTAAACAATGACTATGTAAACACATGCAGAATGTAAACATTGAAAATGTAAACAATGCAAACAATGTAAACAATAACAATGTAAACAATAACAAAGATCAGCAACAATACAAAAACTTTCGCAGAAATCAACTAAAAATAAAGCAGAAATTAATGAAATATCACAAAAAATGTGACGATATCTGCGCTATAATTAACAAAATACATGACACCACAGTGTATAAACAAAAATGTTGTATGAAACTAAATTATAGACAAGAGTAGGCTAACAAATACAAACAAATCAAAACAAAACTAAAGAATGCGAAATAATAACGAAAACAATATTAAAACATGTCATCACAGCTAACATAAATAGCAACAGAAGTCGCTTAGCAAATTCCAGTATTCGAAATTTGCAAACCTTACAGCAAACGCTCACAATAGACGACCTCTATGACGTGGCATAATCTAACGGAGACACCACCCAACCGAGAACCCGCTGAAATATAAACATATAAATATACAAATAACATATAAACATATAACATATAGAATGAGATGATACACAGAAGACTCAGCAGAAGTATAAGGGCACAGTTTACATACAAACAGGCCACTTAACTTATAGGCTTCCAATCGTAGAACAGCAGAAAAACGGATGTCAATCAACGTCCTAAAGAGCGAAGCTCCAACGATGATGGCACATCTGAACTGCTTCCACTGCTAACACGATGGTACAAGAGCTTCTGAAATACTGTGTGTTGTGTTGTTTCGGCACTTGACCTTCTAATCCAAAAGTAAGTTGATGGAAATCGGTACTTGGCCTTCTTCAGAAAACAACCCGTTTCAACCGGCACTTGACCTTCACAAAAACGACAGCACTGGAACCTTGACAGCAGCAACTTGCTTGACTTGCGTAAAAGATAACAGCAGTCCGAGTTATCCGGCAACATGTAACAACGCCGGGTACTGTCAAATTCTTGTTTTCCGTCAAAAAGTTGAAATTTTGACTTTTACCGGGCAACGCCGAGTACTTTGAAAATTTTGAAGATGTTGACTGTATTGAAGAATGTTAATTTCTTGAAGGATGCTGATGAATTCTTGTTGAAAATGAAGTGGGTAAGGGACCCCGTGTTTGCTGGTACCAGAATCAAACCAGCTTATGGCCACCAAATGATGCGTGATGCCATATGATGATGGATGGTATCCGCATGTCTGGTTTTGTGTAGTGTGCAGATGTGTTCAGTCAAAACAATGTTCATACAAAAATAACAGGGCAATCCACATAGGACGTCAGTAAACTCACGACGTATAAAGTCAATGATTCTTGAAACAGCCGTTGACGTTTTTCTTCATTATTTATTGTGGACGCCACAGTGACAAAATGGTTACGCGAATATGTAGACACATCAAACAGTCATTATCACAGCAACCTTCAATACAGCAATAGACGGTAGACAGCATTACAATGATGAGTCAGATGCATGTTATATTTCATAGTGCTGTAAATGTAGTCAGGTGAAAAACTCCATCCTTTTCTATAACAGCCAGGAGATAACCAGATGTATGAGATCAGTTCACTCTCCTTAGTCTGACTTCAGCAAGACAGACACGTCTGCCGAAGTATAAATAATGTCCTCAAAAATATCCTCTAGATAATAAAGGTTTTTCAAACCTAGTTCATTTAACAAAGTAGCAAGTAATGGTCCTTGGTACCTGCATCAACCGATGCAGTACAATGCAGCGACATGTGAGCTGGGAAAAAACATCTCGTGACGACGACTTTCGAAGACAGGCTATGAATCGAATCGCTCACGACCCAAAATCGATAGAGTTAATGAAAAAGTCAATTTACCTTGCTTTCAAGAAATACAGAAATATCACGCCTCCCGGCATGTGCAAATACACTAGAGGTATTATCCCGAATAAACGAAATATCCATAAGAGGACTACACATCCCTGACAGAACAAAAAATAGCGGAGATCCCCTCTTCAACGAGGCATCTCTTTCGCCATTCCAAATCGCTCACTCCACTAGTGGTGGGCGGAAACCGATCGACCAAGAAGCAAGACAAGTCATGCGCAGTCCAGCGCAAAATGACCACAGCTCAAACTTAACTGCATTCGATACCAACGCGAGAAGACAAATGCTTACCGAGAAAAGTGACAATAAATTTCAAGCAGTTGTTGCCCTTGCGTTATAAAATAGATATTGAAATAAAACGATGTTGCGAGAATTTATCACGCAACAGAGTCATGACGAGTTACATGCCCAAACCAGGCAAGCTTTCGACGTTTCACTACTGACAGGGGCAAAGTCTTTACAGACAGGGGGTATGATGTGCTGGTGTTGTGGGTAGTGGGTTTCCCCCCTTGCTTCACCCTAGGCCTAGTGAATTCTTGTTCATGAAAGGAGCGACCATTGCGGTGTTAGTCTCTTGGCCTAGCAAAACCTCTCATACCCCAAGATCGTTGTGCGTGGTGAAGAGCCACACCCTCCTCGAGGTAGTCCTGGTAACTGAGGGTGCGAATCCTCAGGCTAAACACAACGGATCTAGAGGAGCAAACCTCGATAATAAAACCGGTGCACTACACCGTACACGCCCTCTGTGGGTGGGAAGGAGCCAGATGGATACTGAACAAGTCTTGGAGGTGGGAACGAGCGTGGACTGCTCCCTGAAGATCGGAACCCATCGTACAGGCACAGAGACTCAGGACTTGACGATCCTATTGCCTTCAACTCTTGGTCACATGCCTAGAGCCTCGGAGAACTCGGCGTAACCAGCAGGCAATTTGGTGGCGGGGAAAGAGCACTGTGAGCCCTACCATGGCTACGTATCACAAGGAGACGCAGAAACACCCCCTTTATCTCCCCCAGAGCTGGCACAGTACACTTCTGGCTTCTACCCGGGGCGGTAGGAAATCCACATCAAACCTGGCAGAGCAAGTCCTCCATCAGATGCGGCCGATGCTGGGCCCACTGGCGCGTGGACACGTCCCGATCCCCATCGAGACTTGCCCGGGGAGCCCACCCCGGCTCAAAAAAGCAGAGAAGGCCACTCTCCAAACCTCCGATGTCTTGCGGGCAGTGTTAGGATGTGCAAGAACATGGACAGGAAGACTCCACAACTTCCCCACTGAAGACACGCCCACGGCGACCGTTGCCTCAATTGGCTGTGTGTGGTGTACCCGGAAACGGGGCCTCCCAGTACTGAGGCACAGTTAAGTCCCCGATGCCACTTATCGGTGCAGAGTTGAGAGAGATGGCTGAGCATCACAATCCCCCCTGTGTTGCAGCATGATGAGAACCCAGCATTGCACACTGAGCTTGGGGGGATCACTTGGGCACCAGACTTAATACTGGCTCTTGACTGGATGGCGGCATGCAGGAGATTTCTACAATGGAGGGTTGGCAGGTGGTGGGTATCTGGAAGTGGCTCTGTGCAGGACGTGAGGATTCCTTGGGAGAGCCCAGAACCAGAGCACAGCATTGTGCAAGCTCTGCATAGTTGGAAAGCCCCCTGGATGACGGGGAATGCACAGTGTGCTACCCCACCTATCCCCAACTGCTAACTTAGAACCAGAAGTGGGGTCCTCTGTATGCGTGCCAGGCCAGGATAAAATGCCTGGGAAAGAGACTGGAGCTCAGAACTCCCTAACTCAAAGTTGCAGGATGGCAGAAAAGCCATGGGAAAGACAGGGCTATTTTGAAGATAACGCAACCATATTTTCACCATACGAGCTCGGACGCCGCCTCGGTAAACAAGGTCCGCGCAGAGCAGTGACACCCCCAGGCTGCTTGCGAATAGTCTACTACTGGGAACATAAACAGATTTAGGGATGAGCCCACTCTCCCATTGAACAGGTGCTAAAGTCATAGATACTGGGCCAGAAGGCGCACCGGAAACCACAGTATCACGCAACTCGCTTTTTTTTTTTTTTTTTTTTTTTCTATGGAGAGTACACCGTCACTACTGACAAAAGTGGTTCTTGGTGGCCTGCATAGGTGTTTATCTTCTCTCTAACATAGACATTTGTTTTGTGCTCTTTATAGCAAATGCGCAAAATTCTTCTATAACATTTATGCTCGAAAGCCTGAATCCTTCGCTCCATATCTGCAGTGAGTGTCCAGCCCTCACACCCATACAAGAGAATAGATAATACGAGTGATTTGTATAATTTGATCTTCACAGGAAAACTGATGTTACTTTTCCAGATCACATTCAGCCTTGTCATGGCAGCTGAGGCCATCTCAAGTCTTGTCTTGATTTCTTTACTTGATCTTCCATCACTACATATAGTGGACCCGAGATATTTAAAGGTGTTAACTTCTTCTAACGTTTGCCCATTTAACATAATGTTGGTCGGAACATGTTTCTTATGGCTATTCACCAATATCTTGCTTTTTTCTATATTAATTTCCATCCCATACGTTCTTGTTACTTTCTCCAGTCTAGAGGTAAGGTCTTGAAGTTCTGATTCTGTTCCAGCTATCAGATCGATATCATCAGCAAAACGTAGATTGCAAAGAGGTCGGCCTCCAATCGATATGGTTGTTTTATAATCGTAGAGAGCCTCTTGCATAATATGTTCTAGATATATATTAAAGAGCACTGGAGACAGGATACATCCCTGGCAAACTCCTACAGTTGTTTTGAAAAATTCTCCAATGTCATTGCTTGCAAAAACAGCACTTCTTAGATACCTGGCCAGTAATGTATTGGCTGCGGCGATTTTGCGCAGCGCAGTGGATGTAATAGATAGGCCCATAGCAGATAATGTCATAGGGGAGTGAGGTGTTTGAGACTTCATTATACTAGGTCCAGTACTAATTACTAATGCCAAATTAAGAGTTAATTAAATACTAACCCATATATTCCAAGCTTTTGTCTCCCATTCTTTTGCAACATAACAAGTGTGAAGAATCTACCATTTTTGAACAAAGGAAGGTTGAAATGAATGACAGTGGGACGTGTTCTTCAATGTCATCCAAATAAGTCACCAACTTCGTTCAGGTTAGGATTTTGGTTAGGGTTAAGATTCCTAAACTTAACCCTTACCTGTACCCCTTTTTACTGCATCTCTGAATTATTTGTTAACTAAAAAAAAAATTTAAAAAAAAAAAAAAGGATTCATACACTGTTGGTTGTCCAAAGTCTACCAGATCAGTCAGCTCAAGCCAAATATTATTGAAAGGTAAAGGATCCCGTTACACACCCATTGAGGCATATTGGGAATGTGGTGTTAGGCCCATATTTTCTTGACCATTGGCACACTAGGGGTGATGTGGTCAGCATCACGCCAGCCACCTTAACATTCCCAGAGTTGCTCTGGTACCCAATTCATGAGGCTGGGTCAACCGATGTGAACTATGGAGCCTCCCATACATGCCATATGCTTTGGTTTACCCATAATCTGTACAAGGTGTTTGTGTTTTCAGATGTGTACACCCTGTACATAATTTCTGTACAGGTTTTCTAACCCATTCCCCTTATTACTGTCTCAGAATTCTTTTATAAGGTCCTATTGAACACAGGATTTCCCAGTCTATTAGTGATAATTAAACACAGAAATAGACTAAATGATGACACCATCACATTATTTTTACAGTGTAAAATAAACTCAGACATTTATTGTTTGGGTTTTAAAATGTGAAGACCTGTAATTGAAAATATTTTTACATGAATTAACTCTTTTGATATGTTTTTTCAGTCTTTGTACAGGTTTTGCGGGTCTTTGTACAGGGTTTTGGATTTTTTGTACAGGTTTTTCATCTGTGAGGTGCGGCATTGTATGGTGGAGCTGTTGTGAGCAAGGTATCAGAAACATGCATTCATGCTATTAAACAATAATTTATCACCAATGTTATGTACTACATCTACAAATTAGTTACAAAATAAAGTTTATTAGTCTATATTGCCAGGAGCGCTGCTTTTCAAAAAAATGTGTTGAAATGAACTTAGTGGGATGTGTGTTTGATCTCATCCAAATAATAAGTCACCTACATTGTTAAGGTTCGAATTAAGGTTAGGCCTACCGTTTACAGTTAGATTTAGGAATCTTAAATCGAACCCTAACCGTTATCCCTTATTATTGCGTTATCCCTTATTATTGCGTCTCTGAATTCTCCTTTTATGGCTATATGGAACACATGTTTCCAGAGGCGGCCCTAAAGTTCTTTGCACTCGGGGCGGATCTTACCTTTGGTACCCCCTCCCCCAGTAAAGAAACACACTAGTAAGTAGTATTTTAACTGTAAGTACTATATTAATAACACCCCCTTTCTGGCTGTCACCCGGGGCGGACCTCCCCCTCCTTAGTACGCCACTGCATGTTTCAATGTTCTTCATTTCAACCAAATAATGCTTTTTAAAATAGTCTATATCTTTGCTGAATCCTTTTCATAGCAATACCGCTTACCTCACTGCTATTAAAATGACAATTTATGATCCATGTTAGGAACTACATCTGTTGGTTAGGCCTAAGCTTGAAAACTAGGTTTACTCAACTCTGTTCTTAAAGTCGCGCTTTTACTGGGGAAAAAACACAAAATGAAACAGGCTGACTTCCATACAAATATTTTGTAAATGTTCGCGTAGGTCTACTTTCCCCTTTATATTCTTCCTTCATATAATCTTTTTCATAAATCAGCACTGTTTATCTTGCGACTATAAAACGAACTTATTAATGTGTAACTTACTTATCTAATGCTACAGTAACTGTCGAAGTGGAGAGTGAATATGTAGCCTACCCTGACAAGTAGGCTAGTCAATGAAGGTCAGTTCACAAGCACTCTTGAGTGAGCAGACAAGTTTGTTAATTCCCGAAAATGAACCTAAACTAACTTTTGTTTTTAAAAGACAGCTTTGACGATATAATTATGACTCACAATATGACTCCCTTTGTCACGTAAGCGGGAATGCGTGAGTGATGCGGACTGACGTGAATAAACTGAGCAGGCCCAACTGACTCACGCTATTTCTACACACACTCATGAAGCGACTAAGAACCGAAACGTATAGATCTTTTGTTCTTACCTCAGCATTTTTCACTTGTCTCTTTGTTGAAAAATAATTTGCAAAAATCATGTGTATTTAAGCCCGTTGGGTTAACTTTGCCACCAGTACTTCGTCCCTCATAATTTGTTCCGCAGCCACAGGTTATGTATAGAACGGCTTCAACACACTACACACCTTACATCAACAAAGTTCTGCCTGGAGCGACAACTCAATACGCCCGTGGTTCTCAACAAGGAGTAAGCGTAACCTTGGCGGTAGGCTTCATCGAGAGGTACCTCGAGCGATTCATAAAAAATAGCCAAGTTTCATGTGCATCGTTTTTTAGTTGACCTACAGTATCAGATACTTGCAACGTTATTTTGATTCTAAATGATATACGCATATTTACGATACCCATATTTCTACTGTTGGTGGGGGTGAGAATATCGGACTTATCGCTAAATATTGAAATCGGCAGCGCGATAGCACAGCGTCTCCTCTATCCACTGAAATATGTACGCAGCTCAGGCGATAGGAAAAGCAATAGGGCCGGGATTAGCGAGGGATACGGACATTCACGGCTCAGTCAGTATAGTTGAAATACGTGATGCTAGCTATTTCGTAAATTATGTCGGAACAAAATAGATTTTGTACCCCTAATCCTCATAGTCTACTTTTATCCGGCAATAGTTAACAAATCCCTGTGAATAAATTTTATTCAGAAGCGGCTCTATGGCTTTTTCAAGGTGATCCGAGGTTTCGTCTGTTTGTATATATATATATATATATATATATATATATATATATATATATATATATATATATATATATATATATATATATATATATATATATAAAATGTTATACCGACCTTTCCAATAAACAATGCTGATCGGGAAGCAAATGGATTTTTTGCTCTTTCGATGAGTGCATCTTACTTTTCGGTGGGATAATGATAGCGAAGAGAAATCATTCCTTGACAATATCTTCAGTTGTTAACTCATTCATTCCCGAGTTATTTTGCACGCTGTGCCAGACTTTTTTTTGGGCAGAATTTTATAGAGTGTGTGGCGAGAGGTTTTATTTGGCTGTAGGATCAGTATAGTACTTAAAATTACAGAAATAGAATTTCTGCAGAAAATGGTGAAGTCCCAGTGTCTGAGAGAACTACTGGTATCACAAATTAGTTACGGCTGTGAATGTTCTGATCTCGAAACAATAGTAGAGAGGAGACCGACATAAAGTGCCACCTCTGCTATGTAACTAACTGTGATATAAAAAAAAACAAGGAAACAGATTTTGCTTAACAATGATAAAATTGACAAGTCTTCAAATACAATTTCCTAAGTATTTATTTAGTATATACACTATCTACTCTTGTGCTGAAGGGTGAAGGTTGAAAAAAATGGGATGTAATGGGATTGTAAGTTTACATGTGATTTACAAATATTTATTTTATATATATATATAAATATTTTACATCAAGTTTTCCAATTATATGAACAAAAAAAATTATATCAGCTGTGCTGTTATTTAATTGTAGTACATGGATCAGCTGTGCTGTTAATTAAGGATATAACACTTCTCAGCTATGCTGTTAATTTTGTCTCTTGCTATGTTAAGTCACTTTCTCATCACTGACAGTTTCTATGCTCACAATGCTGACAGAAATGGTACGAATGTGTACTCATCTCTTAAAACGTTCTGTTCTCCTTAGTTTGGTTCACACCACTCCTGCTGAGGCTCGTTACTTTAGCCCACCCAAGACTGAGGGGGACTAAAGATGTAGCTTCTGTACAATCTCTATGCTCCTGAAAAGTTCCAGGCAGCGGGATTGACTCGAACATACGACCTCAGGTTTTTTTGGACACAAATAAACCTGTAAGAAAGCAAAAATAGGGGCTAATTTCTGTCCTCAAGCCCACCTATTTCTAGTGTGAGTGAAATGAGCGTGTCTCAGATGTATGCATGTAGGATGAATGACAACATGGCTCAGTATGAATTAGCAATAGCAAGACAAGACCGGTGTCTACTTGCAAAGCATACTTTCTGATAAACTAATACATGGATACATTCAATAATATAGATTCAATACATGAATACATTTAATACATGAATACATCCCATAATATAAATCAATACATGAATAAATCCAATAATATGTACACCTAGGTGTGATACAACAATGTCCTTCCCCCTATACTATACCACGCCCTCTCTGACAAGTGCTATACTAGCTGGTAACATATATCCTAATAATATTGTTAATAGTCCTGACAAGGACTGTTTTGGTTATATTGCAGTTGGTCTTATCTGAGACAATAGATTGAAGTTATAGACTGACAATAGATTGAGTCCTAACAAGGACTGTTATGGTTATATTTGCAGTTGGTTTTATCTGAGACAATAGACTGAAGTTATAGAAGACAATAGGTTGAGTCCTAACAAGGACTGTTTATATCAATCATATACATTCATAGTGAACCCAAAATATATTAAATATATACAGGTGTAGGTAGTATAATGACACACAACAAATACCAACATTATATGCCTGCTGAAGGCCTATTTTCCTAAAGGTTATCGTAAATTTATATTTACCCTCCAAGATTTAAAAAACGGCCAGTTTGACTCGACTAGTGAAGTAGGTTGCAGGTCGATGCCCTCAGGTAAACAATCAATCAAGGTGACAGCTTCTTCCTCTTCAGTCAGTATCTCTGGCGTCAAGTTCGGGATTGCGTGTTTAGCATAAAATTCCGCCCTATTATATAGGCAGGTAACTGCTTAAGAAAGGCTTTCGGTTGGTTCCTGGCGGAGCAAAATGATTGGTTTCCTCCGGTTTCGTCTTTTGCTCATACAGCCTAATTTTATTCAGTTTTTAGCCGCCATCTTGCGTGAACAGTATAATTTATTCTGTCTCAGAGACTGGTGAACGGTGCAAGTTGATTGGTTGAAGCAAATCTGTATCTCGACATAGTGATTAACAAAGTAGTGGGTTACACTTCGTTTCACGACATAGCCCCCTCCTTTCCTAGCTGTGACTTGTCATAGCTGACGTGTAAACCCCTGCTGTGGTTAATCCTTTTGCGTCTGTCCTTCCAGAGTACTAGGGTGTCGACTTAAAAAATCAGCTCCTACATTGTCTCTTCCCGGAATGTAATTTACGGTAAAGGAATAAGGCGCCAGAAGCAGACTCCACCTTAACAATCTCGAATTTAGCTTTTTAGATGCAGCCAAGAATGTTAAAGGTTGGTGATCGCTTTGGACAATGAAGTGTGTCCCATACAGATAAGGTGAAAATTTGTTGATGGACCAAATTAGAGCTAAACATTCCTTCTCTATGGTCGAGTAGTTCAACTCAGCTGCATTCAGCTTTCTACTGGCGTAGGCGACTGGTAAAAGTTCCTCCGGCTGGGCTTTTGATTTCTGCAAGAGAGTTGCACCAATACCTATACTGCTAGCGTCCGTTCTTAATACAAATTCCTGTGTGATATCGGGTAGTGTAAGGATGGGTTTGCTGGTGAGTTTTGCTTTTAGCTCTGTGTAAGCTTTTTCACAATCAGCATTCCATTGGATTTTGTCAGGCTGTCCTTTCTTCGTTAAGTTAGTTAATGGTGCACACAGAGAGTTAAAGTGGGGTATGTACTTCTGATAGAACCCACATAATGACACGAATGATCTCACATCTTTCTTCGTTTGAGGTCTGGGTGCCTTCTTTAGCTTCTCTATATTCTTTGGGTCAGGAGACATATGACCTGTAGAAATAGTGTGACCTAGGAATTCCAACTCCTTACAACCGATATAGCACTTGGTTGGATGTGCAGTCAATCCAGTTTCTCTCAGTCTGTCAAACAACATGGAGAGCGCTACTATATGCTCTTCAAATGTGTTTGTAGCAACAAGAATGTCATCCATAAAGTTAGTGATATGGGGATTTTGTAGAGGTTCCAATAATTTCCTCATCATTCTTGAAAAGATACTGGGAGCATTTTTCAGCCCAAAAGGTAGTACATTAAACTCGTAGTGTCCGTCTGATGTACTAAATGCCAGCATTTTCCTAACTTCTGGTTTCACTGGTATTTGGTAGTATCCCTTGCTTAGATCTACCTTCGATAAATACCTAGCCTTACTCAGTGTAGAGAACAGCTGGTTGGTGTCAGGTAATGGGTCCACCTGAGATTCTGTGATCGCATTAAGCTTCCGGTAGTCAATACATAACCTGTGTTCACCACTCGGCTTTCTCAATAGCACCACACTTGAGCTATAGGGAGAGTCTGACTTCGAGATAATTTTCTCCTTCAACAGATAATCAACTTCCTCCCTTAGTGCTTGGGCTTTCGCATAGGGTATAGGGTATGTTCTCATGCATACTGGGGTAGGGTCGGTAACCTTCATGTCATACTCTAACAGATTCGTACGACCTGGCTTATCTGTGAGCACATCAGCATGGGTTTCCAACACTTTCTGAACCCTCTTCTTCTGCTCTGGAGTTAAATGTTCACTAATATTTACTTGAACATAATCCTCTGTAGTTGTGAGTGGATACTCCATAGAGTGAAGTGGTTCACCGTGCATTTCTGTTGCAATGGCTAGGGTCATAATATGTGCAACTTCTGATGATTCCTTGTCATAGTATTTTTTAAGAAGATTGACATGATATACCTTCTCCTTTCCTTTCTTGTCAATCTTATAATTGGTCCTGGAAAGTTTCTCCAGTATGACATAGGGTCCCTGCCATCCAATCTGCAATTTATTATTGCTGCTGGGCAACAGTAATAACACCTTTTCACCCACCTCCAGTTCCCTATCCTTTGCTTTTTTGTTGTAGTATGCAGCATGCTTCCTCCTGGCCTGTCTTAAGTTATCATTGGCCAGTTTCCAACCTGCTTTCAATCGAGATGTCAACTCGTTGACGTACTGGTATGCGGAAGTCACTGTTTCCTCTGCCTTTTCATCAGTCCATGTCCGCAGCAATGCTTCCAGTGGACCTTTTATTGGTCTTCCAAACAACAATGTAGCTGGAGCCAATCCAGTTGAGTTGTGGGGTACTTCCCTATATGCAAATAGTGCAGCGGGTAAGTATGTATCCCAAGTATCTGGTTTTTCACTCGCCAGCTTTCTAAGGATTGAAATTAGCGTACCATTGAACCGCTCTACTTGACCGTTCCCTTGGGCATGGTAGGGACTACAATGATAGTGCCTGGCTTGAAATATCCTGAATACTTCTTGTGTTAGCTTTCCCTTAAACTGAGACCCATTGTCAGTCAATATCTGATGCGGGAAACCTAATCGGGTAAATATTGTCAACAGGGCCTCTGCCACGTGCTTTGAATCTATAGCTGACATGGCCACTGCTTCTCTCCACATAGAGCAAGTATCAACCAAGGTTAAGATGTAAGCATTTCTCTTCTTGGTCCTAGTGAGGGGTCCAACAATATCTACTGCAACACGTTCAAAAGGGGTTCCCATAATAGGCATTTCTCCCAGTGTTGCTGGTGCAGTCCTATGCTTAGGAGCTACTCTTTGGCATTCTGGACAGGATCTTACATATCTTTTTATGTCCTCTGTAATTCCTGGCCAAAAGTAGTGACAGGCTATCCTTTGTCCAGTGGCCCCTATTCCCATATGTCCACTGAAGGGTATAGCATGTCCTAGCGTCATAACCTTCTCCCTGTAAGATTTTGGCACTACAAGCTGTCCATGCCCTTTAGGTCCTGTTCCAGCTTTTCTGTATAGTAGGCCATTCTTCATATATAAGTCTCCTTTCTCGGGAGGGTTATGTGCTTTAGGCAATTTGCCGAAACAAGGCTTCAATGTGCTGTCCGCTGCTTGAGCCTTTTTCATCTCTTCTGGATGAGTATTGATAGGATTTTCCTCCATTTTCCTGGAGCTTTCCCTGGTCTGAACTGTTGCCATAACTACAGGTTTTATAGGTTCTCCAAGGAAAACATACCTACACCCCAAAATCAAAGGGTAAATAGGGTCGTCCATCACTGCTGCTTTGATTTCTCCTTCCACATAGCGAGATCTTATGTTGATTCGGGCTATGGGTAATGTCATGGTTCTTGCTCCCTTGATCGGTCCTCTGATTTCCACTGTTTCTGTGGTTATCTGGTCAGGACTCACTAGAGAAGAGCACACAACTGAATCAAAGTCTAATCCTGTGTCATATAAACACAGTACTTGAGTGCCATTCATGGTCACTTCCTCACAGACAGGGGGATGATGGAAGTCTTTCTGACTTACTGCCATTTCCTTCCTTCCCTGATTCCCTGTTGTAAGACATGCAGCATGATGAGGAGGATTCTTCCTTCTGCAGTCCGCAGTATTGTGGTTACTCATTAGACAAGTTTTACACCACTTTCCTTCCTTCCGGTAAGGTGTCTTATCCGATCTTAGAGGGTTTTTGTCCTTTTGGTCAAATCTTTGTTTATTCCTTGTGGTATAGTCTTTTTGTTCATATTTGGTATAGTTTTGTGATGATTTGAAGTTTTCACCCTGCTTCTTCTTATTTCCTAATAATTCTGCCTGAGCTGCTTGATATCTCTCAGCAACAGTTACAATATCTTCCAATCTCTCTGCTCCTTGTTCCATGATAAACTTCCTCATTTCTTGAGGCATGGACTCTTTCACTTGCTCCATCATTATCATTGATGGAATCAGTAATCGAATACTGCGATTTGCCGCACCTGCTATTAGTGATTCACTGACATACATATATAATCAATGTATCGCAAGGAGTTACTTTCCATCAGCTTTTAAAAGCGCTAAAGTATACCCACTTCTCAAACCAGGTTCATCTGATAGTAGTAATCTTAGTAACTATAGGCCCATTTCTCTTATATCGTCGCTGTCCAAACCACTGGAAAAACACATCCACAAAACAACACTACAACACCTAGTAGATAACGACCTGCTAATCGACAGTCAGTCGGGGTTTAGACCAAAGCATTCATGCCACACAGCCTTAACAAAGATGATAGACAATTGGCACCTAAACATCAATAACGATAATATGTGTGGAGCAATATTTGTAGACTTCAAAAAAGCATTTGATATGATAGATCACTTTATTTTAATCAGAAAATTAGAAACAATGAAAGT
The DNA here is from genome assembly GCA_024509875.1 of Oreohelix idahoensis. NCBI lineage: Eukaryota > Metazoa > Mollusca > Gastropoda > Stylommatophora > Oreohelicidae > Oreohelix > Oreohelix idahoensis. The sequence goes on along the minus strand of JAMPIV010001256.1, from coordinate 701,822 downwards.
AAATATTAAGCTGGTAAAGTTAATTAAATCGTTCCTGTCAGACAGACAACAAATAGTCTCTTACAATAATTCCTTGTCGAACCCAACCGTTGTCCATACAGGTGTTCCTCAGGGCTCTATTCTCGGCCCTCTTCTATTTACCGTATACATTAATGATCTTCCTCTATATTTCAAACACTCATCATGTGACCTTTTTGCCGATGACTGTACTGTCTATACTAGTGATAAATGTTGCACCACACTAGAACAATCTTTACAAAACGATACACATAATCTTATTACGTGGAGCAACGAGAATCGCATGCAAATAAATATTAGTAAAACAAAATGTATGTTAATATCAACCAGACAAAAACTACAAAACTTGCAGAAAACAACACTTCAGCTCTTCATTGGAACATCACTAATTGAAAACGTAAATGAACACAGAACTCTAGGTATCACTGTTGACCAACACCTAAGTTGGAACTCACATGTACATGCACTCACAAAGCAAACAGCACAAAAAGTTTACCAATTAGCCAAAATTAAACATTTCCTGGATGAAGAGGCAAGGAAAATGTTCTACATATCTCATATACAAACGCATCTAGACTATTGTTCCACAATCTGGGATGGTTGTTCTGTCTCCAACACAAGAAGGCTCCACTCGCTTCAAAAACGCGCAATGCGCCTTGTTGCTGATAAACACCAATCACATTGTATAGATTTATATAATTATCTTCAAATATTACCCCTCAGGAAGCGCTTCCTCTTTAACAAAGGGAAATTTATTCACAAAATCCTGTCACAGAATGCTCCAAAGTATCTTTGGCCGCTTTTAAAATACAATGACAGACGTAGTCAGCGCTTAAATAAATTACAGGTACCCAAGCCCAGGCTTGACCTATTTAAAACTAGTTTGGCTTACTCAGCTGCTCATCTTTGGAACAATCTTCCCAATGACCTGAAAAACACGCACAGTCCTTACTCATACAATCGTATACTATTCAAATACTTTATGAGTGCTGATTATATGCCACCCTAACTGATTGTGTTGTACTTTTATCTAATATACTGTATGGAGGCTCTGATGATCTAGTTTTCATTACAATATACTTATTCTTAATATTATATTCTTAATAACTTATATTCTTAATTTTATGATCAGGTACTGTTAATGTATGCTGTTATACTTCCTTGTAATGTTGCACTGTCCTTAAATTAATACTTTCAGTACGCTGGAGAATGTTGAGTAACAGTAATAAAAGATGAGCAAGAGGATGGAAGAATGCAAGAGGGGACTGTGTCCGATTTTCAACCCTTGGCAAATTAATTTCTTTCGTATATGTCTATCTAACTATCTACCTAGTCTGATTCTGGTCTTGGGTTTGGGACGCAAAGGAAATGGAAAGGAAAATGGAAAGTAACTGTCTACCCACCTCATCTTGATGAACCTAAAAAAAAAAAAAAAAAAAAAAAGTCCCTGAGTCATTCAGTTGAACACCGTATGAACATTTTACAAGTTCTCATAACATACCTCTGAATATGTCTCAAATCACTAATTTACAGTACGAAGAATTCAATTTTTTTTTTTTTTTTTAAATTTATTTATTTTTTATTTATTTATTTATTTTTCAAATTCATTATTACTATTAATTTTTTTTTTTTTTTTTTTTTTTTTTAATTATTTTATTTTATTTTAAAAACACTTTAATTATGATGATTATTGCAAATGTAATATTACTTTTATAATGATAAATGCCTTAATAATGCTTAAAGTAAATGTGAGGATGAAAGGATATTAGTATACATGATGAGAGAGAGAGGGAAGGGCAGAATGTCAGACGGGCCTGCGTGCCCAATTCTTAACCCTTTGAAAATAAAGTTCGTTCGTTCGTTCGTTCGTTCGTTCATTTCTTTCAGATCCTGACACTTCCCTAAACTACTCCATTTTTCCAAATAGGTTTCCAATCTAGCAGAGAATTGGTGATAGTTTTCTCCTGGAAGAAGTTTAGCTGTTCGGAATTTCTTTCTATATGATTCTGAGTTCTTTTCATATCTCACAAGCAGTGCCTGCTTCAGGATGTCATAATCTTCCTGGTCATCTCTTGAGAGCTTCAAATACACATCGTAGGCCACACCTCTCAATCCCTGAGATAGTTTAAGACTCCATTTTTCTTTCACTAAGCCATAGGTAGTGGCTAGTCTTTCGTATCTATCCAGGTACGACTCGATGGCATCTTCTTTCTCAACAAATGGGTCCAGATGGAAATTCATGGCCCCACTTGAGGTGCTCTGGCTGGAGCTACTCTCAGAGTGAGGTGAGCTACCACCATTATTGCCAGTATTTGCCTGAATTTCAAGCTCTTTTAATCTCAACTGATGGTCTCTCTCTGCTTGTCATTTCCTTTCCTCAGCTTCTAACCTTTTAGTTTCTCTTTCAGCTTCCAGTCTTTTGTCTTCTCTCTGAGCTTCCAGTCTTTTGTCTTCTCTCTCAGCTTCCAGTCTTTTGTCTTCTCTCTCAGCTTCCAGTCTTTTGACTTCTCTTTCAGCTTCCAGTCTTTTGACTTCTCTTTCAGCTTCCAGTCTTTTGGCTTCTGCTTGCAACCGCCTTTCTTCAGCCTCTAATTGCAACTTTCTTTCTTCCCTATCCATGTGTTTGTCCACTTCTGTTGTGACATACTGAGTAAGAGCATCACCTGTCATATTTAATTCCTTACCTATCTGCATGATCGCAGTCCTGAACTTCACTAGATCAGCCATGGTACTGAAAATTATTGTAATTAAATTTTAATTTAAATGAAGTCAAAAAATTTCTGTGCAACTACTGTAGCACAATTAGTTACGGTACTAAATGTTCTGATCTCGAAGAAAATATTTTGTAGAGATCCTATAACCGACTAAAGTGCCACCTCCGCTATGTAACTAACTGTAATATCAAAAAGTGTAATAAGGAAACAGATTTTGCTTAACAATGATAAAATTGACAAGTCTTCAAATACAATTTCCTAAGTATTTATTTATTATATATACTATCTACTCTTGTACTGAAGGGTGAATGTTGAAAAGAATTTCTGGAAAATGTGAATGGGATTTGTAAGTTTACATGTGATTTACGGCAAATATTTATATATACAATAGTATATATACATAAAGTATATATATATATAATATATAAATATATACAAGAAATATATATATGCTTAATATATATATATTATATATAATACAATATTCCTATATATATATATATATATATATATATATATTATCGCATTCCCATAGTCAGTTATGACTGATGGGATTGGGCTATTATTATTATTATTATTATTATATATATTTTACATCAAGTTTTCCCATTATAGGAACCAAAAAAAAATTATATCAGCTGTGCTGTTATTTAATTATAGTACATGGATCAGCTGTGCTGTTAATTAAGGATATAACACTTCTCAGCTATGCTGTTAATTTTGTCTCTTGCTATGTTAAGTCACTTTCTCATCACTGACAGTTTCTATGCTCACAATGCTGACAGAAATGGTACGAATGTGTACTCATCTCTTAAAACGTTCTGTTCTCCTTAGTTTGGTTCACACCACTCCTGCTGAGGCTCGTTACTTTAGCCCACCCAAGACTGAGGGGGACTAAAGATGTAGCTTCTGTACAATCTCTATGCTCCTGAGAAGTTCCAGGCAGCGGGATTGACTCGAACATACGACCTCAGGTTTTTTTGGACACAAATAAACCTGTAAGAAAGCAATATACATTCATAGTGAACCCAAAATATATTAAATATATACAGGTGTAGGTAGTATAATGACACACAACAAATACCAACATTATATGCCTGCTGAAGGCCTATTTTCCTAAAGGTTATCGTAAATTTATATTTACCCTCCAAGATTTAAAAAACGGCCAGTTTGACTCGACTAGTGAAGTAGGTTGCAGGTCGATGCCCTCAGGTAAACAATCAATCAAGGTGACAGCTTCTTCATCTTCAGTCAGTATCTCTGGCGTCAAGTTCGGGATTGCGTGTTTAGCATAAAATTCCGCCCTATTATATAGGCAGGTAACTGCTTAAGAAAGGCTTTCGGTTGGTTCCTGGCGGAGAAAAATGATTGGTTTCCTCCGGTTTCGTCTTTTGCTCATACAGCCTAATTTTATTCAGTTTTTAGCCGCCATCTTGCGTGAACTGCGTGAACAGTATAATTTATTCTGTCTCAGAGACTGGTGAACGGTGCAAGTTGATTGGTTGAAGCAAATCTGTATCTCGACATAGTGATTAACAAAGTAGTGGGTTACACTTCGTTTCACGACAGAGTGAAGTGTTCATCTTTCAGTCTAAATTTGTTTGTGAATTTTCCTTTGAACATGTACTTATTATATACCAAAGTGTAGGGAAATTGATAGAGAATTCAAATATATAATGTCTTTGGTAGTATTAACACAAGTATGTTCAGTATACTTAAAACATTTTGCATGTAAAATTGAAAAATCCTAAAAAGTTGACTGTAGAATACGATCTTACCAAAGACAAATTACTGTTGTAGACAATAAAACTTTCTTTTTAGTCTTCAAACATCAAGTTAATCCATATACAAGTAAAAAAAAAAAACATGCTTATCGCCACAATTAGTACATTTAGTGTTATTCACACCAGTTTTTCCGTGGTCCTTTGTAAGAAAAATATAAATTATGCAATCGTGCATTACGTAATTTTCAAACAAATAAAGAAGAATAACATCATATAAAAACTTTTTTACTCTTGTTTAATGTTTTAATATTATCCCTAGCTTCATCTTCTACCAAGAACTAGTGATTAGATGTTACGGTAGGTCTAGTTTTGTAGCTTTTTGATCGGCCAGAATACGACTACGCCCACTTATCAACTAAACCTAGTGTGTCTAGCTTTTCTGCACAGATTCCGTATTTTGACAACAAACTGTGACTACCAAACAATCATCATCAATGTCAGCAATGTTTCAAAGTAGTTTGACACAATTATTTGCTTAGGAGACTTAGGAAATGTAAAGATAGCATATGAAGTCTGGCCGACCATCCTTGGGTGCCTTGGCCAAAACAGTCAGAACCACTGCGCTGCGCAAAATCGCCGCAGCCAATACATTACTGGCCAGGTAAGCCATACTGCACGGAACATAACGTTGAACAATAAATTAGACCCAACGTCATGGGATACCACAACACAGCTACTGTTTACATATTGAAATTTGTTTTTGTGGCTTTTGTTGTTGCCAACCATTTGTTCAGCCGGCATGACCGAGTAAATTAGACTTTTATTTTTGGCTTCAGAGGTGAATTCATCCGAATTCCGTTTGAGAATTAACTCCATCGCATAACCGCACAGTACAATGGATCTTTTTGTTGTTATTTAATTATTTATTATTATGATTTATTTATTATGATTTGTTTGCATTACGTAATTGAAACTGATTGGCAGAGTGGTTAGAGCGCTGGTCTCTCGCGGCAAAGGTGCCGGGTTATAATCATGGTACTAACACGCTCCAGTCTACCCAGCTGTAAATGGGTACCTGACTTTGAGTTAGGGAAGGAAAAGGCAGCGAGGACGGGAACTGGTCATTCCACCTCTCGATTCTGGACCTAGTATGGTGACGTCTCTAACACTTCATTCTCCAACGGCAGTATCTGCTATGGGACTACCTTATTTAAAATACGAAAATATTTAACCACGGGCACTTTGTAATCATACTCGGACAATGAATAGATCAGAGCTTATATCTCACAACAGATTAGTATACCGCCTATTCAACAACCTGAAGATAGGAAATACCGATGAGTGTAACTGCAACACCGAGAAAATGACAGCTGAACATCTGCTTCAAAGATGCTTAACTTATGAGGAAAATAGAAAGCACACATGGTCGTCACCAGTACAATTCCTGGAAAAACTCGATGGAGATACAAATAGCCTCATGCTTACCTACATTGCTTTCTTTGAAAATATTCAAGTAGTCGTCTGAGAGTGTAGGAAGAAGAAGAAATTTTTTCATTCTGCAATCAAGTAAGGTATGTTAAAATGAAATACAGTTTGCATGAATGATTGATTGGGTGTGTTTTGGTACCATTTTATTTGTCACTAGCAGATATACCGGGCGTTGCCCGAGACAAAAAAGTAACCATCTTTTAGTACATCAGCAGGTTGCGGTACTTCTGAGCCCCCATTATTATCTGAGCAACCAGGACCAACCCTTCAGAGTTAATTCTCGTATTAACTCTGCGACAACTGTACATCTCACCTCCAGCACATCTACTCCAAACATGTCATCGATTGTACCTCTCACCGCCACATCTACTCCAGTCATGTCCTACACCATACCTCTCACCTCCTGCACTTCTACTCGAATCATGTCCTCCACTATACATCTCACCTCCAGCACATCTACTCCAATCATGTCTTCCACCACACCTCCCACCTCAAGCCCATCCACTCCAATCATAACCTCTACCATACCTCTCTCTCCTAGCACATCCAATCCAATCATGTCCTTCATTGTCCCTGTTACTTCCAGCACATCTACTCCAGTCATGTTCTCCACTGTACCTCTAACCTCCAGCACATCTACTTCAAGCTTGTCCTCCACTACACCTTTCACTTCCAGCACATCTACTGCAGTCATTTCCTCCACTATGCCTCTCACCTCCAGCACATCTACTGCAGTCATTTACTCCTCTATACCTCTAACCCCCAGCACATCTACTGCAGTCCCTTCCTCGACTACACCTCTCACTGGCAACAACTTTGGTTCATTTTCATCAATGTCCCTGGTAAGAGCATCAATTATTATTTTTAATTTTTTTTTTTTTTGGGGGGGGGGGGGGGGCGGGACAACAGGAAACGGAACCAAAAAAACTGTTCTTCTTCGTTCACCCTCAGATGTCAACTTGAATATGTTCAAAGAAAGCAGTGGTCAGCCTGAGGCTGTTGATATCTCCATAAAATTTATTTTTCCAGGAATGGTACTTCTTCTTCTTCTGCGTTCGGTTTGTAGTCATGCTAAATCTGCAGGCCTGTCGCCAGGACGAAGTCCACAGTCTTTTCCAGGTCGGCGCGGCAGCCCCATAGCTTCTGCTGGAGCTCATCACCTTTTGGCCAGGTCGCACGTCGCAATTTATCATGGGTTGGACAGTTCTGGAGAATGTGTTCTGGAGTCTGGATATCAGTTCCACAAGGGCATTCATTCGTGTGGGATATCTTGAGGCGATAGAGATGTCCAAGTAATCTGCAGTGACCAGTTCTCAGGCGGAAAATTGTCGTCTGTTGGTGTCTGTTTAGGTGGTGGATTGGGTCATCTCTGCTGTATATATTCCCTTCCTCCTTCCACTGATTTTTGTACTTGTTGTGGGTGATGGTTTTTGCTTCCCGATAGGGCAATGGGTGGCTGTAATGTTCCATTTTACTGCCACTTCTTGATAGAGCATCTGCTTTCTCATTACCAGCGATTCCACAATGGGCAGGTAACCACTGAAGGGCAATGGTTGATGACCTTTGGATGATGTTAAGCTCAGATCTGATCTCATTCATCATGTTATCATTTCTGGTGTTTTGTATTGATTCAAGTAATGATCTGCAGTCAGTGAAGATTACTATCTTAGCTTGTGGCTGCTGTTCAGGTCTGGTGAGGATCTTCAGGGCTTGCAGTAGTGCCATAGCTTCTGCCCTAAAATTGGAGGAGATCTTTCCAGTTGGGAAGGCCTTTCGGATGATCTTCCATTTAGCTGCAGTTTGATCGTTTCTCGGCGATTTGACAGAGAGAAGCAGGTTGCTACTGTCTTGGAGAGGTTTATCTGTACTCCCCAATCTGATGCCCATTTACCGATGGTATTTAGCGCTGCTTGCATCCTGAACTTCGCAGTAGGCAAATGTTCAGCAGCACACCAGGCAGCAAAATCGTCAGCATGAAGAGCCCTGGAGATATGCCCGGACAGTTTCTCTGCAATATCATTTATATATATGATAAAAAGTGTGGAGGAGATAACTCCTCCTTGTGGCACACCCTGTTGTAGAGTGACGCGATGGCTCAGTTTCCCGTCAAGTTTTACTCTTGCTGTGCGGTATCGAAGAAAGTCCCGTATCCAGTTGAACATTCTCCCTTCAATTTTGCTGTTGAGCATCTTAAGGAGGAGTCCTTCTTTCCATACCTTATCAAAGGCTTTTGTCAAGTCTACAAAAACCGCCAGCACTTTCTTTTTCTCCTGAAAGGCATTTTCTACTTCCTGGGCTAGATATACTAGTTGGTCTTCGGTGCTGCGATTTTTCCTAAATGCTGACTGTGTGTTATCAAGCAGATAGTTTTTTTCCAGATGTTTCAGTAATCTTGAGTTCACCATTCTTTCCATTACCTTACCCAGACAGCTCAGTAGGCTAACTGGTCGGTAGCTGGACTTGCTTGTTTTCTCCTTTTGTTTCTTTCTGATGGGAACAATGATTGCTTCTCGCCATTGATCTGGAAATTTTCCAGTACTCCATGATTGATTAAAGATTAGGAGGAGCTTGTGTCTGGCTACAGGTCCAAGGTTCTTGATCATATCATTTGTGATGCCATCTTTTCCTGGAGCTTTTCTGGTCTTTAGTTTTGTTATGGCAGCACTGAGTTCTCTCATAGTAAGGGGTGACTTCATGCAGATATCTGGGTTTTGGTGCTTCAGTTTTTCTTTTACTTCCTTACGTACTTCTTGGATCCGTGCATGTGAAAGTGATGTGGTGCTTTCTTCCTTGTAGAAATCTGCCAGGATGTTTGCTGCCATCTTTCCTGTGTGGTATTTTTCATTTTCCTTGATGACAGTCTTACAGTAGCTGGTTGTTGTTTCTTCATTTAGTACTCTTGTCAGATTCCATAGCTTGCTTGAGTCCTTTTCCATGTTGAGACTGCTGGTCTTCTGGTGCCAGCTCCTTTGGATTTCAGCTTTCTTTTGTTCATTGAAGGCTTGTTTTATGCTGTTGTGCCTCTGTGTGTTCTCTAATGTGAGATTTTGCTCCATAGTTTCCCGTGCTTTATTTAATTCACTATGGAGTTTTCCCAGGTTGTCACTCCAGTATGGTTTGTAGTCTCGTCGTTTACCTCGTGGAATTGACTTCTTTGCTGCTTGGATGATTGCCTCACTGATGATGGAGATGTTTTTATTGATGTTATTTGAGTGGGCAATGTTCTGACAGAAATTGTCGGCTTGTTCTTTAAAAAATCCCCAGTTTGCTTTTTTGAAATTCCAGCTAGGAGACATATTGATTTCTCCTGCACTTCTTATCTCAGATATCTGTAATGTGACTGGTACATGGTCACTTCTCCCAAGTTGAGTATTTACTGTTCTGGTGGTGAGTCGATGTATGTCATCTGTAGCCATAGCAAGATCTGGTGTGCTCGTTGTTTTCCATACTCTGGAATAGAAGGTGGGCTTATCCTCTGGTTGGTTTATTAGAATTAGTTTATTCTCTACCATCCAATCTTCCACCTCTTCTCCTCTTGGATCTGTTGCGTTATAGCCCCAGCTGGGTGAGTGGCTATTGAAGTCACCCATAATGAGGTGTCTCGATGCTGCAAGCTTCACTTTGTGTAGCTCCAGAGTTGTGGTTGGAGGGCTGTAGCAGTTTGTGATCATTAAGTCTCCACTGGGCAGCAGTAGTTGGACTGTTATGTATTCAAGTTCGTCCTCACCAGATCTGTGTGTCTCTACTGCTGGGATTGAGGTTTTAATCAGTGTGAGGATTCCTCCCTTAGTTCTTTTTGCCCTGTCTTGGCGGAAGGATTGGTATCCACGTACAAAGAATCGTTGGGTATCTTTTAGGTGAGTTTCTTGGATGCAGATTATATCAATGTTATTTTCCCTGAGGAATTCTTGTAACTCCGGTTTCTTGTTCCTCACTCCTTCTGCATTCCATTGAGCCACTGTAAGATAGTGGGTTAGTTGGTCAGTTGCTCTACTTTGCCTTCCCCCGACCATTTGGTTGGCAAAGGCACCGGTTGCTTGGGTGGGCCCTTTCGAGGCTAGGGGCCCGGCTCCGCTCCTCCCCGGTTGTAGCTGATAGGAGCGACGCCATGACGTAAGTCGAGATTGTCGCATGACTCCATACCGCAAAAGCGTGTGTGTCCTAATTTTTCCCGGTGTCTGCGCCGTAGCTAACACACTCCGTCTTCGGCAGGCCGGGTTGTGTTTGTTGTTCAGGGTTGTCTCCCATAGCCTTTCCATCTCCCGGTGGTAGCTGCAAGGCAGCAGATTGGTTTGTTTACCGAGGTTTACCTTCCCCGTGGCTAGAGCTTATAGCGGCTCTTACTCGCTTGATGCACTCGTCGTAGGACATATGGGGGATTTCAGTGGGGGTATCAGTGCCACCTGTTACCCCTCCCCGTCCTGCTGGGAGGACATCGCCGTTTGGTCCGCGACTGCTTATTCGTCCAGCAACGCTGACTTAATTCGCAGCTGACACACCATATCTGGAGGTCGTTCCACTATCCGCCACCCGTGGACGCGCCTGGTTGGGGTCGGTCGCCCCTTTGCCAGGCAGGAATGGTACTGGCGATGGTCATATGCGTTTTCTCAGTCTCTCATATGTTGGGCACCTTTGAAGCAGATGTTCAGCAGTCATTTTATCGGTGCCGGAGTTACACCCATTAGTAATTCCTATCTTTAACTTGTTGAATAGATGATATCCTAATCTGTTGTGCCCTGTGCAAAGTCTGAAGATTACCACTTGTTCACTTCTGCTGAGCTGGTAATATGCAACATTTTTTGTTGTTTATTTTTTGGGGTGGCCTAGATGCTCTGCTTCCCACTTGCTCCTGTATCTGCGCTTGATAAAACTATTGGCCTCTTCATAAGTTATGCTTGTGTCAAGTTGGGGTAGCTTTTCTCCCTTTCTTCCCCAATCTGCCAGCCTCTTCATTTCCGGGCATGTTGCAGTGAGAAGGGATCCACTGTTTCACAACTCTTTTGAATTGCGGACAGTTTGTGAAGTGTTACTCTTAGGTCAGGGGTCATCAGCTCGCGAGCCGCACGCGCCTTTTTGAGCCATCTCGTGCGGCTCTTGGCTCTCGGCTACTTAACTCTTAGTGTCCGTGCACTAAAACCACCTTTTGACACACACTTTTCGTGGACTAAACTTTGGGATGGGGGAGCCTTTAAAGATTTTGTCATATTTTTATTATTTTAAAGACAGGAGAAATGTTTTATATATCCAAATGTGCAGAATTGTAAGCTTTTTGATAGAACTTTAATATATATATCTCAAAGAAAAAGAAACAATTTATATTAAAATATTACGGCTGAATTCATTATCATGCAAATATTTTGGAAAAGAGTCTAGACTTATCATAATATATATATATATATATATATATATATATATATATATATATATATATATATATATATATATATATATATATATATATATATATATATATATATATATATATATATATATATATATATATATATATCATACCTGTCAACCTCCTGAGACAAAAATCTGTACGCCGGACCCAAAAAATTCCTTACGCAAAAAATATATTAGTAAATTATACGCAATACAGTTTTAAAATGAGAAATGACATAAACAAAGCTATTAGCATTTGAATTATTGTGATATAAAACATGCTAATAGTCTCATGCTGTTCTTTACATATAAAAACTTAGTGATCATGAGGTACACTATTCTTTCGATGTACAGTGTTTTGTATTATAATCAACACATGCACTTTTAGCACTTTGCAGAATTGCATTTGTGGGCTTAAAGTCTGCACAGCATGTATCAATGTTAATCCTACACTGTAAAATAGAAGTGAGTGTGTCCGCATTCATGGACCTCCTGCAGTCTGTGTGGATTTTTTTCATCATTGAAAATGATCTTTCGCGGTCAGCATTGCTATGAGGGAGTATCAGCAGTCGCTGAATGATGACTTTCAAATTAGGGAAGCGGATGGCACCAGTACTAGTTTTCTGGTCAAAAACTTCCAGTCAATAGCTACAGAAGCTCTTTTTCTGACCACTATCTGTCAGTAGAGGCACACACACATCAGACAACATACAGTAGAGAATGATTAAAAAATACAACGAACAAAGCAAATGGCTAACAGCAACAAAAAAAAATAAACAAAATTATGAACAGAATATCAAATCTAGGAAGAAAAAACGTACCACCAAAAATTTACAAAATTATTATTTAAGAGTTGGTAGCCTAGACCAGTGATAACAGATTGCCACTTTATTAAAAAATAAAGCAGCGAATCTCGAGCGCTGGAATAAAGTAGGCCTACTCAACACAAACAAACTTTTTTTTCTAGTTATGTAGGGCCTACACAGAATATTATGACAATTTATCGGAAATATATTGAAGGGCAAGATATCAAATCTAGGAAGAAAAAACGTACCACCAAAAATTTACAAAATTGTTATTTAAGAGTTGGTAGCCTAGACCAGTGATAACAGATTGCCACTTTATTAAAAAATAAAGCAGCGAATCTCGAGCGCTGGAATAAAGTAGGCCTACTCAACACAAACAAACTTTTTTTTTCTAGTTATGTAGGGCCTACACAGAATATTATGACAATTTATCGGAAATATATTGAAGGGCAAGATATCAAATCTAGGAAGAAAAAACGTACCACCAAAAATTTACAAAATTGTTATTTAAGAGTTGGTAGCCTAGACCAGTGATAACAGATTGCCACTTTATTAAAAAATAAAGCAGCGAATCTCGAGCGCTGGAATAAAGTAGGCCTACTCAACGCAAGGCATGTGAAGGTGTCTGTCTGTACCAGTTGCTGTTTACTTACTGATATGGGCTCAGGGTTGCTCACATTGAGCGTCATGACCTCTGACTTCTTTAAATTGACATACCTAGGATGCATAGTAACACCAGATGACGGGGCAAGCAAAGACTTCAACAACAGAATGAACAAACCAAGAACAGCCTTTTTTAGCCTAAACAACATCTGGAAGTCCTCTCAATACAGCACAAGCACAAAATTAAGATTATATCAGAGCTGTGTGCTTTCTGTGCTTCTCTATGGTGTGGAAAGCTGGAGAGTTACAGAGAAGGAAATGTAGAAACTGTCCTCTTTTCACACAACATGCCTAAGAAAAATTCACCGAATCTTTTGGCCGAATACTATCACCAACCAAGATCTGCTTACTCGGAGCAAGCAAGAGGACATGCACACCATCATAGCTGGCAGACGCTGGAGCTAGGTTGGCCATGTCCTCAGAAGAGATCCATGCCATCACAAGAACAGCTATGCTATGGACCCCTGAAGGAAAACGAAAGAGAGGCCCACCAAAAACAACTTGGCGGAGGACTGTGGAGGCTGAGATGCAAAGAATGAACCAAAGTTGGGGCACTGTACGAAGGATGGCCACCGACCGAGCAAAGTGGAATAAATTTGTTGTTACCCTACAAGACGCCACTAAGTGTGATGGCCACTGACTGCTTTGACGGTCGGTGGCTAAGGATCAAAGAAGAAGAAGACTCAACGCAAACAAACTATTTTTTTCTAGTTATGTAGAACCTACACAGAATATTATGACAATTTATCGGAAATATATTGAAGGGCAAGATATAACTGGAAAGATTAAGACAGCGATTAAATTGCAACAAAGCAAAACAACAGCAATATTTAACCAAGTTATAAGTACTTAGCTTTTTTAAACGAAATGGCGTCGAAGTGTGGTGGCAAGCAAGCGTGGTCGTTGATAACAGGTAACTTAAAAAATACGTCATGTCACGCTGAAAACCGACAGCGTTTGAGGCCGAATTCAAAGTTTTTGCCGAATTGTTGGGTATAAAAGGATTTGATTGGTTGTTGAGAGAGACCTGAGTTTAAAAACTGACGCCGATATTCCCGGAATTAAAAATATTAAAAAATTGGTTAAAAAAAGCTTGGGCTAGAAAATATTTTCTGATTTAAAATTTAAAAACACTTGGGTTGGAAAATATTTTTAGAATTTAAAAAAAAAAAAAAAAAAAAAAAATTATTTTTATTTTTGGGAAGGGGGAGAAAAATCCGTACAACGAGTCTGTACGGCCGTACACTGCTAAAAGTATCAAAAATCCGTACATTGTACGAAAAATTCGTACAGGTTGACAGGTATGAATATACAGGTCTCATACTCCTAACATAATTTTTTTCATAAAGTATATCCATTTATCCATAAGAAATACACATTTTATTAGTTTCTGATAAAAAATTATGTTTTTGTATACTTTTGAAATACGGAAGTAATTAATAAAAAAAATCACACGAAAAAGAAACTATACACTTAACTGATAGCGTGCATGAAAACAAATTATTTCATGTGATTAATCTGATGGTATTTAGCAAAGCATTTTTTATCCCTTTTTCATAAGGGCTTTACGCTTATTTCTATTTTTGGATTCAAAACTGATTACAGAATTTTCGATCATGAAATAAACAAGCTGTCTTAGTTTGCTAGAGACATTGACACTGGCAAATCATTACACTTCCCAGCATTAAAAGAACATACGCAAACTGCTGAAAGTAGCATTGACCTCAAGTTCCTCAAAAATGTTATTGAGAAAATGGCAGTTTCATTTGCTGACCGCTTTCAAGAGTTTAGAATAGAAAAGGCAACCTTATAATTTTTAATAAAAACCTCTTGAAACAGATATCACCAAATTGAATTTTTATCCTTTCCTCAAATTGACCAAGCTGATTTTGAACTTGAATTGTGGTGTTCAAAATTTACACACCTGGTCCATGAGCTTGAAAATCTTGAAAGGCAAAAATCAGCCCTGTCACTACAACACAAGTGGTCTGAAATAAGTGAGCTCAAAAAACAAGATCAGATCATATTTGATGTTTGGAACTGTTTACCCGACAGCTATGTTCAGGTGAAGAAATTTGCATTTGGGCTTCTTTCAATTTTTGGATCAACATATTTTTTTGAACAATTATTTTCCAACATGAATTATACCAAAAGCAAATCAAGAAGCCAATTGAATGACGTGAGTCTCCAGTCATGCTTGAAAATGAAAACAACAGATTATTCACCAAATAGTGACCAACTTTGCAAGGAAATCTAACAGCTAAAGTCTCATTAAATCTCCTTACTTTTCATCTGTATATTTTATTTTATTATTACGTTACATCTTATCTGAATATTTGTTACTGAAAAAGTAAGTGTGTGAGTGTGTGTGTGTGTGCGTGTGTGCGTGCGTGCGTGCGTGCGTGCGTGCGTGCGTGTGTGTGTGTGTGTGTGTGTGTTCATGCGGCTCTTCAATCTTTTAAAATGGAGACAAAATTAAATATTTGGCTCTTTGTCATGGAAAGGTTCTCGACCCCTGTCTTAGGTCATCCAGGTCGGCATTATTTTGATTCTTCAGCGTTTTAATTACCCACAGCGCATCTGAGAAGATAGCTACTTGTCTTTCTGAGCTTTCCTCTGTGATTAGAACTTCTGTTGCAGTTTTTAAGGCTTCTACCTATGCTCTGATGTTACTTTATCGATGGATCCAGATGTTTCCTGGGCAACTTTTCTCTACGTATGTTGTGGTCAGGACTCTTCCCTCTGTTTCACTCCGGCTGCCTCCTCTCTCAACACCTGGAATTTGTTCTATTATTTCAGGGAAGCGCTGTAGATTCCAAACTGGTAGCTTGAGTACAGTGTAGGCGCTGTAGATTCCAAACTGGTAGCTTGTGCAGAGCCGGATTAACGTAGTAGCCAAAGTAGCATATGCTACGGGCCCCGCGCTTTTAGGGGCCCCGCGCCAATAAATATGTACATAATTTTTTGGTCATCTTCTAATACGAGCGTTAAACCAATGATCTTGTGATTTATGCCATCTTTAGCGCCTTTTCATGTGGTGCCACGTAATTGTGAGAGAAAGAGCATAAGAGGGTGACTTAGTGTGACTCTTCATTATTTTTATCTTAACTGTGTGCGGACGGAAGCCATTTAAGTGGCGTTGAAAATTTGGTCACGTTTGGACGGAAGCTACTTTTTTGGCTCTAGGCGACTGCCCCTTTAATTTTGTTTCGTTCTTTGTGAAATGAATTTGCATTAACAATAAAAACTAGAATTTAGGAAACGGAAACTTCCTGTTTTAATTGAGGTATACGGCGCGCTCGCACTCTCTTTCGATCTTGATTAAAATTTCTTGATTTGTAAGGTTAGAAAACTCAAAAAATGAGCAGTAGACACAGAGATATTGGACGTAATTATGCTTCTGGAAGTGAAAAACGTAAAGCGAAGGAAGAAAAAGAAAGAAGAGATCAACTTGTGATATCAAAAACACGTAAGCTGACAGAATATTTTGATGTTCATGATGGTGGTACTCTAACCGCTGAAGCTGGAAGTACAGGAACAACTAGTACAAGTGCAGTGTGCAGCAGAAAACAGACAGCAAAACCCAGTATACACTGAGTCTGAATGTGAAAGAATAAGTGAAACGAAGAAGTACTCTAATGATATTGGTGACTGGCCGAACAATATAGATGACTGTGAGCGTGAATATTGGATATCCAAGGGAAGTGAAAAATGTCAACATGTTGATAGTGCCTTCTCTTCATCCGTGTGATTGTATGAAAAGAAAACTCGATACTGTCAGAAGTCTTATTTTACACATATTCATAAACTTACAAACAAGCAACATGCAAGAAAATGGTTATGCTATTCAGAAAGTAAAGGGCGCCTATTCTGTTTCCCATGCAAGCTTATGAGTTCAGAATCTTCATCAAAGTTTACTGTGGAAGGGTTTAATGACTGGAAAAATGCAAGCAATCTATTGCGTCGACATGAAGAAAGCTCCTCACATAGACAAGCTTTAATTTCACTGTTGATGCGTAAAAACAAAGGTGAACGTGTCGATTCCCAACTTGTGAAACAAACTGACATTCAAGAAAAGTATTGGCACAAACTTCTAGAACGAATAATTGAAGTTGTGAAGTTTTTCGCAGAACGAGGCCTTTCATTTCGTGGCAGTGATGAAATTGTTGGGTCCTCTTATAACGGGAATTACTTAGGGTTGTTAGAATTACTGGCCAAGTTTGACCCTTTTCTGGCAGAGCATATAAGTACTCATGCAAACAAAGGATTTGGACATACATCATATCTATCTAAAACAACGTGTGAGGAATTCATCAATCTGATTGGATCCAGCATACTGCATCACATTCTCTGTGAAGTGAAGAAATACAAGTATTATTCCGTTTCATTGGATTCTACTCCAGATATATCTAATATGGACCAGCTGACTTTGACTCTGCGCTATGTTTTGCCATCTGGACCAGTTGAAAGATTTGTGACATTTTTGGATATGGAAGGTCATAGTGCTGAACAGCTTACTAAAAGTCTACTTAATTTTTTAAAGGCAAATGACATTGATATTAAAGACTGCCGTGGTCAAAGTTATGACAACGCCAGCAACATGAGTGGCAAGTTTATAGGATTACAAGCACGAATTAAAGAGATGAATAAGTTTGCGCATTACATTCCGTGTTTTGCACATTCACTAAATTTGGTTGGAAAATGTGCTGCTGAAGGTTGTCAAGAAGCAGTCATTTTCTTTGGATTTGTTGAAAGCCTGTACACCTTCTTTTCTGCTTCTACCTACCGGTGGGGTCTCCTTTCTACTGCATTATGTGCTGGCGGTACTCATAATAAGTCCCATTTGCCCTTTGTGAAAAGACTGTCAGATACCAGGTGGTCCGCTCGGGCAGATGCAACAAAAGCACTTTTACACAGCTTTTCTGCAATAAAACAAGTCTTGGATGATATTTCAGATAACAGTGATCAGAAGGCAGAGTGTCGTCAACAGGCTCGTGGTCTACTTTCAACCATGATGAAGTTAGAAACAGGAATAATGATCATACTGTGGGATCAAGTATTACAGCGTTTTCAAATGACCAGTGCTTCTTTGCAATCTTCTGATCAAGATTTGAATACAGCTTGTGCACTCTATGAATCCCTGCGGGGGTATATTCAAGCTATGCGGTCTACTTTTGCAGACATAGAGCAAAAGGCCAAGGATCTGACTGAGTGTGAACATTATCAAGAACAAACTCGAAGAAAACACAAACGAAATCGAGAGTATGATGATTTCAGTGGTTCCAGCACACTTGATCCACTTGTTGAATCTCAAACGCCTTCTCAGCAGTTTAAAAGCCGAACATTTCTTGTCCTTATTGATAGCTTGCTCTCTGCCTTGTCAAAACGCCAGAAAGCTTATCAAAAGTTGAATGATGTATTTGGATTCCTTCGTCAGTTACAGTCGTTTACACCTGAAGAGGTGGTAACGAGATCATCGAATCTTATTAAATCATATCCGGAGATCTGGAAGAAAGTCTTTGTGAAGAACTTGTGCAGTTTACAGAACTGCTGAAAACTGATCTTGCTTCTCATATTGGCACTACTCTAGACCTTGTAGAGTTACAGTTTTACCGTTTGATAATTGACAATTCTTTGGAGTCTTGTTTTCCAAATGTAGAAATCGCCTTGCGCATCTATTTGTCACTAATGGTAATCAACTGCAGTGGAGAACGATCATTTTCAAAACTGAAACTTATTAAAAATGAACTAAGGAGCACCATGGGTCAAAAGAGATTGAACAATCTCACACTAATGAGCATTGAACATAAACTTCTGCGTGAAATTGATACGTCCTATATCATCAACAAATTTGCTCATGCTAAATGTAGAAACATTAATATTTAAACAATAATGTTGACTGTGTTGTTACTTTTGATAATGATAATTACTATACAAATTAAAAATGTATGTGTTCAAATATATTTGTGTTGTTTTATTGTTTTGTTTTTTAATATAGGGCCCCTTTCTTAACATATGCTACAGGCCCCGCACTAGCTTAATCCGGCCCTGAGCTTGTGTACAGTGTAGATGGGCTTAGATGTTGGTATTGTATCGATGGGGTCTACTCTCATTTTTGTTGTGACTGTTTCTACAAAGCTGCTTCGCTTCAGTCTTCCCCTTCCAAGTCCATTTATTCTCTGGTACACTGGGTAGTCCATCAGCCTCCTGAATTTCTCGGCCTGCCGCTGGGATCCACCATCTCCTCTATTCTCTATTGGCCGCAGGCATGCACTCTCCTCAAACCCCTCAATGGGTGTTGACTTCATGCCCCCCGTTATGATTCTCGTTGCTTGGTTTTGGATTCTGTTTATTTCACCAAAGTTTGACTTATAAAAACTGTTCGAAAACGGAGTAAGACGTTTTAGTATTCGTAATAATATTTTTAAATGTTTTAAAAAAATGAACGTTCGTCTCCAATTTAGTTTTAAGGCATAAAAACCTAATTTAGGCTCAAGAGCATTATTTTAAAATCATTCCACCAGAGACAAATCCATTGAAATATAATAATAATAATAATAATAATAAATTCTTTAAGCACCAAACACGGCGCATAAGGCAGAAACCAGTGCTCTCCAGGTTGTTCGTTGTGACGCCACTCCTCTTAGCTCTTGCACATTATTTAGGCCCAACGTTCTTCCTTCTCTTATTATTGTTCTTCTGAGTGTTTCTTTTGGTCTTCCTTTTTTCCTCTTACCCTCAGGAACCCAAGTGAGCGCCTGTAGTGGTATTCTGTTGTTTTGCATTCGTAGGACATGACCGATATATGACCATCGTCTTTTCCTTATATAGTCGGAGACATATTTCTGCCTAGAGTCTTCTCTTATTTGTCGATTAGTCTTGAATTCTTTCCAACTGATGTTCATGAGTTTTCTAAGACATTTGTTCTCGAATGTATTCAGCTTGTTCTCCAATGATTTTGTTATTTTCCAACTCTCACAGCCGTATGTTAACACTGAGATAACATTTGAATTAAACAGACGAAGCTTGGTATGTATATTCAATGATCGTAATTTCCAAATGTTAGATAATCTATTGAAGGCGCTAGCTGCCAAAGCAATTCTAGTATGGATTTCTCTTGTTGTGTCACCATCCTGAGTCATTTTACTGCCTAAATAATTGAAACTTTCAACTTTCTGTAGTTTTTCCCCGTTCAAGATGATATCAAAGGTCTCGTTAGAAAAGTTCATAGCTTTAGTTTTTAGAGGCATTTATTTGGAGACCTATTTTAACCGAGAGATGACACAAATTATTTATTGCTTCTTGGGATTGTCTTGGTGTTGAACTTAAGAATGCTACATCATCTGCGAAATCCAGGTCCCCCAGGAATTTTCCATTTGTCCATTTTATACCCAATTGTTCATTGTGGGTATAGTTTCTCATAACCCAATCAATAGCTATTCCAAAAAGTAGTGGTGACATAATACAGCCTTGTTTAACCCCTGTTTCTACTGTAAACCATTCTGTATTCCCTTTATTTGTTCTAACACAACATCTTGCATTGTCATATAGCGCTTTGATTATATTCACATATTTTGTTGGAAAACCATAGATTGTAAGTATCTTCCACAATGATGGGCGGTGTAGACTATCAAAGGCTTTTTGAAAATCGACGAAGGTGATAATAAGTGGCGATTGCCTTTCCACTGATTCTTCTATAATTGTTCTTAGTGTGAATATTTGATCAATACATGATCGTTTCGGCCTGAAACCCGCTTGTTCTTCTCTGATCTTTTCGTCAGCATGCAATTTAAGTCTTTCTAACATCATGCAACATAATAATTTTCCAGGTACTGATAATAGAGATATACCACGCCAGTTATTACAGTCTGATAGATCACCTTTCTTCGGTAACTTTACAATAATACTGTCTTTCCATTGTTGTGGTGGTTGTTCTTCTCTCCATACTTCATTTATAATATCTAAAATTCTCAAGAGGTTGTTGTCATTAACTGCTTTAATCATTTCCCCTGAAATTTCGTCAACTCCAGCAGCTTTAAAATTTTTTAATCTTTTAACGGCTTGTTTGATCTCGTCCAGCGTGAATTCATCGCAAGTTATTGGCAAGGTGGTTGTGAGTGTTTCATTATTAAAATCAGGTGTTACTGTTGGTGGTGGTCTGTTTAGCACCTCCATGAAGTGCCCAGCCCATCTCTTCATTTGTTCTTTTTCTGTTGGTATTGAATTCCCTAATTTACCTTTAACAGGTGTTTCCATAGCAGTAGGCTGGTGACATAGTTGTTTTGTAATTTGATAAAGGCACCTACTATTACCAGTTCTTGCAGCATTTTCAGCTTCTACGGCCAGTTCATTGATGAAATGTCTTTTATCTCTTCGAGTTTTTGTCTTCACTTCTTTATTTAACAAGTTATAAGATAGTTTGCAAGATTCAACTGCATTATGTGTACTTGCCGCTAGTAGTTTAAGTTTTGCTGTTTTCCTTTCTTGTATTTTATCCCAAGTATCTTCTCTCATCCATTTTTTCTTTTTATGTACTAGGTATCCGGTAGTCGCTACTGCTGCTTCTGTCATTGCTGTTCTCAGTTGTTCCCATTTAGTATCGATTGTCTTGGTGGTGATATCGTTGTCAATTTTGCCTAAAGCATCGAAATAGTTGTGTGACCAGTTCCTTTCCTCGCTACCTTTTCCTTCCGTGACTCAAAGAGCAGAGTCGGGTACCCATTTACAGCTGGATAGACTGGAGTTTTTATATAAGATAAGCTTGGTTTAAAATGAAAATTCTAATTTTCTATAGCGGACAAATAGACAGACATTCAAAAATATAGATATGATTTGTAAACGTTGTACCATAGCAGATGTTGCCGTAGGGAAGCTAACTTCAATGATAAAGACGTCACCTATACGAGGTCTCAGTTTTATGAGATGAGATGACTAGCTCCTTTCCTCGCTACTTTTGCCTTCTTTAACTAAACAGAAGAGTCAGATAACAATTTTTGTAGCTGGATGGACTTAAGTATGTGACGACCTGGTTTCGAACCCGTTCCATTTGCTTCGAGAAGCAAGTCCTCTAACCACTCTGCTACTCACAAAACAATGTTTTTTTTTTCTATACGAAGTGTTTCAGACAAAGAAGGATTCAAATGTTGTCACAACTGGGAATGGAATAAACTGCACGGATTAAATGCATCAATGGCGCATCCTGCAAATACCCTTTGACAGTAACTTTATAGCTCCGGGTTTACACCTGTTGGGTCCAGTTCACAGGAGAAGTGCCAAGGTGGTTATCTTAAACCATATAACCAAATGTTTCAAAAATTCAACACATACATTCTCATTCTGTCTCCCCCTTCCCCTCTTGAACTCTCTCGGAACAGAGAAGTCGACAGACAGAGTGAGACTGACCGCCAGAGAGAGAGAGAGAGAGAGAGAGAGAGAGAGAGAGAGAGAGAGAGAGAGAGAGAGAGATGTGGTTATATGTAGACTTCGTCTGTAACTTTTCGTTGTTGTACATTTAATAATTCTTCTTCTTCTTCCGTCCTTAACCACCGACCGTCAAAGCAGTCAGTGGCCATTACGCCGAGTGGCGTCTTAGGGCAACAGCAGATAGGTTTTCTTTGCCATTGTTTCCCATCACGCCTATTGGCGTCTTTAGGGCAACGGCAAATCAATCTATTTGCTCTTGTTTCCGTAATCGAAGTGACTGGCAAACGGGTGATCAGCCCGTTGGAACATTTAATAATAACCAGTGTGTATTTCACAGAGCCAGAACAAAAACAACTGAACATGTATGAAAATATGGTTCGGATTCCGACAGATTTCGGATTTGTGTAAATCTTTCGGATTCCGACAGACTTCGGATTTGTGTAAATCGTTTGGATTCCGACCGACTTTGGATTTGTGTAAATCGTTCGGATTCCGACAGACTCTGGATCTGTGTAAATCGTTCGGATTCCGACAGACTTCGGATTTGTGTAAATCGCCTGGATTCCGAAAGACTTCGGATTTGTGTAAATCGTTTGGATTCCGACAGATTTCATCATCGGATTCGAAACCCATCACGTCCCCGTAAGTGTTAGTTGTAATGTAAGATTTGTTTTTGATTGTTTGGTTGTTTGCAAAAAATGGTCTAAATGTTTTGCTGTAATATTTTATACTCACAATTTTTGACTTGGTTTTTCCTTGTTCTGCACTGCTGCCTGCTGACTACTGACCCTGGTTGCTTGTTGTTTCTGATAGCTGAATATTTCCTTTTTCAAGCCATTGCCGTTGTCGTGTCCGTGGCTTGGAGGTCTGTCGGGTTTAGCAAAGTTGGCTGGTGAGGAGATAAAGAAGCCTGCACAACAGCATACATTTAAATGGAAACATCGTAACGATTGAGGGGGGGAGGGGGGGGGGCCGCCGAGAGAGAGAGAGAGAAAGCATAAATATACTGAAATGCTCATTTTTTTAAAACAAATTGTTACAGAACAAATATAGACTAAAGCAGAAATATTTGTAAGTTAAAACAGAGACAGGCATTCAACTAAAAACAGAAAGAGACAAAGACTTAATCAGAAACAAATTTGTACTAAAAGCCCCCCCCCCCCCCCCCACCCCCCCCCCCCAGAAGCAGACACGGACTAAAGCAGCAAAAAAAAAAAAAAAAAAAAACCCCCACCAGAAATACAAATATTTTGATTAAAACAGAAAGAAACAAACAGAAACGTACATTTAGATTAAACAGAAACAGACGTAATTAAAACAGAAAAAATAATAGCCTAAAACAGATACAAACTAAAGCTAAAACATGCATAAACTGTTAAAGAAAAAAATAACTTAGACAAACACAGCTAAAATAGACACAAACAAGACCGAATCAGACATAAACTAAAACAGAAACAGAAATTAATTAAAACAGAAACATATATTAACTAATGCAGAAACAGATGTAAGCTATCGCATAAAAAAGAAATAAACTAAAACACAGACATACATAAACTAAAATAGAAATAGACATAACCTTAGCCAGAAATAGACATAACCTAAATAACAAACCGACATTTATATTTATTTTTTAAAAAATGAACTAAAACAGAAAACAGATATAACTTAAAAAGATACAGACACTCATAAACAAAAAACAAAATATACAAATATACACTAAAAATATAAACAGACATTCAACTAACCTCCGCATGTTGTCCAGGGGACAGAACTTTTCCACATTCATTGCACTTTAAACAGGTTGGGTGCCATTCCTTGCCTAGTGATGTCTTCCGTTCAGCTGCAGAAAGTAAAACATACGATGTTAGCAGACGTTGGTTGTTGATATGCCTGTATGCAACTTCCAGACTGAAAGGTTATTATGCGAATGTTACCATTTATAATGGTGTATTGTGTAATGGTGTATATGTGTATATTTTAGTAACTGAATAATTTGTAAGCTTGATTCTAGGAATTTTATTGGACTCCGTTCTTTCTTTCTTTTTAAGCTTAATTGTGACAGATATTTCGATTTTTTTTTTTTTCATTACGGCCAGTACCGGTACTTAGATTTCTTTCTTTCTTTCTTTGTCACTACGCCATGTACAAACAGACTTGCTCTTGACATGAAATGCAGACCAAAGAAGTGCAACAATTGCATGGGCTGATGTTACAGGCCGAAATATAGTATTCTGCTGACTAAAGGCACACAGTGATAATATCTGCTCATAGCATCACAAGACATTCCTTTTTCTTGAATCCTAAAGTAAGAGAAATATAGAGACCAACCCCCCCCCCCCCCCCCCCCCCCCCCCCCCCCCACCCAAAAACAACAACACTCATACACACACGCAAAGAGGAGAATTCGACCCAGACATGAAAGGTATAAAGACGACACGGAAAGACGTTGATCGGACGGCACAGGCTAGGAAGATTTAGCATGAACATGTTGAAAGTCTGTGCTACCCAGGCAGCTGAAAGATAATAAACTGAACAGAATATTATTGTTTACGCATTCTCTGTGTTTCTAAACAACAATATGTTTTTCATTACCGTTACGTTATACATATTTGGACTATTTACCGACAATTTTTTTTCAGCTAAGAACAATCGATATCGCAAACAAATCAAGGGCTGAAAGCGTTAATTAATCGATTAATATGTAAAAAAAAATATGAAATATTAATTGATGAATTCTTCATTTAGCCAAATTTCCGGTTTTGATAACGACGAGCAACCAACATATGACACGTGTAATACGACATGGGAAATCTAATGATGTAGATAGGAAAGTTGATGATAGAGAAGACAGAAACAGTGAGCTCTAACGTTAGCAAGGACAGAAACAGTGAGCTCTATAAAGTTTAGCAAGGACAGAAACAGTGAGCTCTACAGTTTAGCAAGGACAGAAACAGTGAGCTCTAAAGTTTAGCAAGGACAGAAACAGCTAGTTGTAAAGTTAGCAAGGATAGAAACAGTGAGCTCTAAACGTTAGCACGGACAGAAACAGTGCGATCTAAAGTTTAGCAAGGACAGAAACAGTGCGATCTAACGTTAGCAAGGTCAGAAACAGTGAGCTCTAAAGTTTAGCAAGGACAGAGACAGTGAGCTCTAA
This sequence comes from Oreohelix idahoensis, assembly GCA_024509875.1. NCBI lineage: Eukaryota > Metazoa > Mollusca > Gastropoda > Stylommatophora > Oreohelicidae > Oreohelix > Oreohelix idahoensis. The sequence continues at coordinate 676,447 of JAMPIV010001256.1, read as the reverse complement.
ATGTTAGCAAGGACAGAAACAGTGAGATCTAAAGTTTAGCAAAGACAGAAACAGTGAGCTCTAAAGTTTAGCAAGGACAGAAACAGCTAGTTGTAAAGTTAGCAAGGATAGAAACAGTGAGCTCTAAACGTTAGCACGGACAGAAACAGTGCGATCTAAAGTTTAGCAAGGACAGAAACAGTGCGATCTAACGTTAGCAAGGTCAGAAACAGTGAGCTCTAAAGTTTAGCAAGGACAGAGACAGTGAGCTCTAAATGTTAGCAAGGACAGAAACAGTGAGATCTAAAGTTTAGCAAGGACAGAAACAGTGAGCTCTAAAGTTTAGCAAAGACAGAAACAGTGAGCTCTAAAGTTTAGCAAGGACAGAAACAGCGAGTTGTAAAGTTAGCAAGGATAGAAACAGTGAGCTCTAAACGTTAGCAAGGACAGAACCAGTGTGATCTAAAGTTTAGCAATGACAGAAACAGTGAGCTATAAAGTTTAGCATGGACAGAAACAGTGAGCTCTAAAGTTAGCAAGGACAGAAACAGTGAGCTCTAAACGTTAGCAAGGACAGAAACAGTGCGATCTAAAGTTAGCAAGGACAGAAATAGTGAACTCCAAAGTTAGCAAGGACAGAAACAGTACGATCTAAAATTAGCAAGGACAAAAACAGTGAACTCTAAAGTTAGCAAGGACAGAAACAGTGAGCTATAAAGTTTAGCATGGACAGAAACAGTGAGCTCTAAAGTTAGCAAGGACAGAAACAGTGAGCTCTAAACGTTAGCAAGGACAGAAACAGTGCGATCTAAAGTTAGCAAGGACAGAAACAGTGAGCTATAAAGTTTAGCATGGACAGAAACAGTGAGCTCTAAAGTTAGCAAGGACAGAAACAGTGAGCTCTAAACGTTAGCAAGGACAGAAACAGTGCGATCTAAAGTTAGCAAGGACAGAAACATTGCGATCTAAAGTTAGCAAGGACAAAAAACAGTGAGCTATAACGTTAGCAAGGTCAGAAACAGTGAGCTGTAAGGTTAGAAAGGACAGAGAGAGCTCTAAAGTTAGCAAGGACAGAAACAGTGAGCTCTAAAGTTTATCAAGGACGGAAACAGTGAACTCTAAAGTTTAGCAAGGACATAAACAGTGAGTTGTAAAGTTAACAAGGACAGAAACAGTGAGCTTTAAACGTTAGCAAGGACAGAAACAGTGCGATCTAAAGTTTAGCAAGGACAGAAACAGTGCGATCTAAAGTTTAGCAAGGACAGAAACAGTACGGTCTAAAATTAACAATACTGTTTTCCTTATACAATGTACTGGCAATACCGATTTCATATGCAGAGCATGCAAATTCTGTTTTCGTATAATGTTTTGGCAGTACTGTTTATAACATACAAGGCATTACTGTTTTCTGTAATGAGCGGGCAGTACTGTTTATCATATACCAGGCAAACAATACTTGTTTCTGTAATGTGCTAGCAGTCCTGATGTAAACAAGATCACTTTCAACTAACGATCAGTGAATAAGTTCAAGCTGGTATAAAAAATGAATGGATACCTTTATTAATTGACTACACATTCTGATACTTTCATTATAGTTCATTAGTACAGATTCTTGAGTGGTGTATAAACCATACATCCCATGAAATATCACACTACAAAGAGGACCTGCAAGATGTTGACAACCCAACCGACTTCGCTGATCCCGTTTCAAAAAAACTATTTCATTCATTTTCTTTTCCGGTCTTAGCTATGTTGTTTTCCCACACTAGGTTTGATGACGTCATTTCTTTACGACTAGTGTAAAAGTAACTATAAAAATACCTATATAATCTATAATACAATATTCTAGTTAATAATAGTAGCGCTATTCGCTCTTAGGTAGTACTAGTAGGAATAGACCTACCTGTCACATTAGCAAGGACAGAAACAGTGCAATCTAAAGTTAGCAAGGACAGAAAGAGTGAGCTATAATGTTAGCAAGGACAAAAACAGTGCAATCTAAAGTTAGCAAGGACAGACACAGTTAGCTCTAAACGTTAGCAAGGACAGACACAGTTAGCTCTAAAGTTAGCGAGGACAGAAACAGTTAGCTCTAAAGTTAGCGAGGACAGAAACAGTTAGCTCTAAACGTTAGCAAGGACAGAAACAGTGCAATCTAAAGTTAGCATGGACAGAAAGAGTGAGCTATAATGTTAGCAAGGACAAAAACAGTGCAATCTAAAGTTAGCAAGGACAGACACAGTTAGCTCTAAAGTTAGCGAGGACAGAAACAGTTAGCTCTAAAGTTAGCGAGGACAGAAACAGTTAGCTCTAAACGTTAGCAAGGACAGAAACAGTGCAATCTAAAGTTAGCAAGGACAGAAAGAGGGAGCTATAATGTTAGCAAGGACAAAAACAGTGCAATCTAAAGTTAGCAAGGACAGACACAGTTAGCTCTAAAGTTAGCGAGGACAGAAACAGTTAGCTCTAAAGTTAGCGAGGACAGAAACAGTTAGCTGTAAACGTTAGCAAGGACAGAAAGTGATCTCTAATGTTTGCAAGGATTTAATAAAAGAAGCGCTTTGTGGTAAAAACCTGCCCTGTTAAACAGCAGGAAATCCAGAATGTAGAAGAAAAATAAGGTGACAGATAACAATAACACTCGTGCACCCACAAATCCGTAAAGCGTCGATCACAGAAAAGTTTCAGGTACCACAAGAAAGGAAAACTCTGATAACACGACAAAGAACCGATGTGATAAGGTGGTGAGATAATGATCAATTCACTCTTGCACATGTTAAAAGGTTATTTGTAATGGGGTGGAGGGAAGGGTTGTTCCTTTCTTATACAGTTGTACTGTTACATCCGTTCCATTTAAAACAAAAATAACTTTGTGTGGCTCAAGTTGTGTTTTTAACTTGGCTTGTAACCTTTAGTGCGCATTATATTTGATCTTTGTTGCAAAGGCTGTTGACATAAAATCCCACGTGACAATGTTCGGGAAAATACAAAGCAACACTGAACGGTGTGCTACTGCATGTTCTACATGGATCTTTGTTTAAAGATCAGTATATGTATGTGTGTGAAAGGAGATTGGCAGTGGTTAAAGCGCTTGCGTGTCGAGGCAAAGTTACCGGGTTAGAAAACTGGTAGCGTCACACTACTAGTCTACTCAGCTGTAAATGGTTAAATCGCTCTGTTCTTGAGTTAGGAAAGGCACAGGCAGCGAGGAAGGGAACCGAACATCCCCCATCTCATAAGGATGAGACCTGGTGTAGTGAAATCTCTATTTCACACGCCTATGGCAGAAACTGAAAGGAGAGCACCATTACCTTTATATCTGGAGGTGATAAATATGTGTATGTCTCTAAATATGTGTCAAGTATGTAGATGCCCCATTGAAGTTCCCGGGGGTCTCTGCGGGGACACAGAAAGAAGAATAGGGTTACCGCCTCCTCAGGCATGTCGTAAGAGGCGAACAATGTGAGGTTGTGCATGGTTCTCATCGTGTGATACGAATTGCTACAGAAACTACAGTATCACGTGTTTGAAATAAATAATCTTGGCAAGCAGCTGTTGTTGATGAATAATGCACTGATGTGTGGTAATATGATGGTTCAGGTATTTATGTACGGAGATGATAGAACCACTATGCTTGCCAGTCATGGCAGGTGCTCCATCAATAGTTATATCAATATGTTTGTCATCTGAAAGTTGAAATGTCAATAAGACACAGACATAGGAAAATGCACAAGTCAAATTTTAATAAGACAACAGACATAGGAAACTGCAAAAGTCAAATTTCAATAAGACACAAATATAGGCAACTACAAAAGTCGAATTTTAATAACGCAGCTGGCAGAGAGGATAGTAACGATTAACTCCCGTGGCTAGGCGGTGGGTGCCGTTCGGAAGGTCCTGGTTCGATTCCCGGTAAGCCTATCACTTCTGTTGTTTTTCTGTTGTCTAGTCCTCTACTTCTTTATTTCTCACTGAGTGCCTGATAACATACCTTTGTGTGTTGTTTGTTTATTTATTTACTGTTTACAGGCCTCAGGTTTCCCCTCCTTATATGTTAATACAGATATAAGAAACTGCACAAGTCAAATTTCAATAGGACACAGATATAGAAGGGAGCCGCGGTGCGCAGTGGTTAGTGCACTGGCTTCCTCGCTCGGTGGTCCATGGCTCAAACCCCAGTTGAGGCGGGGATTTTTAGACCGCAAATGGCCCCGGGGTCGACCAAGCCTCATAAACTGGGTACCGTACCAGAGCAACTCTGGGAAGGTTAAGACTGCCGGCGTGGTGCTGACCACATCACCCCTAGTGTGCCGATGGTTAAGAAAATATGGGCCTAACACCATATTCCCAATATGCCTCAATGGGTGTGTAACGGGATACGTTACCTTCTTTACCTTAAAAAAAGTTAGTTGCTTATCCTTTACAGGACGTGGCAATCAACCCCAGCTTTTATTGGCTGTTTTGTGATTTTTCTAGGCAATTTTTTCATTCAGTAGTTTGCCATTGCTTTCTGAACGGTACGGCGCTTATACCATTGTTAAAAATCCACACAAAGCGATCTGCTACCAAACCGCCTGCAGCATCTTTACCCTACAGGTATAGAAAACTGCACAAGTGAAGTTTCAATAAGACACAGGTATAGGCAACTGCGCAAGTCAAATTTTAATAAGACACAGATATAGGCAACTACGAAAGTCGAATTTTAATAAGACACAGATATAGGCAACTACAAAAGTCGAATTTTAATAAGACACAGATATAGGCAACTACACAAGTCAAACACTTTTAAACAATAACAAACATTAATGTATAATAATTAGTCATCACAATAATCATCATCATCATGTTCCTTTCTCTCCCTACGAAGCATGCAACCACTGCTGTAGCTTGTCCTCTTCCAGGAAGCCTGCACCAAAGAAATCCCATGCTCTTGCAGCGGCTGTTGTTGTTTTTTTTTCTAGCAATTTGTTTGACATGATGAGGTTGCTAACCTCATGCACAACCTCATTTAGTCGCCCTGTACTACATGCCCTAGGGCGCAGTATTCATATTCTTTCTTTATCTCACCAGAGACCCAGGCAACTACACGGAACCATAACTTTGAACACCTGATCGCCAGCGCAATGTGGTAACCATCACACCAGCGCGGCTCCAACAGTCTAATAAAGATCTAGTTATACATATGAAGACCTCATTGGACAAACCTTAAATGTCACATTTTTAGAAAAACTGAGTTAGTGCCCTAAGAAAATTAAACATGTTCCAAAGAAGGTATAGAAATTACAATCATATTGGAAAACGCTTTCGTCTCTAAGAAATTGAAGCGTAAAAACAGGCAATCCTTATTAGTGTCATAGCATTTAAAAGTTTAAAATTCAATTTCATTTTTTGACATGCCATGTTTTTCCAATGAGGTCTTCATATTACTAATGTCAAATTATGAATAAATTAAATACTAAACCACGTACCACAAACTGTTATCCTCTTCCCCAATTCAACACCCCCTCCCCCCAACCCCACGGTACTTATAACAAGTATGAAGAGTCTAATATTTTAGGACAATAGAAGAAAAACAACCACATATTGTGGATGAAATCTGTTATAATAATTGGCCTGGAGGGATAACGACATAAACTAATAAAAGAAATTGAAAATACTGTTTAAAGTAATAGGCACTACTAATCCTAAATATAACCCATCAGAGGTTGAACAAGATGTGTTTTAACAATTCTCCAGACCTAAAGTTCTTTTATATTTAGACATGCGCCCTAATATAACCGGCTAGGTTGAACGGGACGCGCCCCGCCAAAACGAGGCAACATGTTATTTTTAAAAAAAAATGTTTCTTCATAGATTCCGAAAACAAATGACACGCTTGATTTGATCGTAAATGGTTTGACCTACTGTTGTGTCTCTCGTTGGACACAAGTTACACAGCTCCTCAACTAATAAAAAAATTTATTTGTAACGCCTCGTAAGAATACTGCTTGCGGGGCTGTGTCAGTAATCTCAGTGCTTTCACCGAATGCTGAGCGATCAGCCTGGCAAGTACTAAGTCTGTTGATTCAAGAATTCGAAATGTCTGATACAAAGTCACCCACTCTTCTTGGAATGACGTATCGTGGCTAACAGATGCTCTCAACCAATGAACTTTTATCTAGATATGCCATCTGTTCAAGAAAACAAACCTCTTGACTCTTCTCTCAGCTAATGGCCTCTTTTAATCTTTCAAAGATGATCACGTTTAATATTTTCCCTGCCACTGATAGTAACAAGGCAGTCCTTGTTCTGGAACCCCCAGGGCAAGAGAGGCAGAGGTAGACCAAGAAGCACATGGAGAAGAGAGCTGAAAACATAGGTGAAAAAGATAAGGAGAACGTGGAAAGAACTTGAGATGATGGCACGTGACAAGAGGACTTGGCATGTGTTTGGTGAAGGCCTATGCTCCTTTGGGAGTGGGGGGTTATGAATGATAGTAACATTATTTCTCTGTAATTTGTGCACTTACGATAAATCTCCCTTCTATGACAGCTTGAACAGATATCCCTACTTCCATTCTGCTAGTATTTTTACCTCTTTCTCTTTCAGACTTTACTAAGTGATTTTATTATGTCCTGTAGATGACTGTTTAAATAGTCTTAAATTCCACAGGGAGTCGTCATCTCTTCGAAACTTTGAAGTTTTATACATGACTTTTATTAGATATTTCAAAGTTAACTTGTACGTCCTTTTCTGCTGGCTCGGTGTCATGAGGATCCTGAGATTTCCTGTATTTGGAAAGTGGGGTAACTGGCCTGTCATTCTAAATCAGGACAGGATCACTCCCCTTCTTTAATGTTGGCAGGAGAAATAAGTAACGCGTCCAGGACTCTCTGTCGCCGTAGGCGGTATCTTTCTTAGAGTTCTTTCAACACGGGTTAAAACCCGGTACTCGGTTTCTGTGAGAAGAGCGGTAAACTTTCCCTGGTCTTTGTCACCAGGGAAAGCCATCGCCTTTCGTGTGTTCACGGGTAGACCCAGTTACGCCACACATGGAGGTCTCTCTCTCTCTCTCTCTCTCTTGTAGCGCGTCCTCCGTGTTTTTGATTCCAGGGAAAGTCTGGGACTCTCTCAGCGTAATAGCCGTCATCCTGTTACACAAATTCTTCTTGTAGCGCATCACCAGGAGACTTCTCCGAGGAAAGTTACGATTTTGGTTTCTGCATTTTTCTGTGCAGGTGTTAACCCACGCTTGGAACACATGTGCCATATTCTGTGTTTATATTGTGTCATCTTCTTTCTCTAAATGCTTTCAGTCCTTGGAACTCCCGCCGTGAGAGTAGAGATGTCTGTGCAGTTTGCCAGCTAAAATTCAGTGTAGGAAATTCTTCACAAATCTCGCAAGAACCGGTAACTCCGACGGAGTTAATGAAACTCTTAACCATAGGCCTGATTTGCCTTCCTGGAAAGGCTGGATTAAGCGGCTACCCTTTTACATTGGGTCATCTTCTATCTCTAAATGCTTCATGTCCTTCGAACTCCCGTCGTGAAGGTAGAGATTTCTGTGCAGTTTGCCAGCTAAAATTCAGTGTAGGAAATTCTTCACAAATCTCGCAAGAACCGGTAACTCCGACGGAGTTAATGAAACTCTGAGCCATCGGCCTGCTTTGCCTTCCTGGAAAGGCTGGATTAAACGGCTACCCTTTTACATTGGGGCGTCTCCACCAACTACAGTTGGTATTTCCCCGACACATTGCTACGGGCTCTTCGGGTGATTTCCCTTTCTGGGAATAATTTGTTTAACGCTACCTGGCAAATTAAGTGGCGTGCCCATGCTTCAAGAGTTACGTCGTCAGTAGTATCAAGCGCTTTCAGAAGAGTGACGGGCCTTAGCAACAATGGATTATTACCCCCAACACATATTAAAACTGAGCGCCTTCAACGCCACCCTTGAGATCCTGGATTTACAGCGTGCTTGTACATTTTGAAGGACTTAGCATTTGTCCCTACAATTCATTCCAGTGAGGGAATTATAGTGGGGTTGGTTCCAAGGATTTGCAGCAGCTCAGGGAAAGGATAGTGTGAAAATCTTTCCAGTCTGCGACCCGCCAACAAGCTGTAATTTCAAGCGGAATATACAAGTGTGCCAACGAAGAAGGACTTTTGGGGAAAGTGCACTCAGAAAAGTGCTTAGGAGGGGGAGAGTTTGTAATAACTGTGGGACAGGGACATTATGGTGAAGGTTTTAGCTGTGTTGCTGACAAGAAGTCAGCGAGAATATTTGTTGTGTGTGTGTGGGGACTTCTTTATTTCAGGGTTCCCTGCAGAAGATTAGTATAACATCTACCCAATATTAGTGAGCGTTGGAAATCTATGTTGATTTATCTTTTGATTCCTGTTATTACTAATCTTTGTGGTCTCTCAAATTGATACATACATTTTTAATGTTTGATATTGGTGATTGGATATTTCTTGCTTTGCCCTAGTTTTTGTTTGTTAATAAATTAGACAATCAAACCAGCGGATCAGACCCTTTTCTACATGTACTCGTACCTGTCACTATCTGTACTTGTACTTGATTGTTTGTGGAGTCACTAACGTGTACTAAACCTTACTCCAAAAAGAGAGAGGCGGAGTTGAAAGTAGCTTAGAAACATTGTCACTGAGTGGCAGGAGGGGAGAGTCAGTATTTGATCTTTCACTCCTGATAGCTATAATTCACTCCATCCACATTCAACACCACTTTGTCTTTTCTCATACTATCAGACTTTTTGTCTTGTCTCAGGAAGATATTGAAATGAGAGGTTTCGCGGTTTGCATGCCGGTTTGTATTTTAATATCTCTTTATCCTCGTGATGGCCTAGTTACGATAACATATTTTATAGACCGTTTTCGAAATGTATAAATATCAGAACAGTTACAGTCCCAGATCCGGAATATCTGTCTTTACCTGTATATCATTCTATCAGCTATTCAACTTGAATCAGGACACACGAGAAAGAGTATGCGTCAAAGGTTTGTACGAGTTCACGAATGGCTGATAAGCATGTTCCTGAGAAGTGGATGTAATATTTGTTTGAAAACATACCAAAGTTTTAAATGGAATCAATGAAAGTCTTCTTTCATGCGTCATGACAACTAGCGTTGTCTCTCCACAACTTTCTGTTCCTGGCACTGTTTAACATTACTGTCTTTGACATATTTCTATACAGTGATGTTAAAACTGTCCAGCCAGCATTTTCTCGTCCTATTAATGTTTTATTTTTCGACCAATGTTGCCTAATGTCACAGTGCACTCCTACGATCTTCTTGTTTGCTTACTGACAGCCCATGATATGTTCTTATAAAACAGGATCGGCTCTGTGTCACACTGAACAATCCCTCCTTATTTTCATCGACAAAGATCTTGTGGATAGATACTAATTGGGCCCTGCGTGGTTCCCGGGGGGTCTCAGAAAAGACAAAGAAAGAATAGAACTACCACAACCTCAGGCATATCGAGCAAGGCGACTAACATGAGCTGGTGTCTGGGGCTGGCAGACATATCATGTCAAACAAGGTGACTAACATGAGCTGGTGTCTGGGGCTGGCAGACATATCATGTCAAACAAGGTGGCTAACATGAGCTGGTGTCTGGGGCTGGCAGACATATCATGTCAAACAAGGTGGCTAACATGAGCTGGTGCCTGGAGTTGGCAGACATATCATGTCAAACAAGGTGGCTAACATGAGCTGGTGCCTGGAGTTGGCAGACATATCATGTCAAACAAGGTGGCTAACATGAGCTGGTGCCTGGAGTTGGCAGACATATCATGTCAAACAAGGTGGCTAACATGAGCTGGTGCCTGGAGTTGGCAGACATATCATGTCAAACAAGGCGACTAACATGAGCTGGTGTCTGGGGCTGGCAGACATATCATGTCAAACAAGGTGGCTAACATGAGCTGGTGCCTGGAGTTGGCAGACATATCATGTCAAACAAGGTGACTAACATGAGCTGGTGCCTGGAGTTGGCATACATATCATGTCAACAAATTGCCACACAAACTATTGTTACAAGAGAATGTGAGTGCTTGGTGCAGGCTTCCTGTAAATGGTGACGCCTTGCTCCGTAAGGAGCGCAACAGAAAATTAATGATACTAACTAGGGAGTAGATCCTACATTCCTTAGTCTATAGACTGTAGTATAAAGAACATACTACATCGAGCATAAGACATCAACTTAACAAAAAATAATAATAACAGAAACATGTATGCACTACCATTGACTTCTACGTTGGACAGTCCTGCTGGAGCTGACGTGAAGTCGGTTGTTCTAGAATAAGATAACCAGAACTGGATGACAATAAGCAGAACAATCTTAAGATGGAAACGTGAATGGTTTGACTGAAATGATTGCTTATGTAAAACTTCTACTGCCCAAAAATAAGGTCCAAAATTATCTGCTTAATCTTTCACTTTGAGCTTGTACATCTCATTTCAGTTATTGTTAACGACTCACACATTCAGAGTTACTCCGATCTGCTTGCACTTAAAAAGTCACACGAGCGTGATGCCGCTATATTTGCATTAGTTGTTCACAGCTGACGGCAAAATGTGTCGTTTATCTTCCACTTTAGCGGAAAGCTGATATTTCACCGACGTTTGAATCTGCATAAGTATAAATATTCAGGCCCGGAAAATAGACGCTGGCCTAAAGTAAATAAAAGGTGGTCTCAAAGCAGATGCTGCCGCCGTAAAAAAATAAGGCGGGGTTTGAAGTGTTAGAGAATCACTATATTATGTCCAGCTTTATTATGTAGATTGACTAGTTCCCTTCTTCGTCGCCTTTCCCTTCTCGAACTCAAGAAAAGTATGGTATCAATTTACAACTGGGAAGGCAGGGGCGTGACGCTGCCAGGTTTAGAACCTGAAACCCGTAATTTAGCCCTGACAGGCAAGCGCTCTATTCAACTATTTTGTCAGTGGGATTCTCCTAAAGAAAATAAAATACGTAAAATCAAACTCGAGTACAGAATTTGCAAATAAGAAAAAAAAAAAAAAAAAAAAAAAAATCAAAGAATGCCTGTACTAACGAACAGGAACACAAACACACCGAGGGCCCACATCAGTAGGGGGCCGATGAAAGGTAACATATGAATGAATTAAATTATCAGTTTAACTGCATTATGTCCACATATCCTACAGATGCCCCTGACCCCATCATCAGAACTGACATGCTAAGGACTCCAGAAGGAACTTGAAAGCGAGGCCAGCCTGAAGCTATCTGACGGAGAACTGTGGAGGAAGATATACCAAGCATGAACCAGAGCTGGGCACCAGACGAAGGAGGGCTGCCGACCGACCAAAGTGGTGACTGTTGCTGCCCTACAAGACGCCACCAGGCGTGATGATCACTGATTGCTTTGTCAGTCAGCGGCCAAGGACCAAAGAAGAAGATTCTACATATGTACTGTATGAACAATTCTCTGCTACAAATTCCTCGTTCGTAAACCCGTAACAAAAGTGGTCTGTCAGGGACCACTTATCGTGGAGAACACTCCACTGGTTACACCACTGCAGTGTGGATTTGTAATAATAAATAAAGGCTCGTTCTTTCAAGGGTACCACCACACAACAATGGCTGACATAAGAAATAACACCTTCAACAGGTACTTCCCTTTAATTATTTACACACACAATAAGGCCTCACACGGCCAATCAACGCATCACATACAATAATGAAAAACCACTGTAAACTTGCCTAAGCAGCTTAATCTATCAGCATCATACATGAAGGTTCGACTTACAACAAGAACACTGTAATGAATATCGCTCACCTGAGCTGCAAAACAGTGACAATGACACACTCACATCATTGACATATTATTAAACTACGGCCTGTAGAAATTACAACCTAGACCCTTCACTACTCTAGAATTACAACGTAAATATCAACCAGGACCGAAATATGGCAAGCACTCAGTTAATAGTCCATAATCTGAACCACACAGCAATCTCGCTGGCAAAAGGGAAATAAGCGTCCTTCCTGGACGAAGGCTAGTTTTTGACTACTATCACAGCGCTATTTCGCAGTGCATCTTAGGTATTGTGTTCGGCTTAAAGTCAGCCAGGCGAGGCCGGGGCTAGCCGAACTGGTGGGTCAGGTGACTACCGGAAGTCGGCAAATAAGGCGCAAATTTGGGCAGTGAGAAACTAGCCTGCGTCCAGAGAGTACGGACATTTTCCCTTTGCCAGCAAGATTGCTGTGTGGTTCATATTGTGGACTGTTAATTGAGTGCTTGCTATATTTCGGATCTGGTGGATAAGTACGTTGTAATGCTAGAGCAGTGTATTGTCTAGTTCATATTATCTACAGGCCGTAGTTTGATAAAAGATAGATGATTTTTCAGTGTGTCATTTCCATAGTTTTGCCGCTCAAGTGAGCGATATTCATTGCAGTGGTTTTCAGTGTAAGGCGTACTGTCGTGTATGATGCTGATAGATTAAGCTGCTAAGGCAAGGTTACAGTGGCATTTCATTATTGTATTTGATGCGTTTATTGGCCGTGTGGGGCCTTATTGTATTGTGCATATTATTAAAGGGAAGTTCCTGTTAAAGGTGTTCATTTCTATTATCAGCCATTGTTGTGTGGTATACTCTTGGAAGAACGAGCCTTTAGTTATTATTACAAATCCACATTGCAGTGGTAGAACCAGGGGAGTATTCTCCGCGAGAACTGGTCTTGACAACTACCCAACTTTGCGCCTTTTTCTCCCGACTTCCGGTAGCCACATGACCCACCGGTTCGGCTAACCTTGGCCTTACCGAGTGACCTATCGCCGACCACAATACCTAAGATGCACTGCGAAATAGCACTGTGACATGGTCATTGAAGACTTTATTTAATATTTGCTTTGACAGTTGTCTATCTTGTACCAATATCAGTCTCCGCATTGCGTTGTTTTTTTTTTTTTATAAATGTGAATATTGTTTGCTCCGTGGAGGCTTCTTTGCCTTGTTAATAAGAAAACGTGGGGAACTATACTTAGACTGTTATAAACCGTGGGGTTAAGGCAAAGACGTAAGTCTTAGGTAGGTATACATAAATTCCCTATGTTATAACAGTGAAGTCTTTATTAGGAACGAACGAATAAAAATAGCAAAGAACATAACGTGAGAATTAATGTAGATGCATTTTAAAATATTTAAATTTACAAAAAAATTATACGAGCCGTTTAAAAAAAAAACAGAACATGCTGCTCTTACTCCGGCAACATCTCTCTCCCCCCTTTTTTTTAAAATCAGAGAAAGTCCTTTTTAAACACATTGATGTACAATTCATATTAACAATAATTACAAAAGTATAGTCGATCATATGTTACCGGCGCCTGAAAGATAAGCACATAACAATAATAATAATCATAATAACAATAATAATAACAATAACAATAATAATGCTTGTTCTGGAATCCCCAGGTTAAGAGAGGAAGGGGGAGTTCGAAAAACACAAGCAGACGAGAACTGGGAGACAGAAATGAAAGGGATAAACAAGGCACGGAAAGATTTTCAGCAGACGGCACGTGACACGAAAACATGGCATGAGTTTGTTGAACGTCTGCTCGCCCTGGGGAGTTCAGGGGTATGAATGACAAGACTGTAATACGAGATATACAGAATGTATGTAATGATGTAGTGGCATTACAGTAACTTGACCTTTGCAGCAAGACTGATATTGAGGTACCACATATGACATTACAGTTTTGACTTAGATGGGGAAGATTGACTGAAGTCTTTATGTAGCAAATATATCTCGCGCCGTTTTACAACAGGAGCCGGGGAGTAAGGGTTGCTATAGGTCTCATTAAAAAAAAAGAGAAATGCCTGCATCCAAGCCAACCGTACCTTCACGCGTGGTCCAGTTCTTGGACCCGGTGCTCCCTGTTTCTACCAACACGGATATGGCGAATGGCGAGTATCTGGCGCCAACAAACCAGACACCCAGAGTCTACTGGGGTAAAACACTAGGCTATGGGGGAGGTAACACTACAGAAACCTCTGGCAGAGCAAGTCCTCCATCAGATGCGGCCAATGATGGGTTCACCAGCGCGTGGACACGTCCCGATCCCCATCGAGACTTGCCCGGGGAGCCCACCCCGGCTCAAAAAGCAGAGAATGTCACTCTCCAAACCTCCGATGTCTTGCGGGCAGTGTTAGGATGTGCAAGAACATGGATAGGAAGACTCCACAACTTCACTACTGAAGACATGCCCCCGACGACCGTTCCCTCAATTGGCTGTGTGTGGTGTACCCGGAAACGGGGCCTCCCAGAACTGAGGCACAGTTAAGTCCCCGAAGTCGCTTATTGGTGCAGAGTTGAGAGAGATGGCTGAGCGAAATGCAAACAACAACACAAATTGGATCAGCATCACAATCCCTCCTGTGGTGCAGCATGTTGAGAACCCAGCATTGCACATTAAGCTTGGGGGAATCACATGGGCACCAGACTTAATACTGGCTCTTGACTAGATGGCCGCATGCAGGAGATTTCTACAATGGAGAGATGGCAGGTGGTGGGTATCTGGAAGTGGCTCTGTGCAGGACGTGAGGATTCCTTGGGAGAGCCCAGAACCAGAGCACAGCATTGTGCAAGCTCTGCATAGTTGGAGATCCCCCCTGGATGATGGGGAATGCACAGTATGCCACCCCACCTATCCCCAACTGCTAACTTAGAACCAGAAGTGGGGTCCTCTGGATGCGTGCCAGGCCAGGATAAAATGCCTGGGAAAGAGACTGGAGCTCAGAACTCCCCAACTCAAAGTTGCAAGATGGCAGAAAAGCAACGGAAAAGACAGGTCTATTTTGAAGATAATGCAACCATATTTTTACCATACGAGCTCGGACGCCGTCTCGGTAAACAGGTCCGCGCAGAGCAGTGACACCCCAGGCTGCTTGCGAATAGTCTACTACTGGGAACATAAACATTAGGGATGAGCCCACTCTCCCGTTGAAGAGGTGCTGAAGTCGTCGATACTGGGCCAGAAGGCGCACCGGAAGCCACAGTATCACGCAACTCGCTTTTTTCTATGGATGAGTACAACAGGAGCCGAAATTGTCATTTTGTTTCATGCCCTACAATATAAGAATAATAGAATATAAACCTTAAAAAACATGGGCTGAGAATCTCATAGACAAACTATATGCACCGCTAGTATTTTTGTTTCCAACTTTTGATGTTAATTAATGTCACTGTGTTCTGAAAGCAGGGCCGGACTGAGCATCGGGCCTTCCAGGTACTGCCCGAGAGCTCACAGAATTACAGGGTTTCATACTCCCATAACGTCTCCACGTGGAATCAATAATCAGGGGTCAATGACCATTTTTACCCAGGGCCCGATCATTGTCTGAAGGAGTTCGCCTTAGAATCAGAAAGAGACGGTACGCTTTCAATGAGAATGTTAAGATAATAACAGAGTTATATCACATTGTGACAACAGATTAAACTACTAGGAACAAATGATACAGAGGACGACAAAGACAAAAAATGCCAGATAAATAACACATTTGACAACGAACACTAAGGATAGAAAGTTTTCCAAAGATTTGATAGCCCACGCCAGCCGTACATAATAAACGGAAAAGGAAAGTGGTAAGCAGTCATAAAACAAGAAAGAAAGAATAAAATTAAGAATTAAAAGAAAGAAAGAAACTTTTAATAGTAGTAATAAAACATCCCAAGATTCGATACAGGCGCATACGGCTGACGCCCCCGCCTCGCTGCCAGCGTGACCGTGTTAACTCGGACAACCACCCAAGCAACTCGGTATTTAGATATTGTTGTTGTTTAACTAGGGCTGCTGAGCTTCTCTCTCTTTTTCCACCAATACCAAGTTGAAGACTCTTTGGTATTATCTACACTGTAGATCTAGGCTTTACTTGCGTCTTTCTCCCATTCCCGAAACATGTTGAGTTGAAGTAATGAGCTCCAGTTTGGCTGACAATTAAAGGATCATCACATTTGGTCCCAAGCTAGAAGGAAGAAGGGCGTGGCTGTTGCGGGGCTTTATACGATTCACTTCTTTTATTGTTGTTGCGGCCCCGTCTTCTATTTCAGTGGTCGTTGTGGAAAGCCACCGTTCTCATTGATTCAATAAGCTTCGTAGTTCTGGTCATTTGATTCATTAATTCTTGATCGTGCTATTGTTGGAATAGTTACGCGAATGTGAGTTAATACTTTCTGTCTGTCACAAGGTTTGAACTCAGTATCATAATTGTTGAATTTGTAACTTCAATGAACGTGATAAGTCTCTTCTCGAGTCCACACAATTTTTAATATACATTTCAAACAGTAGACAGTCCATGGAGGTTGATTATGAAAACATTATATATTAGAATTGAATCATACATCATAAATGCTATCCATGCATTATAGTCCTGGTCCAATAATATGCAACACTATAGTCAGAACGTCGTAACTGTATGTACGCACGGTTGGGACATCCAACGGCCGACAATGAGATTAGACGTCTGGCGATATAAAACGAATGTGGACCATAATTTCATCCTTCCTTGACTTTAGTTAAAATTACTAACCTCGATACATTCCTCTCTTCATAAGAATATCGGACTGACCCATGTCCGTACTGCAATAACATATGTGCGGCAATATCATGCCTACCACTGGAAGGATTATAGGACACGTCTTATCCGTTTGACGGTCATCTAAGAAAAGGGTGTGGTAACCTAGTCACGGTGCGTGACATACCAACGCATACACGTCATAATCAATCGTGTGTATCGCGTACACTAACTAACAATTATTTACATTATATTAAACGTAGTCACCTATTAATCTTATGCTGTTAACCTCTAGCAGACCATGCCAATAAAATACCTTAACAGTGGCATACTGGGCATTCCCCGCCATCCCAGAGGGGGCTCTCCAAATATGGAAAAAAGGGTAACGGTAGTCCCATAGCAGACATTGCCGTAGAGGAGTGGAAGTGTTAGAGTTATTACTGTTATTCAGAATCAATCTCATTGCACTCCAGGCAAACCCATAGGTGCTCAGTCTCCCTCAGCAAACGTCGAAGAGTATGAATGCTAATTGTACCTGTAACACGCTGGTTGTACATACGACAGATGCACCCTCTCTCACGTCCATCTCTGCTAGTCCAACGTTTGTTGCTTCATCCATTGCAGTGTCATTATCTAGCAGGCGATTATTAATTGCCCTTAGGATATCTCCCTTATCCATGTCCAGTGTTCCCATTATGGGTGCTCTCGATGCCAGTATGTCAGCTCTCTCACTGCCACGTACCACTGCATGACCAGGACAGTAGATCCACACCAGTTCTTGAAAACTGTCACACCTCCAAGCTTAGTGTGCAATGCTGGGTTCTCAGCATGTTTCACCACAGGGGGAATCCCTGGACGTGTATGGATGATTTCAAGAGTCAATGAGGGTGTAATTAGCCTCATAGACAAAAGTTCATATCCACATCTGAATACTGTAGCATTGTGCTTAACTGGTGGTCATATAAGGATGATTCAAGATATGCCTCCATGCATAAATTAAACTAAAGAACTATAGATAACCATCTCGATGTACTTAGTTGGTGGACAGTCGTAATATGGTCACTCTTGCAGCGAGGCGGTGTCATAACTCGCATGGGCCTGGATCAAAATTCTAATATTTTTTCTGTTGTCTATAATCCTCCTTCGCTCTCCCACATTACGTCCATAATCCTCCTTCGCTGTAGTGGATTTGATGGTACTGTATGGTTGTGATATTACCTAGTGTGATGCATGAGGTCAGCTGTGAAGGCTCCTGAGATAAATGTAGCTGTGAATTTACAGAAGGCCCTTCTTGCTACCACTTACGACCTCACACATATCTTTTTTACTAATGAATGTGGCTACGTTAAAATCTAGGGTACTAATATGTAATGTGTTGTGGTAGATTACATACACACACACACACAGATATTTAATAAGTCTAATAATATTAATAACATTTATAATACACTGAACTAACTCAAGCTGTTTAAATTTTTGATATTAAATTTTCTTTAAGTTTATTTGTTCTGAATCAAGGTTTTATTTTGGTCAGAACATATGAAAAATTTTGAAATTATGAATGAAATGCATGAATATATGTCATAATAAAATAGAAAATGTGAACATATGTATTTCAAATGACTGGTTAATAGTAATTATCTTAAGATAGTCCCAGGAGAACTTATTTCTAGATATGCTGTTGGGGTGATATCATCACTCCCTGTCTATGACTACCAAACATTGTCCCTTCACTGATGGGAGTAATACAAGTTTTATTTCCCAAAATTTTTGTGGGTTCTAGTGATGGTAATATAGTTGGTGTGTTAGTTAGTAAATAAGTTGGTGAAGGTCCAGCAGGCCAGACGCTCACGTATCTTGACTGAGTAGTTCTGGTGCTGGAATCTGGTGGCCCCACCTCTCCGTGCTTGGGGGCAATATAAGGCTGCTCTGACAAAATACTAGACTGCACTGGTCCACACTTGTATATATCAACACAGCATTTGACACCACTTTGGTGCCAAACAGAAACTCACACTTCTGCAACAAAAGTATTGGGTCATGTGTCAGAACTCTACCTCCTGAGCCACTTCTGCACACAACACTACACAACAACACCACATAGACGGGGTCAGATCTCTCTGACCATACAGCACATCTTACCAAGTTGGTTTCACATAGTACTAGTTCCCCAAGACTACATATTCTGAAATATGTTCATTAGCTTCCTGCTATTGAATAAGATAGGTGATATGTTCCACTGATCTCAACACTTGATCCACCCTTCATAATCCTTGCTGGCGTTTATGTATTTTGTTTGTCTCTAGACCCTGAACTTGGGCTGGGGATCTAGAGCGAATCCTTACTTGTTGTAAGGGATAGATTTTGATATGGCAGTATCAAATCACTCGAAACATTAAACAATATTAAAATATACAAAGAAATGCTTTCAGTCTTACCAGAATTATGAATAGAGAACACAGTTATATTCTAGCAAAACTCAGCTGAGCTGCTGGCTCTAGTATGGCGTCCCTCTAAATATTGCAATTAGCTTCTGGGAACTACACCACTGAAGAATTACTGTGTCTACTACTACTGGACAATTTATGTTGAATGGCAAAAATGCGCGTCTGTGCGCCGATAATATGATTATTTGTGGCCAATCACCGACTTTCCCCCTTTCAAATTTCAAACCTCCTACCAAAAGTCAATTCAGTCATACCTCAGTCAAGTATGTATTATTGTCTGTTGGTCCGTCTGTCTCTACTTGCTTTTTCATAAAAAAAACACGCTTGGTTCTACATGCCTTTCTACACGAATCGGTCTCTAGAGTTATTTTTAGCCACAATTTTCCACTATTTCCCCCTCTCTTTCATTCCAACTAGATTTTAGCACTTGAGTCTCAAGGCCGCAATTTTGAAAATTAGTGACATTTTTTTTTTTTCAGTGCAGTCGCTCGTCTGTTATGAACAACACAGTCTTTTGTCAATATCTTCATTATTATCTATCCGTCTGTATAAATGAAAGCATATTATTTCTCTGCTCAAGATGGGCTATCAGACTAGCTAGGTTTTATATTCCTAACATTATTATTAAGAAAAAGTTACTTTGACAAGGTTAGTTGTTTTTTTGAAATATGTTCGAGCATTTTCTGTAATGCGTTTGCCGCTGAATTCAAATAAAAGGACTAAGTATCGTAAAAGCGTCTAAGAAATGACTGTTGCGTATAATAGCTAAGGTCCCTTTTGTCCATTTCTTTACATTGTGTCAACTTGGGGACGTGAATTTTTTTCCTTTCGCCACCAATTGCGTCTTTTTAGCCTTGCTAGTTTCAAGCACGTGTTCAGTCATATTTTTTCTTTTTGATCTCCGTTCCCTCCCGTCTCCAAGGGTAAACGTTTTGTCTGTGCGTCTAACAAGTTAGTTTCCATGGCGGGTAGTGAACCGCGGCATGGGCGATCATGTCTTCTAGTAGCTTACGCATTATTTTTATCCCTACATTTTATCTTTGGAGATATTTTAACGTTGCATCACGGTTAAATTTATCACATTCGCTCTCCCTTACATCTATAATCCTCCTTCGCTCTCCCTTACATCTATAATCCTCCTTCGCTCTCCCTTACGTCTATAATCCTCATTCGTTCTCCCTTTCTCACCAGCAATATCATTTTCGTTATTTATTGACGATTCGCAGTCTCCGTGTTTTCTTTCTAATTTACTTCTGAATTTATATGACAGGAGGCACGGTTGTTGACGAAGAAAAAGAAATATTTGACGAAGCAGAAGCAGCAGATAAGAGGTAGATTAACGAGACAGAAGAAGCTATTATTTTCGCTGTTGCCATTGGAAATTGTGTTGTTGTTATTGTTGTATAGAATATCATCACTGTTGTCGGTAGTGCAGTCACCCAGAAAATACCAAAAAACTTTTCCATATCTGATTCGTATTTTTTTTTATTTTCCGGCTGTTTCTATCAAATGTTATCGCTGTTTGTAACACTTCCTGTTTTTGGAGAGCCATTTCATCGTTTAGTTTAGACTTTCTGCTTTTATATCCTTCTATCGCACTGGGTCATTCTATTTTATTATTTTATAATATAAAAATTTTTGAATTTTTGTTGCTGGCTTCTTAGCGTTGATATATCTTTTTTGTTCAGTATGTTTACCTGCATATTTAGTGTCAGAATGGGAGATGATTGGCTACCACGACAAATATGGGAAACCAACAGCCAGGGATCCAGACCTCCAGGACGTCTCAAAGTTCGCTAGGAGGACAAAATTAGACAAAATCTCTAGGAAAACATTAGACAATCTCTAAAGGACCGAGGACTAGATTGGAACCAGGCCAGGGGGAAGACAGCCGATAGGATAATATGACGCTCTCTTTGGCAAACCTCTACACCCCAAGGTAGAAGAGGAATGGCTAAGTAAGTGTGACACACAACTTAGCCGTCCCTGAATTTGTTAGATGATGGTAAGAACCCTCTCATAACATCGGTACCCCTGAAGTGTTGGATGATATGGTACGACCCTTCGTAACGACCCCTTCGGATAGCATCAGTGCCCCCGAATATTTTGGTAACTTTTCGTCAAACGGGATTTTTTTTTCACCTGGACTCATTAGCTATGCAACCTTTCCACGCACATGGTCAACACGTTTGCTGATTAATATGTGGACAGTTTGTCTACCGTTCATTCTGGTCATCGCATTGATTTAAGGAGAGGTTAAATCACGCCCACGAATATCTCTTGAGCAATTATATGCAGTTATTTTCATTAACTTGGCCAGTGGGTGGGGTGTGGGGGGGGGGGGGGCCAGTGGGGGGGGGGGGGGGGGGGGGGGGGGGGGGGGGGGGGGGGGGGGGGGGGGGGGGGGGGGGGGGCGCGTTGCCAGCATCAAACGATAGTAGCGACCACGATCAAAGACACGGAAGAGATCTCAGGAAAGACTAGCGGGTGATAAGGGTGGATTTGAGCTGAAATGATAACTTGCCACCCCTATCGACACCTGGTATTAAAGTGCAAGATGTAGGTGTCTTCTCTGATTTAGAATGTTGCTGTGTGTGTTGCAGTAGAACAGTTCACAGGGTACACCACAGGCAACATGACGTGTAGAGTCATAGAAATGGTAACTTCGCTTTAGTTTTATACCATTTATTGCACGCCACAAAACAGTCATGATATTTATGTCATCATCAGCACAGTATAACGAATGCAGCATTCAAAATCATATTAACTGATAGTCATGTAGGATTCAATACTCCATAGTTGTATGGTAAACAGATATCATAAAGTTCTGGTTCGTGAAGCTTTATAAATAATACATATAACTTCTGCAACAGTGTCAGCTGCAGATCTTCAATGTTCATAGACAATAATAATTATTCCCTTCCTGATGCTAGCAGATCAGATGTATACAATAAGTCCGTTTACTGTCTGCACGTGAATAGCATACATGGATTACAGGTCAGCTCGACCTTTATAACCTTCCTAAGTCTAACCATCTGACTTGGACGTGATCTCTGATATAACGAATCCTGGAACACAGACAATAGTCTTGTTGGTCTAGAGCGACCCATATATATATAACTAGTTCAGGTATAAAGATACCGGTGACTTAATCCTAGTCAAAGTACCTCTCCATTTTGAATCACACAGGCGAGCAAAAAGGCGACAAAATGACGAACCTCTAGATGATAGCATAAAGTTCGATACAAGAGGAATTACCTTATTTCGGAAAATCAACCATGAACATATGCCTCCAGGCAGGCTTGAATAATACTGGGAAATAGTCTAGTTAGCTAACTAACTCACAAAGACAATGTATTTCCCTCAGAAAATCACAAGACGCAGGTCGCGTCTGCTCGCTACTCAGACCATTTCTAAACTCCCCGAGCTGGGCGGAACAACAAACGAAAACCAAGTCGAGACATGCGCAGAGCGACAATCTCTGAGTCGCCGTTCACAATAAGACGATTCTAAGAACATTCGAGATAAAAGTCTTACACAGTCGCGCCTTTTATGGTCATGAACAGAAGCGTTAAGAAAGGTTTCAGGCATCTACAACAGTTGACTGATACTACCAAATAAGGAGATATGGTCACGCTTCGTTCAAGAAATTATAGACCGAACGTGTCTCTATACAAGAGAAGGCAAACTCCTAAAAAATTGTAGTCTCGATAACTCGGATTATGTCCCTTTGACTGTAAAAAACATAATACACACTTCAGTCAAAAAAATGATCATACATACGAAAAATGATCATACAAAGGCTTTGAAAAAAGTAATTATTTGTGCGTAACATTACCGCACCCTCCCGGGAAAAAAAAAAATGAAACATTTTTTTTTTTTAAAATCCTGGAGCCGGAAAAATCTAGGCTCCTAACGCACGTATGATGCGCGGATATATACCTAACAAATTAGCTCAACGCATGGAGCGACACTGAGATCATATCTCAGATCCTTAGAGAAAAAATTTATCTAAGTATACGCTTATATATTCCAGGAAGGTGCCACCAACACACGCCACAATGATGGCAACATCATAATGAAAATCAAATTATTCTCATACCAATATATGAAATTAAATATATTATTATGATATCATACAATGTGTTGTGCAAACAGCGGTGTAATATATTAATATACCGCACTATTTTATTACATTATATAAAGCAACAGTAATTAATAAGTAATACATGTGTTGATCTTCGTTGACATAAAACATTTAATAGAAGAAGATGTGGACATCATCCGCTCCCAATCTAGGACAGGACTTGATATCCTCAAAGTTCCACAATGGACACAATCTCGCATCTTCAATGATGTGCTGCGAAAATATCAATAACACAAATCTTAAAGACAACTGGTAAATCTCTTAATACAATTATGCAAATATATTATTTAAATGTGGCCGAGTGATCTTTTGGCCCGTATATCACTAACTAAGCCTTCTTAGATAATTACATGGTACAATGTTATAAATTCCCCTCAAAAAAGTGAGAAAAAAAAATCTACTAACATGTCATTATAACATTGGACTGTATATCAGGAAATATATATATATATATGACAGAAGAATCATGTGGAATCGTGTGGGCATCTGGACAGAATGTCTGCCATTACATTATCCGAACCACGGATAGCTCGAACCGAGAAATGAAATGGTTGAAGAGCTATGGCATAACGAGTGGACCTCGAGCTCTTCAAGTTTTTGCTCTGAATAGCAGTAAGCGCTTTCTGGTCGGTTTCCACAATGAAATGTGCGCCTAGAAGAAATCTTTGTAACTTCAGAATAGACCATACCATAGCCAATAACTCACGGTCTAAAACCGAGTAATTCTTTTCTGCAGCATTTAATTTCCTAGAGATATACATCACCGGATGCAGAGTATCAGAATACTCCTGCATTAGTGCCGCCCCAATCCCAGTTGACGAGGCGTCACTTCGAAGAACAAAAGTCTTCTCAATAGTAGGTAACCTAAGAATAGGTGGAGATGAAAATAGGGCTTTAACCTGGTCCAATGAGGATTGACATTCTTTAGACCAGCGGATCAGATTAGGCGACCCTTTCTTCAATAAAGTAGAAAGCGGTGCCATAATGGAGGACAGATTCGGAATGAATCGTCCGTAGAATTGGATCAAACCTAATAGACTCCTTACTTGTTTCTTCGTCTTAGGGACCGAAATGTTAAGTATTTTTGAAACATTGTGGTCCTCTGTCTTTAAAAGACCACGACCAACACGATGACCTAGGAAAGAAATCTCACTAAATCCTATAAAGGCTTTAGAGGGTTTTGCAGTCAAGTTATACTCGCGAAGAGTGGACAGTAATTCGTATAAACCCAAATAGTGATCTTCCCAGGAATCACTGAATAGACAGATATCATCTAGGTATGCTATGACATCTGTACGATATGCGAGAATTCGCCGCATCATGCGTACGAATGTAGCAGGGGCGTTCATAAGACCAAAAGGCATGAAATTCCATTGGAATAAACCCCTGGGTGTAGAAAAAGCTGTAAAAGGTTTGGCACGTTCGGTTAGAGGAACTTGCCAATAACCTTTAGACAAATCTAGTTTGGTAAAGAATCTAGAATTAGAAAGTTTATTGAGTAGCTCTTCTAATGAAGGCATAGGTTCAGCATCGAACTTCGTAACTTGGTTCAATTTGCGATAATCTACGCAAATGCGAATGTTATTATCCTTCTTTCGAACAATAACCATAGACGAAGAGTATGCTGAAGTGGATGGTTCAATGATTTCCAAACGTATCATTTCATCCAATTCTTTTTCGACTTGAGACTGGAAATGGATAGGTATTGGATAGGGTCTGACTCTGATAGGATTATGATCAGTTAGCACAATGTCATGTTCAATGACATGTGTGTGTCCCGGGATGTCTGTAAGAACATCCTGAAATGTTTGCAACATCGAAGAAACTTGTCGATGTTCCTCAGCGGAAAGATTTGGAGAAACGGTCACGTTTTTCCAAGATTCCGTAGAATAAAGTGGGACCATAGAAAGAGGAAGATTGACATCAGAAAAAGTAGTTTCCTCATCCTGTATAACTGACAGCGATGAGTACTGACCATGAGGTACTTGAGAATTGTCCGTTGCCTGGAAAATAGGCTGCAAATAGTCAGGTCTTTCATAAAAATTCCGTGAGCATATTTATGTGGAAAGTTTTATGCTTTCCATCAATATCGACAACATAGTCGACATCAGAAATTTTGGAGACTATTGCATATGGACCTTTCCATGCAATTAGAAGTCTGTTCTCCCTTGAAGGAAGTAGAACGAGAGCTTTGTCACCTGGACAAAGTTGTCGTAGACATCTATTCTTATTTGCAAACTGCCTTGCCTTTTCTTTAGCAAATTCGGAAGACGAAGTTGCTAGTTTGCATGCCTCGATGATCTTTTGCCTAAGAGCAATGACGTACTCATAAGAAGATTGAGTTTCATCGCTAATATTATCGGCAGTGATTAGATCGTGAAGTAAAGACATAGGGCCGCGCGGTTGCGCGCCAAAGACAAGTTCAAAAGGGGAAAACCCCGTATGTTCATTGGGGACCTCTCTATACGCAAAGAGAGCCGCGGGTAAGACCCTGTCCCAATCCTGAGGATGATCCTCAGTTATCTTACCAAGTAAAGTTTTCAGAGTCCTATTTAAACGTTCGACCAACCCATTAGACATTGGGTGATAGATACTGCTGAGAGACCTTTTAATGTGTAGCATAGACATTACCTGTGACATAGTGTCTGATATAAGTTGAGTGCCATGGTCTGACAATATTTCTCCGGGAAAACCCAAGCGAGAAAATATCAGCCAAAGAGCGTCTGCGATGTCAGCAGTTGAGATGCTCTTGAGAGGTATTGCCTCTGGCCAACGTGTGCACATATCGACACATGTAAGGATAAATTGATGTCCTCTAGCCGACTTAATTCTAAAAGGACCGATAATATCTATTGCCATTTTTTGAAAAGGGCGAATAGGAATGTCAGCAGCCTGGATAGGCGCAGCATGTCGTGGTCCTTTAGATTTGACCTCCTGACATACTTTGCAAGAGCGACAGTACATTCGTATGTCCTTGCTCACAAATGGCCAAAAGAAAGCCGCAAGAACTCTCGACTTTGTACGGGAAAAACCCATATGTCCAGCACATTGCGAGTCATGAGCATGTTGCAATATTTGCAATCTCATGCTCTTGGGCACAAGAATTTGTGAATGAGTGGACGTAGTCGAGTCTTGTACCATACGTACAAGTACGCCGTTCTTCATAGAAATCCAAGATTTTCTATTAGTATTTTGATTAGGATCACCTTTTTTTTGCTAGAATGAAGAATTTTTGTAAAGAAGGATCTTCTTCTTGCAATTTGATAAATGAGTCACGTGTAATAGTCAAGTGACTATCTTGGTCATTTACTTCATCATTATTAGTTAATGAAGTTTGAGGTGGATCCAGAGCATGTGCTCTTGTGACCACCGCATTGGTAGCTTCAATGTTTTGCTCTTCCCAAACAGCAATCTGCTGTGGGGTACATTCCCTAACTCCGTGAATACGACCAATAATAAGGTCCGCAATAGGGTTTGGAAGTAGACACGCGTGGACCTCTCCCGTGAAGAAAGGAGTAGCAATGTGTATTATAGCAGTAGGATACTTTTCCAACGTGCCACCAAATGTGACACATTTGATGACCTTTCCTGTAGCACAGGATGGATCTACAAGAGATTGCCTAACCCCGACAGTAGTACATCCAGAGTCAAACAACACTGAGACTGGATTACTATTTACAAGCCCCTTATGTAATATAAGAGAACCTCTCCCATCATGAGCAACATTAGCAGGAAGAGCGGGCAAAGGATGACCACAGCTTAAAGTACTAACGGTCTTTGGGTCAAATAAAGTACTGCATTGGATACATTTATTTGCTCTACCAAAATCAAAAGATGAGCATCCGATAGCATTATGGTCTTTATTATCATTAACCTGTTTATCTACTCCCTGAGATTCTTGTTGAACAGAGTTTGTCTGTTGATATCTTTTTCTCTTATGTTGCGATCTACCGCGACCATTATTGCCTCTGCAATTATCATTAAAGTCCCTACTGTAATTTTTATCCTGGTTTGAGTTCCAGTTTCCATAACTGTCATTACCATCTCTATACTGTTGAGAACCTCTATTATCCTGGTATTGAGGTCTCTGAGAAAAATATTTTCCTCTATACCGATTACCTTTGTGAAAATTTCTAAAGTTAACCAGAGTAGAATAACGTGTAGTATTAGGATGTCTCCAGTTCTGGGAAGAAGAATCACCCTGGAATTGATTACTATGATTCTGGGCATAATTACGGTTACTCTTTTTATTGAAATTTTGCTGGCTACCCTGAAATTTACGCATAAAATTTGGGCCATAAGGTGCTGCCGAAGCAACTGGCAGACCTTCTTTTACTTTAGAGTTGCTAATGGTTATGTGAGGATGCGCAGTAACATACTGGCTACAGTATTCTTCCATTTCTTTTATGTTTTTAGGCTTACGCTCATGAAGAAAAGAAAGAAAAGCTTCATTAACAGAAGACATAACCTTGTCTCTAAGTAGTAAGTCCATAAGAGCTTCAAATGTACTCTCTGTTTTAGACAACTCAACCCATCGTAAAAAAGTAAGACGGATGCCTGAGATGAATTCAGAGAATTCAACTCCAGTTTCTGGTAACATGTTTTTAAATTTAAGACGATATCCGTCCTCGTTAAGTTGGTACTTCTTTAACAATGCCGCCCTGACAACCTCATAGTTGTTCTTGTCAGGCACATCTACCATACCCAACAAAGTCAAAGCATCACCTCTAAGTATCTTGGACAGATGATAAACATATAATGTTTTATCTATATTATGCACCTTACATGCACTTTCAAATCTATCTAGATAAAATGTTATATCATCAATTGAAGCATTGAATGCTGGTAAATTAAGCTTGAAATCAACAGCATTAGACTTATTAGCAGATGATACCTTATTAGCATCATTAGCATTACTAGATAACTTCAACTTTTCTAACTCCAAAGCTAAGAGTTTTTCTTCATGCTCCATTTTTGCTTCTCTCTCATCAGCTTCTCTTTGTAACCTTCTTTCTTCAGCCTCAGCCTGTAACTTTCTTTCTTCAGCCTCAGCCTGTTTTTTCTAATCTTTTATTTTCAGCCTCTATTTCAAGTCTCTTATTTTCAGCTTCTTTTTCAAGTCTCTTATTTTCAGCTTCTTTTTCAAGTCTCTTATTTTCAGCTTCTCTTTTTTGTTTTTTCCATTTCCATTTGTAATCTTTTCTCATCTACCTGCATCTGCAGTTTTAAATTTTCAGCATCTATTCTCTTTTGTTCAGTTTGTTCTTTCATTTTCTTTTCTTCCGACTTCAATGCCTTGGCATATTGAACAGTCGCAAATTCTTCTAATTTATCACCTGTCTTCCCAAGGGCTTTACCCTGCTCAATAAAGTACTCAAATGTAGACATGATGTCTAAAATGTGAGTACAGAACCTGAAATAATTAATTATCTTATTTCAATCTTAATAGCAACAAGACTTAATAAAGTGCTTGTGTAATCACTATGTTTACCCCAATCTCTGTGGGAAACAAGACTTGACACCAACTTGTATTATCAAATGTATAATAATATCACAAGTCACCTCTTAATTATCAGTGCACTACACAAATCAGTGCATAACCATCAGTTATTTATCATAACTGCACTACAATAGTGCATAAGCAAAAAACCACCAGTTAGTTATGATAAGTGTACTATAGACCAATAGTGCATGAGCATATATGTAACAATAGTGAAAGCTAACTATGCAAGAACTATGCAAACAATAACAAGACAATGTAAACAATAACAAAGGTCACCAACAATGTAAACAATAACAAAGATCAAAGTCAAATGTAAACAACAACAAAGATCAAAGTCAATGTAAACAATAACAAAGATCAAAGTCAATGTAAACAACAACAAAGATCAAACAATATGAAAACATTCGCATAAGTCAAATAAATAAACAGCGAAACTAAAAAGAAATGTGATGACAAAATGCGAAGATATGACAAACAAATGACGCTACAGTGTATACACAAAAATATACGTAAAGAACTGAATAATAGATAGGGGAGACCTACAAATACAAACAATCGAAATCGAAACTAAAAAACAGAAAGAAAGAGAGAAAAGAAAAAGAAAAAATAAAGCACAACTCGTCACAACTAAACAGATATAGCAACGATTGTCGCTAGCAAATTTCACAGTAGGAAATTCGCACAGTCCCTAACGAAAACGCTAACAGTAGAACCTCTGTGACGTGGTATCTTCTACTGAAAGACACCGCCCAACCGAGAAAACCCGCTGAATATAAACATATAAATATACAAATACAAATAACATATAACATGTAACAAACAGCAAAAAGTGTGAAAGAATTTAGAAGGCTCAGCTAGAACATAAGGGCACAGTTCACAAACAAAACAGGCCACTTAACTTCTATGTATCCACAACGTCAGCACAGTTCAGAACAGGATGTTTTTTTTTTTTTTTTTTTTTTTTTGCGTACGCCCGCTAATACTCGAGGCGAAATCTCAGGTTATTATTTATGTCTAACCTGACATTGATTTTACGTGAGTATCCCTTTATTTCTTGTACAGAGACAGGTGTCCCTCGCCATTCAGGCAAATACTCGCCGATTTCGGAGGTACCCATTGCAGCTGGGTCGGCTCAGGAGCCGCCAGTCCCTGGTCGACGACACTCCTTCAAATGTGCTCGCCAGGTCTCGAGTTAATCCAGTCCAAATCCCGGTCGACGAAAAATCTTCAAATGCCGTCGCCCGGGTTTGATCCTGTATCACCCGGTCGCCAGAGCGGTGTTGTAACCACTACGCTAGCGCGGCTCCCAGAACAGGATGTGATCAGCATTCTTAGGACAATGATCCAACGTTGATCCATATCTGCTCTCGTAAACTGCCATGACGAAGGAAATGAGCTTCTGACAGGAAACAGCTTCTGAACTTGACCTTCTGAATTCTACAAATTGACTTGAGCACTTGACCTTCTGAATCTGCAACAGTACCTCTGAGACCGGAACAGTTGTTACGGCACTTGTCCTTCTTCTTAACAGATCAGGAAATCCATTCGCTCGGTACTTGTCCTTCTAGTTGTAGACAAACTTCAATACTGCCGAGCAGCGCCGGGTAGTTTCAAAATATCAACAACTGTCAGTAATGCCGCGTCTTTCAAAAAAATTTCATCAAAGGTGATGAATAGAAACTGCAACGTTGTCTTGTAGTCTGCTGATGATGTCTGGGTTTGTTGACCCCCTTGATAGCTGGTATCAGAGTAAACCAACATATGGCCACCAAAAATGATAAGGGTGGATTTGAGCTGAAATGATAACTTGCCACCCCTATCGACACCTGGTATTAAAGTGCAAGATGTAGGTGTCTTCTCTGATTTAGAATGTTGCTGTGTGTGTTGCAGTAGAACAGTTCACAGGGTACACCACAGGCAACATGACGTGTAGAGTCATAGAAATGGTAACTTCGCTTTAGTTTTATACCATTTATTGCACGCCACAAGACAGTCATGATATTTATGTCATCATCAGCACAGTATAACGAATGCAGCATTCAAAATCATATTAACTGATAGTCATGTAGGATTCAATACTCCATAGTTGTATGGTAAACAGATATCATAAAGTTCTGGTTCGTGAAGCTTTATAAATAATACATATAACTTCTGCAACAGTGCCAGCTGCAGATCTTCAATGTTCATAGACAATAATAATTATTCCCTTCCTGATGCTAGCAGATCAGATGTATACAATAAGTCCGTTTACTGTCTGCACGTGAATAGCATACATGGATTACAGGTCAGCTCGACCTTTATAACCTTCCTAAGTCTAACCATCTGACTTGGACGTGATCTCTGATATAACGAATCCTGGAACACAGACAATAGTCTTGTTGGTCTAGAGCGACCCATATATATATAACTAGTTCAGGTATAAAGATACCGGTGACTTAATCCTAGTCAAAGTACCTCTCCATTTTGAATCACACAGGCGAGCAAAAAAGGCGACAAAATGACGAACCTCTAGATGATAGCATAAAGTTCGATACAAGAGGAATTACCTTATTTCGGAAAATCAACCATGAACATATGCCTCCAGGCAGGCTTGAATAATACTGGGAAATAGTCTAGTTAGCTAACTAACTCACAAAGACAATGTATTTCCCTCAGAAAATCACAAGACGCAGGTCGCGTCTGCTCGCTACTCAGACCATTTCTAAACTCCCCGAGCTGGGCGGAACAACAAACGAAAACCAAGTCGAGACATGCGCAGAGCGACAATCTCTGAGTCGCCGTTCACAATAAGACGATTCTAAGAACATTCGAGATAAAAGTCTTACACAGTCGCGCCTTTTATGGTCATGAACAGAAGCGTTAAGAAAGGTTTCAGGCATCTACAACGGTTGACTGATACTACCAAATAAGGAGATATGGTCACGCTTCGTTCAAGAAATTATAGACCGAACGTGTCTCTATACAAGAGAAGGCAAACTCCTAAAAAATTGTAGTCTCGATAACTCGGATTATGTCCCTTTGACTGTAAAAAACATAATACACACTTCAGTCAAGAAAATGATCATACATACGAAAAATGATCATACAAAGGCTTTGAAAAAAGTAATTATTTGTGCGTAACAACTAGCTATATTTGAAATCGTGTTAGATTTTCCCCTGGATTTTCATATATATTTGCAGTGAATTCTATTCTGTGCAAAACGGTAAAATATAATTGTGTAAAGTGATCAGCGGTCTAGTTCATTCATTCTATTTCACTGGATTTTGTGTTAATTTAAATCTATTAAATTAAACCATCTCAATAGTTCCAGTTGTAAATGTAATGATATATCTATTATATTATTTCAAAAGATAATAGATGCTTAAATGATTAACTTAACTTTTAAAAGTCGCGAAGGAATTTATAACTAATTGAGTTAAGTCATATATATAGATGTGTGTTTTAACCATTTAAACTCGCGAAGTGTCTTCTTAAATATATAATTAAATACGTTTAAAAAAAGAACCATCAAAGTAAATTACAAGCTGTAAGATAAACTGGAAGATGAACAGTGCCAGTAGCGATATTTTATTTACTGCCCTACTGTGAGAGAGTACTTATTTACCTGTAACTGTGACTGGGCTAGTTTTTCCTCAATGGATTAAAAACCTACCGGTCAGTTGCTACCATCACGCCTTGAATGAATTTTACCTCCAGCAGCGAAATTAAAGAGACCACTTCATTTTCACCCCTGTGTTGAATTGTGTCAGTGCCATCCCATAGACTCCTTTTTTATATAATAAAACACAAGAACTCTTAGGCTTCAAGTCCGGCGATAAGTGGGAATATTTGCTATAAGCAAACCTCACTACATCTGGGGCGGGACATCGAAGTACTAGACATTTTCACAGGTCAAGAGTGTAATTGCTGTTTATATAATTCTATGGATTGTCTAATGCTGCAATCGGTAAGTGTGTGTGGGTGTATGAGTGTGGATCCTCACGCGCGTGCATGAATGACAGGAGATTAATTTTTGCAAACCATTTGTTAACTTGCCTACCGGGTAATACTTTTTCCTGTATACCCGGCATAGTTCCTTTAGGTGGGATATTTTGTTAACTCTGTTTACCCCCCCCCCCCTTTTCATTTTCTTAGTAAAGGGAAGAACAATTGGGAATAACAGGATTTTGTCTACCACCTATACTTAATATTGTAACACCTATTTCAGAGTAATTAAATTCACTGTTGGGTTACATTACCTATGTTCCTGATAACTATCTATCTTTGGACTGGGTTTATCTTTGTCTAATACAAGCGGGAAGGGCTTAGTCGATACCAATCCTATTCACCCCCCCCCCCTCACCTTGTTATTTGTATTTTCTGTACTTATGATATTTTTTATGTAACACATGATAGTTGTTGTGATTGTTTTAAATGAGAATAAACCTTATAAACTTATTTAGTACTGTGTTGGAATACCCAAAGCCCAACAATTTCCCCTATCTGTTTAATATAGTTTGTATCTACGTGCGTCTGTGTGTTTGAAGCACCAAATCGGTGTGAGCGCAGGTGTGTGTCTGGAAACTGGCAAATAATTGTTTGACCAGGAGAGTGAAGAGAAGATTGAGAGGAACGATTTGTCGTAAATAAGTCTGTCCTTACTCTCCCCAGCACTCTGTGAAGCCACTATTTACTCTCTACATTTCCTATCACTGAGCTTTCACCATCATTCTCCACTCTAAACAGGACCACTAGTTCTAAGACTCTTTCTCTCAAAATAAATTTACGACAGTAAGTAAGTATTTAGTGTTACTTTCTCCCGTGTGTTTGTAGCATCTTTTGTCATGTCATTTATACCTTTTTATGTTGCTCAGCTTTGTCTGTTTACTTATTTTCTGTTTCCCACTGTTGATGTTGTATCCTTTGTTGGTTTCTAATAGTCTATCTATATTTCCGGAGGGTCTCTGAAGCGACAAAGTAAGAACAAGCCTACCGCTTTCTCACGCATGTCGTAAGAGGCGACTAATCAAGTTGTGCATGAGGCTGCCAAACTCATCATGTAAAACAAATTGTTCAGAAACAACCTTTGCAAGTGTTTGTGTTTCGGCATAGGTTTCATGAAGAGGACCATTTGCAGTGTTGGATCCATGCTCCATAAAGAGCAATAACAACAAAAAAAGGCAATGATTATGACGGTAATGATCTCGTATATCTGTCATTTTTGTGTCCTGTTTGTGATTGTGGCTAACTGAGACTTTAACCCGAAACATCTAGTGTTTTTATGGTATCGTTCACTTGTAAAACTGCGCGCGTGTGTGTGTGTACCGCATTTACAACAGCGTCTTTTATTATTGACACATACCATACAAGATCACAATCGGACAATTAATATGTTTTAAGCATACCAGGAGACGTCAAGAGATGGCATGGAAATCTTGGGGACTTTACCCCTAGGCAAGAGATAGACATTGCTGGAGACTTGTAATAACAAAATTTGATGTGTGGCTAATACTTGCACGGATAAAAACGAAGTGCATATTTGATGTTGATGTAGTTTTTCTTTGTCCTTATTTTTTATTTGCTGGTGTTATTTTCATTTATCTTTTCTTAGTTAGCGTTAATATTGTTTTGTCAACATGGTAAAATATTGTCTATGTGCTAACTCAAGCCATGTAGATCTTTTGGTCTTTTTCCCCCTCAATGATGAAGGAATACGTTTTTCTGTTTTGCTCCTTTAGGAGAACGAGGTGATCACTGATGTTGATCCGCATGCTCTTCTAGTTGTGATTTATAATCTCCTAGTAGTAACAACGTGTAGATATGCTTTATAATCTCCTAGCAGTAACAACGTGTAGATATGATTTATAATCTCCTAGTAGTAACAACGTGTAGATATGCTTTATAATCTCCTGGTAGTAACAACGTGTAGATATGCTTTATAATCTCCTGGTAGTAACAACGTGTAGATATGCTTTATAATCTCCTAGTAGTAACAACGTGTAGATATGATTTATAATCTCCTAGTAGTAACAACGTGTAGATATGCTTTATAATCTCCTAGTAGTAACAACGTGTAGATATGATTTATAGTCTCCTAGTAGTAACAACGTGTAGATATGATTTATAATCTCCTAGTAGTAACAACGTGTAGATATGCTTTATAATCTCCTAGTAGTAACAACGTGTAGATATGATTTATAGTCTCCTAGTAGTAACAACGTGTAGATATGATTTATAATCTCCTAGTAGTAACAACGTGTAGATATGATTTATAATCTCCTAGTAGTAACAACGTGTAGATATGATTTATAATCTCCTAGTAGTAACAACGTGTAGATATGATTTATAATCCCCTAGTAGTAACAACGTGTAGATATGATTTATAATCTCCTAGTAGTAACAACGTATAGATATGATTTATTATCTCCTAGTAGTAACAACGTGTAGATATGCTTTATAATCTCCTAGTAGTAACAACGTGTAGATATGCTTTATAATCTCCTAGTAGTAACAACGTGTAGATATGATTTATAATCTCATAGTAGTAACAACGTGTAGATATGATTTATAATCTCCTGGTAGTAACAACGTGTAGATATGCTTTATAATCTCCTGGTAGTAACAACGTGTAGATATGATTTATAATCTCCTAGTAGTAACAACGCGTAGATATGCTTTATAATCTCCTAGTAGTAACAACGTGTAGATATGATTTGTAATCTCCTAGTAGTAACAACGTGTAGATATGCTTTA
Organism: Oreohelix idahoensis; assembly: GCA_024509875.1. Lineage (NCBI taxonomy): Eukaryota > Metazoa > Mollusca > Gastropoda > Stylommatophora > Oreohelicidae > Oreohelix > Oreohelix idahoensis. The sequence goes on along the minus strand of JAMPIV010001256.1, from coordinate 641,102 downwards.
TAATCTAGTAGTAACAACGTGTAGATATGCTTTATAATCTCCTAGTAGTAACAACGTGTAGATATGATTTATAATATCCTAGTAGTAACAACGTGTAGATATGATTTATAATCTCCTAGTAGTAACAACGTGTAGATATGATTTATAATCTCCTAGTAGTAACAACGTGTAGATATGATTTATAATCTCCTAGTAGTAACAACGTGTAGATATGATTTATAATCTCCTAGTAGTAACAACGTGTAGATATGATTTATAATCTCCTAGTAGTAACAACGTGTAGATATGCTTTATAATCTCCTGGTAGTAACAACGTGTAGATATGCTTTATAATCTCCTAGTAGTAACAACGTGTAGATATGATTTATAGTCTCCTAGTAGTAACAACGTGTAGATATGATTTATAATCTCCTAGTAGTAACAACGTGTAGATATGCTTTATAATCTCCTAGTAGTAACAACGTGTAGATATGATTTATAATCTCCTAGTAGTAACAACGTGTAGATATGATTTATAATCTCCTAGTAGTAACAACGTGTAGATATGCTTTATAATCTCCTGGTAGTAACAACGTGTAGATATGCTTTATAATCTCCTGGTAGTAACAACGTGTAGATATGCTTTATAATCTCCTAGTAGTAACAACGTGTAGATATGCTTTATAATCTCCTAGTAGTAACAACGTGTAGATATGCTTTATAATCTCCTAGTAGTAACAACGTGTAGATATGCTTTATAATCTCCTAGTAGTAACAACGTGTAGATATGCTTTATAATCTCCTAGTAGTAACAACGTGTAGATATGATTTATAATCTCCTAGTAGTAACAACGTGTAGATATGATTTATAATCTCCTAGTAGTAACAACGTGTATATATGATTTATAATCTCCTAGTAGTAACAACGTGTATATATGATTTATAATCTCCTAGTAGTAACAAACAAGAACAGCTATGCTTTGGACCCCTGAAGGAAAACGAAAAAGAGGCCGACCAAAAACAACCTGGCGGAGGACTGTGGAGGCTGAGATGCAAAGAATGAACCAGAGTTGGGGCACTGTACGAAGGATGGCCACCGACCGAGCAAAGTGGAATCAATTTGTTGTTGCCCTACAAGACGCCACTAGGCGTGATGGCCACTGACTGCTTTGACGGTCGGCGGCTAAGGATCAAAGAAGAAGTAGTAGTAACAACGTGTAGATATGATTTATAATCTACTAGTAGTAACAACGTGTAGATATGCTTTATAATCTCCTAGTAGTAACAACGTGCAGATATGATTTATAATCTCCTAGTAGTAACAACGTCCCATCTTGTTCCCGGGGGGTGTCTCTGAACAGACGAAGAAAGAATAGGACTACTACACCACGAGTATCGTCGTCAGAGCAGACTAATGATGAGGTAGTGCACGAGGCTGGCAACATCATCATACGCAACAAATACCTGCAGAAACCACAGCTGCAAGATCATGTGATGGCTTGGTGCAGGCTTTCTGCAAGAAGACCAGCTACAGTGGTGGCCCCGTGCTTAGTAAGGAGCATAAAGAAAAATGATTTGATGACTGATAAGATAAGTAGTTTGTTCGTAGATGGATATTTATATTTAGTTTGCACAGTTTCTTTGTTTATTGTTAATAAGTCAGTGACGATGATTGCAATGAGACAGTGAGACGCAAAATAGATAATGTATGTCTTACTAAGTGTCCAGTTGATAGAGTGGTTACAGTGATGGTCTCTCGTGGTAAAGGTGCCGGGTTCGACGCGCTCCAGTCTGCCCAGCTGTAACGAGTTCCCTAACACTGCTCTGGATTTAGGGAAGGAACAAGCAGTGAGGAAGGGAGCTGATCACCCCACCTCTCGATGCTGGATCTAGTATTGTGAAGTCTCTAACACTTCATTCCCCTATGGCAGTATACGCTATGACTACCTTTACCATTTATATTCTTATTCTGATGCCACATGTGTTCCTCAACTCTGTCTATGTTGCTGTGTTTAGGTTTCACAATGTATCTGGGGATGTTTCTTCAAATGTAATCTGACTATCATTTGCTGCGTTTATTCTCATAATCTTGGTCTTTTTTCTGCAGATTTGTAGACCCAATTGCTGTGACCACAAATCCTTTTTTTTTTTTTCATTTTGTCCTTTTGGATTTCGTTGAAGTGTATGCTTCTGTGGTCAGGCATGTTACTTTTAACCTAGGCCGAAGTCCACAGGTTATATCAGAGCGCGATTGTCATTAAAATAATAAGTGAACTATGCCAACTCAAGTGCAGCGTTGATACATACAGTACTTACAAAATACTACCAACTAGTTTTTCTCGGCTTGTGTGATGATGCCTTTAAAATGGCTAGTCCTGAAATTGACAATTAGCTACGCCGACGCTGCGTGGTCACTGATGACATTGTGTCCTGCATTTGGTTTCAGGTATTGCATAAGGACCAGGGCATCGGCAAAATTGTGTAGATCCTCTAGCTGCTTTGTTAGAGTCCGCTGAATTACATTTCTAATGGTTGATGTTGCTGCTTTTATAACCAGTCTTAGCCAATAAGAATTATACATTTCATGCCTTCATACAATTTCCTTGTTAGATTAATAAACTTCTGGAAGTACCTCATCATTGTTCAAAGTGATTCTCTGTCTAAACTGTCGAAGGACTTTTTATATTCCACAAATCAAATGTAAATGGTGGATTACCTTTCAAGCTGTTCTACTATTATGCACTGTGTGCTATTTAGTCAGTACAGGATCTGCTTTGCCGAGAACCAGCATGTTACTCTTTGAATTGTTTGTCTGTAGCCTAGTTGAATCTCTCAAGAATAGCTTCAATATTTACTCTGACGTCCTAATAACGACATTATCCCTCTGTAATGTGTGCCCGCCTGTTAATCTCCCTTCTTTGGCAACGTCACCAAATATCCTGCCATCCGGTCTGATGTATTTCATCTCTCTCCCTCACTATACCAATTAATTTATATCTCTGAAGATGTGTTTATGTCTGTTTTGATGCCTCTGTATGAATGTCATCTGGGCTCACAGCTTTCCCATCTATTAAATGCTTTATGGCTCTCTTATTTATTTAGTATGTGGTTTTGTTTACTTACAACATGTTTACTTACATGTTTTGTTAACTTATACGAGTATAATACACACATGAGAAAGATGGGATTTACCTTTTACAAGTCACGAAAAGGCGATAGTTGAATGCTTTGTGACATAATAATAAGAATTGACAGGCAAATGTCAGAGAGAGAGAGAGAGGGAGAGAGAGAGAGAGGGGGGGGGATATACTGACTAGTTTACAAGGTGCCATGAATTAAAGTCAACAATCCATCTGATAAATGATCGCCTGCACCAGTTAGCACGATAGAAAATCATCATCACCAGCTGCCATCTCCACAACGAAGGTTGGCTATAATGGATCTCCAACGTCTTCTGTCTCTTGTCTTGGTGGTGCGGACTATCAGACTCTTTCCTGTCCATCTCATGATGTTATCTTCCCGCTTATAGCGCTATCTTTCCATTGCACGTTTGCCTTCAACTCTCCCTTCTATTATGGTCTTCTGCAAGGTGTTATAACGTTTTATGTGGCCAAAATGTTTTAGCTGCCGAATTGTGATCTCCTTTATTAGTTCTCTTTTCATACCTAGATTTTCTAGGACCTCCTTATTTGTTTTCATCTCTTTCCATGAGATACGCCCCATTCTTCTATATATCCACATCTCAAGAGTCTTAATTCGTTCTTCCAATTGCTTATTCATTGTCCATGTTTATACACCATACAGAAATGCAGAATATATATAACACTTTATGATTCTCAGTTTTAATTTGTGAGATAACTGTTTGGATGTCAGTATATGTTTCATGTTGTTGAATGTAGCTTTGGCCATTCCTATTCTCTTCTTGATTTCTGTTTCACATCTGCCATCTTCTGTTATTATATGACCAAGATATACGTAGCTCTTGACTTGTTCCAGGATTTTCCCATTTACGCTTATCTTTAATGTGGGTTTATCGTCTGTTTTCATTACCTTCTTTAGGATGTACGTGGTAAGGCCCCCTTCTTTAGGATGTACGTGGTAAGACCCCCTTCTTTAGGACGTACGTGGTAAGGCCACATTCTTTAGGACGTACGTGGTAAGGCCCCAAACTCTTCCACGGTGGCTAGCCGTTGTCTTTTTCTATGCCCGACACGCCTCTAGTGCGCCACACACTTTGCTGTTTCGCTTTGTGGGCCGTTGATAGATAATACATACAAAAAAAGTTATGAATTATATATATATATATAACTGAAACCACACCTAAAGGTCTTTTATATTTGGACATGCGCCGTAATATAACCGACTAGGTTAAATGTGATGCGCCTCGCCAAAACGAGGCAAAATTTTATTTAAAAAAAAAAAATATATATATATATATATATATATATATATATATATATATATATATATATATATATATATATATATATATATATATATATATATATATATATATATACTGTATATATAATTTAGTTATTGCTTCAAAAATTTTCAAACTATCAGACGCTATAGTTTATGAATGATAAATCGGCGCGTCACTTCATAAAATGCGCATGTAATAATGTCTTGCAAAGCAACCAGGCATTTAATTTAGCCCGTGGCCACAGATAAAAAAAACAACACACACATACATACACATACAAACAAGAGGCGGGGCTCCTGTCAATGTTTTTATCTTCAGCGTTTTGTTCGCAGTCATTGAAGGATGAAACACTCGAGATGAGAAACTGATAGAACGGTCCAGATTTTAATAATATAATTTAAATCTTCCTTTGGGAGCCGCGCTGGTGTAATGGCTACGGCGTTGTACTGGCGACCAGGTGTTCATGGTTCAACCCCGGGCGTCGGCGTTTGAAGAAATGTTTACGGCCGGAAATTTGACTGAATAGCCTGAACGGCTCCTGTGATAAACCCTCTGTGGATGGGAAGGAGCGAAGCTCCTGACCGGATTGGAAGGAAAGTCCTCAGGTTCCCCAGCCTCGCAATGACATGTCATTGGGCCGAAGGGCTGAAAGCCCAAGTGCCGCTGGTTTAAAAAAAAAAAAAAAACTTCCTTTGCTTGAACCTCGACCCACTGCAGAAAAGACACTTTAACAATAAAAAATTCTTCTCATTTGTACACTTTAAGACGTCAGCGTGAAGATGTTTAAAGAAAGCAGTGGTTAGCCTGAGGTTGTTGGTATCCCCATAACGTACAATCGGGAATTGAATTGGTGACTCAGGAATTCTACTGGTGACTCAGGAATTCTACTGGTGACTCAGGAATTCTACTGGTGACTCAGGAATTGTACTGGTGACTCAGGAATTGTACTGGTGACTCAGGAATTGTACTGGTGACTAACCCTAAACCATATGGAAATAGGAAATACATTAGAGACAAACTGAAAGAGCGAAGACAAAGGAAAATATTGAAGGGATGGCCCAGAACAGGAAGGCATGGTGTGAACTTGTTGAATGCCTATTCTCCATATATATATATATATATATATATATATATATATATATATATATATATATATATATATAGTTACGTCTCTAACACTTCACTCCCTTTCGGTACTATGTACTATTGGACTACCGTGACCTTAATATAGACATATATAATAATAAATCGACTTGCGAGCGCAGTTAATGACAAAGCAAACATGAAAGTATAATTTGAAAGCACACACAGAGTGAAATGAAAAAAAAAAAGCGAGATATTTGTCATGAAAATTAGAATCGATGAAACTGAAAATGTAAATAATAAGGTAACTTCTGTCCTCTTCTGTGTCCTTGCGACAAAACGTCTGTACGTGTTCTTTTGGTGGCTCTCTCCCACCTTCAGCCACTCCGGCAGTATCCCTTTTCTTCATTTTTCTCTCCGATCGCTTATTATTTGGCAATATTTTGCCCTTCCATTCATAATTTTGCTCTATGCTGAATCTAGTAGGGCGAAGTTTCTATCACCCCACTTCCCTACGGAAGTATCTGCTATGGGACTATCTTTATCTCTTACATTTTTGCTTTACCACTCCTCAGACTTATTTACGTTCCGCCAGGTGAACTGTGGTATTATTGTAACAATACCCGGTCATTATCACCGGTAAGCGGTAATACGTTTGTCGTTTTGAGTCGCCTAGCCAATCTTTGATAATAGACGATCCTCGTTGGACAACCTTATTGTTTGTCTGAGCGTCCGGCGACCTTTTTGTGTGACTGTCTGAAGAAGGCACGAACACACAGGCGATAATGAGATAATAGTTTCACGGGCCCATCCCTGTGTGTGATTATCGCAGATAACACTGACAAACAACATTTTTCTTTCTTATATAAGAATAAGTGTTCTTAGGTCAGTTTCTTGCGCTGATTTCAAATTTGAAATCCGTTTATCTCTATCACGTCGGGTTCTTAAGATATTTGTGAATAAATATATTTTTGGGAAACCGTTATTTGCTCCGTTTCATTTTTACTTTATAACTTTTTAAAAATTAATAAAATGCAAAATAATTCTACTTTTTATACTGCTAAAAGATGCATGACATATGTTACGTTATATTTCAAATAGTTACTGTATTTTGAAATAATTCTGAGTGAAATATGGCTTCTAGAAGTTGTAGAAATTCGGCTGATCTGTTCTGATACGTGTGCGGATATTTTACCGATCGTGTTCACCAGAAAAACTTTACACCATTGCTAAAGAAAGCATATGAACTTTATTTCGATTCGAAAGTTGATGATGCAAATAAATCTTGGAAGCCAAATGCAGTTTGTTCGACTTGTGCAAATACATTGGCAGGTTGGTTACGAAAATCGCCGAAGCATAAGTCGATGCCTTTTGGAGTGCCAGTAATATGGCGTGAACCGACAAATCACGCTACTGATTGTTACTTCTGCTTGACAAATATCCATGGTTTCACTTTTGAAACTAGAAAGTCTGTGATTTATCCAAATATTGAATCGGTTTGGAAACCAGTGCCTCATGATCCAATCACGTGTCCGATCCCAGTTCCACCAGAACAATATCCGTTGGACGTGAATGAACCATCAGAAAGTGATAGTTTACCTGCTTTAGAAACTAATTCTGACTCGGATTATGTACCGGTGAATGATGGTGTTCACTTAATTAACCATTCAGAACTTTCAGATCTAATACGTGATCTCGCTCTCACCAAAGGACAAGCGGAATTACTCGGTTCGCGACTCAAAGAATGGAATCTTTTAGCGCCCAATACTCCGATATCTAAATTTCGTCATAGACAGAGAGAACTTGTTCAATACTTTGAGATGGATGATGACATTTGCTTTTGCAAAGATGTAAACGGTCTAATGGTGCACCTCGGTCATGAGAACATAGTCAACGAATGGCGACTTTTCATCGACTTTTCCAAGACTAGTCTAAAAGCCGTGTTATTGCATAATGGAAATTTATTTTCATCAATTCCAGTCGCCTACTCTGTTCATATGAAAGAAACTTATGACAATATGGCTATACTTTTGGCAAAAATAAAGTACAATGACTACCAATGGCGGATTTGTGGAGACGTAAAGGTCATTGCAATTCTCACGGGCATGCAGACTGGGTATACTAAATTTTGTTGCTTCCTATGTGAATGGGACAGCCGCAACAGACAGGAACATTATGCAAGAAAGGTGTGGCCTATCAGGGATCGTATGCAGCTCGGGCATAAAAATGTAATACACGAGCCATTAGTTAACAAAGACAGCATCATTTTACCACCGTTACATATAAAGTTGGGGCTCATGAAGAATTTCGTAAAAGCGTTAGATAAAACGAGCAAAGCTTTCACTTATCTTCGAGAAAAGTTTCCGCAAATTAGCGATGCAAAGATAAAGGAAGGTATCTTTGTAGGACCTCAGATTAGGAAAGTTATTGCAGACAAACAATTTGAGAACTTGTTACATGGTAGTGAACTTCGCGCATGGATGGTATTCAAATCGATCGTGGATAACTTTCTGGGAAATCACAAATCTGTCGACTATGTGCATATTGTTAAGCAGTGCATAGATGCATACAGAATTATGGGCTGTAACATGTCCCTCAAAATCCATTTGCTCGATTCGCATCTTGACTTTTTCCTTGACAACCTTGGCGAAGTCAGCGATCAACATGGAGAACGATTCCATCAAGATATCGCCGTAATGGAGTCACGTTATCAAGGACGGTGGAGTGTGACCATGCTTGCCGATTATTGTTGGATGCTTCATCACGATGTACCACATGCCATTCACTGACGAAAGTCGACTGCAAAGAAATTCAAGCCTACATAACTGTTATACTTCTTGTACAAATGATGTTGTAATACTGTATGCGTTGTTAAAAAACTTCAATTGCGTATTTCTAGAGATCCCGACCTGATAGAGAAAAACGGTTTGCAGATTTAAAAACAGCGCATTAAAATTGACCAGAAAAACATAGAAATGTTAGAGAAAGAAAAAAAAATTTTTTTTTGTTAGTCAGTGTAATCTGTCTGGCCAGTCAACATTGGCGGAAGACATTACGCCAGGTAATCAGTTCACAGATGTGTTTAATTATGTGCAATCGGAAGTCTTACGAATTATTAAAAAGAGGTCATGTGTTGGAATATTACATTTAATATTTTAAACACGTTGGGGATATTTTGAATTTACGGATCAAAAAGAAAAAAAATATGACTGGAAAGGCTAAGGAGACGCAATTGGGGGGGGGGGGGGGGAAACGGAGAAAAGTCACGTTTCCCAAGTTGACATAAAAAGTAAGCAACTCCACAGAAGGGACCCTAGATATGTTACGCCACAGTCATTTATTGGACGCTTTTGCGATACCAAGCTTTTGATTTGAATGGAGCGGTAAAACGCAGATGTTAGGAATATTACAAAAATTAAAAAGTAATTTTTTCTTAATATTAATGTTAGGAATATAAAAATTAGCTGGCCGGATGGCCTATTCTGAGCAGTGAACTAAGATGGTCTTAATTTTACAAACGGATAGATAATATTGAAGATAATGACAAAAGACAGTGTAGTTCACATCATCGACAGACTGTGTTGAATAAAAAAGTGTCGCAATTTGCACACAAAAACACGACCTTGGACGCAGGTGTTCAAATTTACTTAGTATGGAGGAGAGGGTTTTTGAGCGGTAGCTGTGTCTAAATATAACTTTTAACGACAAAATTTTGGAGGGGAGAGAAAGGTTGGTTCAAAAACCAAGCACATTTTTTTAGAAACACAAGTAGAGACGGACAGACTAACAGATAAACATCCATACTTGACTGAAGCATGACTGAAATGACTTTAGTGTAGAAATTTTGAAATTCAAATAACCTAGGCAGTGATTGGCCACAGACAATCATATCATTAGCGCTCAGACGCGAAAGTGGGGCCATTCTTCAATAGTTGTTCAGTGATAGACACAGATTTTAAAGTGTGGTGATTCCATATGAAAGCAAGTGAAATAAATTTAGGGACGCCATACTATAGCCAGCAGCTCAGCTGAGTTTTGCTAGCAATTCTGTGTTATTTATTCATAATCTGGTAAGATTGAAATTATTTCCTTATATATTTTGAATATTGTTTCATGTTTGAGTGATTTGATACTGCCATATCGAAATCTAGCCTTACAAACAAGTAGGGATTTGCTCTAGACCCCCCGCCCTAGTCAGGGTCTAGGGACCAACAATGTACATAAACTCCAGCAAGGATTATGCAAGACAGATCAAGTGTTGAGAATAATGATACATATTACCTATCCTCTTTTAGGGCCGAAAACTAATAAACATTTTTCAGGATCTATAGTCTGGGAGGATCTATCTGATGTAAAACCACCATGGTAAATGTGCTGTTTGGTCAGAGAGATCTGACCTGTCTGTATGATGTGGTTGTTGTGTCACTGTTGTGTCCAGACGTGGGTAGAGAATAGATTTTGACACATGGCCCATACTTTGATTGCAGAGCTGCGAGTTTCTGTCGTCAACAAAGCAGGGTCTATTCAGTTGGTGACTTTACTCGAGTGTATCTGTGCAGTATTTGTGACAGAGACCACCATTATTGCCCGCCAGCACGGAGAGGTGGGACCACCTGATTTCAGCACCAGAGCGACAACTACCAGATGAGTGAGCCTCTGGTCTGCTGGACTTTCACCAACGCCCTTTAGTTACTAAGAACCCCATAAAGATTCCCACCATTTTCTGGACACTGTGTAGTCAATATAGACAGGTGTGATGAGGCCACCCCAACAGCACAAACAGTACTATCCTCCCAAGTAGATGAATACTAGAACATTTTAATAAAACTAACTAGTATAGTACATATATATGTACACTATTGCATTTATGATATAATATTCTATGCATTTCTTTTCATAATCTCTAAATCCTTTTAAGTTCTGGTCAACCTAAAAAATTGACACAGAACAAAATAAATGTAATATACTTATATCAAAAAATTTTACACACGTGAGTTAGTTCAGTGTATTTTAACATTTATTAATATTATTAGTCTTGTTAATATCTGTGGGTATATTTATAATCCATTACACCACACTACATATCATAACCCTAGACACTTTACGTAGCCACATTCATTAAAAAAAATTAAGTGTGAGGTCGTAGTGGTAGCAAGAAAGGCCTTCTGACAATTCACCACTACATTTTATCTCAGGAGCCTTCACAGCTGGCCTCATACAATTTACATTTAGTAATAACACCATCATACAATACCATCAAACACCACTACAATATTGGGGTCTTGTCCAGGGATAATTAGCCCAACAGTAATATTAGGATCTCCTGGTGGGAGAAATAAAAGTAGGGAAATAAATTGTAAAATTTCCCTTAAAATTAAAAGTGTCCCTGCAGATAAAAGTTGGTGAATCTTCACAGCCAGTAATAATTAATTAGTTAACTGGTTAGTTAGAATTAGTTAGACTATAGTCATAAGAAATACTTAGTGTATTTACTGGTTAGAGATTTATCTTGTATATTATTATTATATTGTCTAAAAAGTATGGCGGAGCTGGCAAAATTTAGATCAGCTGCTGTGCTCACCGCGAAGGAGATGGGAATGGATGGTCAAATTTTAATTCAATACGTAACGACTGAATGTGATAAATATATTGAAAGGGAAGATAGAAAGGTAGCTGAAGAGAAGAGGTTACAAATTGAGGCTGATAGAGAAATTAAGAGGCTGCAGATTGAGGCAGAAGAAAAAAGGTTGACTGCCGAAAGGGAGGCAGAAGAAAAACGACAGCAAAGGGAGGCAGAAGAAAAACGACAGCAAAGGGAGGCAGAAGAAAAACGACAGCAAAGGGAGGCAGAAGAAAAAAGGTTGACTGCCGAAAGGGAGGCAGAAGATAGAAGGTTGCAGAGGGAGCACGAATTACGACTAAGGGAGCTGGAATTACAAGGCCCGGCCCCTGAAAATGGTGCCAGCCCTTTTGCCTCAGATGCTACGCCCAGTCTGGGAGCCTCAAACTCAGCTATGGGGTTTCATTTAGACCATTTTGTTGAGAAAGACGATGACATAGAGGGGTACCTAGGACGTTTTGAGTTATTAGCTACTACATATGGGTTAGAGAGAGAGAGGTGGAGTTTAAAGCTATCACAGGGATTGAGGGGTACTTCTTATGAAGTATTTGCTAAAATGAACAGGGAAGACCAAGACAATTATGACATGTTAAAGCAGGCTTTGTTATTAAGGTACGAGAAGAATGGTGAATTTTATCGTAAGAAATTTAGAAATGCTAAACTGTTGTCTGGGGAGACATACCACCAATTCTCTGCTAGACTAGAAACCTATTTGGAGAAATGGACGGCTCTGGGGAAGACCCAAGATCTTAAAGAAATGATCATGATTGAGCAATTGAGAGAGTCCATGGCTCCAGACATGAGAAAATTTCTCATGGAACAAGGTGCAGAGAAGTTGGGGGAAATTTTAAATGTTGCTGAGAGGTATCAGGCAGCTCAGGCAGAGGTAAGTGGTGCTAAGAAGAAGCACATAGACAATTTTAAAGCTCCACAGCAATTTAATAAATTTGATACTAGAGAGCAGGGAAATAAAGGTAGGACAAACTTTGAGCGGCCAAGAAATGACTATCGCGACAGAAACTCACAGTTCAATGACCAAAAGTTCAATGAAAGAAAACCGTTGAACCAAGGAAAAAGATGGTGTAAATGGTGCAAGAAGGATAACCATAACACCGAATTTTGTAGAAGGAAACCTTCAAACATTGCTGCAATGAAGTCGGGGACGCAAAGATTAAAGGTTAATCCTAAGGGACAACAGGAACCTTATCACCCCCCAGTTTGTGAGGATGTTATTTGTAATGGGGTCACCATAAGGTGCCTTTATGATACAGGTTTGGATTATGATTCAGTTGTGAAGTCTAGCCTAGTGGACCCAAGTCAGTATACCACAGAAACAGTGGAAATACAAGGGGCGACTAAGGACATACCACTCATGACACTTCCCATCGCAAGGATAATGGTGAAAACTCGCTATGTGGAAGGAGAAATCAGAGCAGCAGTGATAGATGAACCAATCTACCCTCTGATATTGGGGTGTAGATACGTCTTCTTGGGGAATCCCGAGAAACCTGTGATCATGGCGACAGTGCAGACCAGGTCACAGAAGAAGGAGGAAGAAGGTGAACCTATAAATGCTCATCCAGAGGAGATGAGGAAGGCGCAGGCTGAGGATAGGACACTCAAGCCCTGTTTTAAAAAATTGCCCAAATGCCACACACCTCCGAGCAAGGGGGAATATTTCATGAAGAACAAACTATTATACAGGAAGACAGGAACTAGATCCACTGGTCACGGACAGTTAGTTCTTCCCAAGATATATAGGGCAAACTTAATAAGGAGCTTACATGTTGGAACAGATGGTGACCATGAGAAAGTCGGTACCATCTGCCAAAAGATTGCTCGAAGATACTATTGGCCCGACGTAACTGTCGATGTTGAAAACTTTGTAGAAGCATGTGGCGTATTTCATGAGGGAACACCCACAAAGGGAAAATATGTGCAGGACCTAGAAACGCCACGGGGCAACTTTAGGCCTGAAAGGAAAACTAATTATACTCGGGTAGACAAAGTGGAATGGGAGCCCCCTTTTCACACCCAGTCTTCACTTGAATGGATTAACATGGCCACTATGCGAAGAGTACAAAGAAGAAATTTTACCCAGGATAAGATGACAATCCCTCGGTCAGACTTATATAAACTGGAAGAACAGACAAGAGAGCGAAGATCTCTCAGAAACAATCTTAAGTGGGGAGACAAAACCCAGAGAAAAATTGGTAGTGGTCGATTTGTGAGTGATGATTCTAGGAAGAAAAGTCCTCATTATAAAGCTTCTAAGGGACGGGACCAGACGGGTTCCAGGAAAAATACGTATGATAAATTAAAGATCCAGATGTAACTTTATTAAGGACCTGGACAGATGAGAAGGCGGAAGAGACTGTTACCTCATCGTATCAATATGTGAACGAACTGACCACTCGTTTGAAAGCTGGATGGAAACTGGCAAATGATAATTTGAAACAAGCCAGGAAGAAACATGCAGCATATTTTAATAGGAAGGCAAAGGACAGGGAACTGGCAGTCGGAGAGAAGGTGCTGCTTCTACTACCCGGAAGCCAGAATAAATTACAAATTGGTTGGCAAGGTCCATATACGGTTCTAGAGAAGGTGTCTAGAACAAACTATAAAATTGACAAAAAGGGGAAGGAAAAAGTTTATCATGTAAACCTGTTAAAGAAGTATCTGGACAGACCACTCCAGGAAAGCACCCCTTTATTGACCTTGGCTATTGCAACCCAGATGCAAAAGGAACCACTCACCTCACATGAATACCCATTACATCCTTGTGAAACAGCAGCACAGGTAAAAGTCAGTAAGCACCTGACTAAAAACCAGAGGGAGAGAGTTCAACAAGTTCTGGAGGAACATACAGATGTATTAACAGATAAACCAGGCCATACAAATTTGCTACAGTATGACATGAAACTGGTAGACTCAAACCCAATCTGTATGAGAGCCTATTCTATTCCGTTCGCGAAGGAGAAGGCATTGAAGGAAGAAATAGAGTATTTGTTGAAGGAGGGGATTATTTCGCACAGTGAATCATCTTTTAGTTCTAGTGTCGTTTTGTTGAGAAAACCGTCTGGGGAACACAGACTGTGCATAGATTACAGGAAACTGAATGCTGTCACAGAAGGACAAGTGGATCCATTACCAGACACAAAACAGTTATTTGCCAGACTGAACAAGGCAAAATATTTTTCAAAAGTGGATCTTAGTAAAGGCTATTACCAGATCCCAGTGAAGCCTGAAGTGAGACCTTATTTGGCTTTTAGCACTTCGGATGGACATTATGAATTCAATATGCTACCATTCGGACTGAAAAATGCTCCGAGTGTGTTTTCAAGGATGATGCGAAAATTGTTGGATCCCCTGAATAACCCCTGTATCACAAATTTCTTTTTTGATGATACGGCGACCACCGAGACATTTGCAGAACACATTGAAGCTCTGGAGATGTTGTTTGATAGACTTCGGGAGGCAAACTTAACTGCTAGGCCCACAAAATGTTGTATTGGATGCAAAGAGTTGGAATTCTTGGGACACACTGTATATCAGGGTAATATGACCCCTGATCCTAAGAATTTGGAAAAACTGCAGAGAGCACCTAGGCCGCAAACAAAAAAGGACGTGCGATCATTTGTGTCGTTATGCGGATTTTATCAGAAATACATCAAGAATTTTAACGCTATATGTGCTCCTCTGACTGATTTGACTCGCAAGGGACTTCCAGATAAAATTATTTGGACTGCACAATGTGAACTAGCATTTCAAGAGTTAAAGGAAAAACTCACTAGCAAGCCTATTCTCAAACTGCCTGATTTGACACAGGACTTTGTCTTAAGAACCGATGCAAGTAATGTAGGACTCGGAGGGGCTTTGTTGCAAAGATCATCTTCACCTGATGGGGAACTTAAACCAGTCGCTTATGCAAGCCGCAAATTGAATAAGGCGGAACAAGGATACTCCACAAGCGAAAAAGAATGTTTAGCATTAATCTGGGCAATAAAGAAGTTTCAAATCTATCTGTATGGTAGGACATTTGTGGTGGAGACGGACCATCAGCCTCTCGTGTTCTTGTCTCAGGCTAAGCATGAAAACGCAAGATTGCTGAGGTGGTCTTTATTGCTTCAACCTTATCAGTTTAGTATCCAATATATCCCAGGCAAATTGAATGTCGGTGCAGATTTCCTCAGTCGGCACCCCTGTGATCAAAATTAGAGTAGTGGCAGACGTGAGGAGTAATTTTACCTATGTGTATCGCTGGTTTTGGAACTTGCCATAGGCATGTTTTCAAGTGGGGAGATGTGTAGTGAAATTGACAGAGATACAACGGTAAAATCCCTCCAAAGATAACATTTAAGGATAAAAACATAATGCGTAGGCTGCTGATGTACATGATCGCCTAGACCGCGGGTCATCATCCTCCATAATAATTGACTTGCTAGACAGGAGGGGAACGGCGGATCAAAAAGAAAAAAAAATATGACTGGAAAGGCTAAGGAGACGCAATTGGGGGGGAAACGGAGAAAAGTCACGTTTCCCAAGTTGACATAAAAAGTAAGCAACTCCACAGAAGGGACCCTAGATATGTTACGCCACAGTCATTTATTGGACGCTTTTGCGATACCAAGCTTTTGATTTGAATGGAGCGGTAAAACGCAGATGTTAGGAATATTACAAAAATTAAAAAGTAATTTTTTCTTAATATTAATGTTAGGAATATAAAAATTAGCTGGCCGGATGGCCTATTCTGAGCAGTGAACTAAGATGGTCTTAATTTTACAAACGGATAGATAATATTGAAGATAATGACAAAAGACAGTGTAGTTCACATCATCGACAGACTGTGTTGAATAAAAAAGTGTCGCAATTTGCACACAAAAACACGACCTTGGACGCAGGTGTTCAAATTTACTTAGTATGGAGGAGAGGGTTTTTGAGCGGTAGCTGTGTCTAAATATAACTTTTAACGACAAAATTTTGGAGGGGAGAGAAAGGTTGGTTCAAAAACCAAGCACATTTTTTTAGAAACACAAGTAGAGACGGACAGACTAACAGATAAACATCCATACTTGACTGAAGCATGACTGAAATGACTTTAGTGTAGAAATTTTGAAATTCAAATAACCTAGGCAGTGATTGGCCACAGACAATCATATCATTAGCGCTCAGACGCGAAAGTGGGGCCATTCTTCAATAGTTGTTCAGTGATAGACACAGATTTTAAAGTGTGGTGATTCCATATGAAAGCAAGTGAAATAAATTTAGGGACGCCATACTATAGCCAGCAGCTCAGCTGAGTTTTGCTAGCAATTCTGTGTTATTTATTCATAATCTGGTAAGATTGAAATTATTTCCTTATATATTTTGAATATTGTTTCATGTTTGAGTGATTTGATACTGCCATATCGAAATCTAGCCTTACAAACAAGTAGGGATTTGCTCTAGACCCCCCGCCCTAGTCAGGGTCTAGGGACCAACAATGTACATAAACTCCAGCAAGGATTATGCAAGACAGATCAAGTGTTGAGAATAATGATACATATTACCTATCCTCTTTTAGGGCCGAAAACTAATAAACATTTTTCAGGATCTATAGTCTGGGAGGATCTATCTGATGTAAAACCACCATGGTAAATGTGCTGTTTGGTCAGAGAGATCTGACCTGTCTGTATGATGTGGTTGTTGTGTCACTGTTGTGTCCAGACGTGGGTAGAGAATAGATTTTGACACATGGCCCATACTTTGATTGCAGAGCTGCGAGTTTCTGTCGTCAACAAAGCAGGGTCTATTCAGTTGGTGACTTTACTCGAGTGTATCTGTGCAGTATTTGTGACAGAGACCACCATTATTGCCCGCCAGCACGGAGAGGTGGGACCACCTGATTTCAGCACCAGAGCGACAACTACCAGATGAGTGAGCCTCTGGTCTGCTGGACTTTCACCAACGCCCTTTAGTTACTAAGAACCCCATAAAGATTCCCACCATTTTCTGGACACTGTGTAGTCAATATAGACAGGTGTGATGAGGCCACCCCAACAGCACAAACAGTACTATCCTCCCAAGCAGATGAATACTAGAACATTTTAATAAAACTAACTAGTATAGTACATATATATGTACACTATTGCATTTATGATATAATATTCTATGCATTTCTTTTCATAATCTCTAAATCCTTTTAAGTTCTGGTCAACCTAAAAAATTGACACAGAACAAAATAAATGTAATATACTTATATCAAAAAATTTTACACACGTGAGTTAGTTCAGTGTATTTTAACATTTATTAATATTATTAGTCTTGTTAATATCTGTGGGTATATTTATAATCCATTACACCACACTACATATCATAACCCTAGACACTTTACGTAGCCACATTCATTAAAAAAAATTAAGTGTGAGGTCGTAGTGGTAGCAAGAAAGGCCTTCTGACAATTCACCACTACATTTTATCTCAGGAGCCTTCACAGCTGGCCTCATACAATTTACATTTAGTAATAACACCATCATACAATACCATCAAACACCACTACACCACGTAGTGCGAAAAGAGCTTACGATTGGATTGACGTGAGAGCCGGAATATACAATGAACCTCACTGGCAAGTTTGCCGGGAAGTACAATCTGTGATGTGAACTGGAAACTGAAAATAAAATCTAGCGAACTCAAAGACACAGAACAGACAGCTTCGCAACTTCAAAGGAGCAACTCCCAAAAAGCCAGAAAGAGAAGGATCGGACCTAGAATTCCATATTTATAAGTGACAGATCGAAGTATTTGGGAAACTTAAAACCTTAAAAAGTAAGCCCGCCTTTATGTATACAAGACTGTAAACTTAAGGGGCCAGGACTTTAAATATCAAGACTGGAAACCTAGGAATTGGTTCACCCGTCATCAGAGAAACTTTTCCAGACCAAGTTTATCGCAGAACACCCGTTGAAGAGGAATTACTAGTTTCCCAGGCCAAGTATATCGCAGAACACCCGTCATAAGAAGGGATTCAAAATTTCTCAGACGAAATTGATTCAAGAGCATATGCACCGAAATTGCTCGTGTCCATCCGAAACCTGGGCGGAGAAATTGTGTATAACCTAAAATCTTGGGTACGTGGTTACAAGCATCAGATGGTTTGAAGTACTAACGTTACGACGCCGCTAGTATGTGTTGAAGTGTACTCATCACCAAAAAGAAGTGACGGAAAGCACGGCGACAGGACTCACCTAGAGTTAAGTTTTCTTATATAAAGGCACCAGCAAAACGGACTTTGATAAATCCTCACCTATGTCTCAGTGACGA
The DNA here is from genome assembly GCA_024509875.1 of Oreohelix idahoensis. Classification (NCBI taxonomy): domain Eukaryota; kingdom Metazoa; phylum Mollusca; class Gastropoda; order Stylommatophora; family Oreohelicidae; genus Oreohelix; species Oreohelix idahoensis. The sequence goes on along the minus strand of JAMPIV010001256.1, from coordinate 622,692 downwards.
AAACTTGTATTTACAGCAAAATTTCACCAATCTTTCCATATTTATTTTAACTGTTAAAGACTAATTCATTATTAAAATTGTTACATGTTGTTTTAAAATTAACATTCATAGTCGCTCCAGTTTTTATATGTATGAAAGCAAACGTATGAGCCAGAATATTTAATATCTATAACTAGACATATATTTCCCTCTAAACAGAGCTATACCATTATAAGAGGAAATTCCCTGAATTAACTCAGCTGCGGGCTTGAACGGGCCAAAAACCATTGCTTAAATCCTTCACAAAAGGCGACGGACAGATATAAGTTAACCGTTGCTCAGCGCTATGCCGCAAGGTTCTTGACTTCTGAATTATCTTGTGAAGACTCCCTTCGGATAGAAGCGCCATTACAATTCTATCTACATCTCTGCCAAGAGTAATCTTGTGCGAGGGTAAACACCTTCGACGTCCCATTTAGATACTCTTGAGTTTGACCACTAATGCAAAGCAGGGGAGGCAATCCGTGACAATCCTTACTCCATTTTTTCCTACACCCCCGTAAGACGATAGATGAGCGGGAAAGAATACGTATTCCTTGCAGAAGTTACCAGTTTATAGTGAGTGCGTCACCAATACGCATTTAGTGGATGCAAGCAATTGTGATAACACGATTTTCCATAGCAACACGAGTTATCAGATCTCGGCCAACATAATCTGCAAATATTATCATACCACGCGAGTTTTCATCTTTATATGTCTACGTTTTTATGCAAGCTTGTATCTTTTAATGATCTGTGCAGCAAAGAAGAGAAGATAAGCTTGCAGTGATGGGAATTTATCGGCAGCTGTTCATTCGAGTGGTAAAAAATCAATACGCCTTTGTAAAAAAAAATGTGCACAAATATTGTTCCTTACCGTTTTATTTTGTTTTCGTTTCCTTCGTTATTTTATCTCTCTTTTGTCGTTTTCTCTGTTCTTGTTTAGTTACGTCTTTCTACTCAACTGTTATTCGTTTATTTTCGTTTTTTACTCGTTAAGGAGCTTTTGGAGCCTCCAGTGCATGTGACCACATCGAAGGAAGCCTGCACCACGGATTTATTACGCTCGCGCAGTGTGGTATTGTAGGGATTTGTTTACAATGAAGCTGCTAGCCTCCTGCACAACCTCATATTTGTCGTCTGTTATGACACACATACGGGTGCAGTTATCATTTTCTTTCTGTCTCTTCAGATACCCCCCGGTGGGAACTCTAAAAGTCCTGACTGCAATGAAACTCCAATATTTTTGTCACTTGCCCTAATGACATCACTAATTTTCACCCCTCTCTGGATTCTTTCTATTAACTTACATCGTTGATGCCTTCTTGTCTGTTTACCTTCACCTTTCACACCATTATGGTTTTCAGGAAAACGCTGTCTCTTTAAATAAAACCTTAACTAAATTATTCTTTTTATGAACTCTTCAGTTAAACTGTTTTGCAGCGGACTATGTCAGCGTCATCAGTAAGCAACTGTTTTGCAGCGGACTATGTCAGCGTCATCAGTAAGCACCTGTTCAATTATTTGAAGAAACGTATTCAATAAACAACTGCAAGCCCTATTCATTCAATCACTCATTCATTCCTCGATTAACTTCTTATGAGGCACAGGGCCGCCATTGAACTCGGTCCCGTTGCTCGAAACCAGCTAGAAGCTTGCTCCAAGCCTGCTAGAAACTTGCTCCAAGCCTGCTCCAAGAATGCTCCAAGACTGCTCCAAGCCTGCTCCAAGACTGCCCCAAGACTGCTCCAAGCAGTCATGCACGTGCTCTTGCAGTAGTGGCTTCTGTGGCAATGTGTTTTACATGGTGACGTTGATAGCCCCCATACACAACCTCACATTAGTCACCTCTTACGACATGCTTGAGGTAGCATAGTCCTATTATTTCCTTCTCTCCTCGGAGACCCCCGGGAACTTGACGGGTAAGTTATTAACCGACCATAATATGAAGCATTCACTCAGTCAATAAGGAGAAGATGGTGGTGTGGTAAGGATGTTCATGGCGCAGCTTACAGGAAGCCGAGAAAAGCCTGGGCTGCTCACTCACCCTATTTCTTCTAAGAACATCTTCAGAATAAGCATCTGAAATATTCGTGTACCAGACACGTGCCAGAAGACAAGGAGGTAAGCAGAAGATGTTGGCGTTGTATAGGACAAACAATGAGAAAAACCTCCTGATAGCATTACATGACAGTTCTTGTTCTGGAACCCACAGGAAAGAGAAGTAAAAAGAGAACGAAAAATACATGGATGTAGGACCTGAAGACAAGACATGAAAGCGATAAATATGACATGAAAAACCTTGAACGGATGGCACAGGACAGAAAGGTTTGGCATTAGATGATGTAATGTTATGATCATTAAAAATGTAATAATAAATTAAGCAATAAGATAGTATCAGGCACAAAAACCGTCCCAAAAAATTAAGTAAGCAGATAGAAAAACATATAGCCAGTAATGAATGTACGGCGACAGCAGACTACGTCAGTTTATAAAGAAGCAAATATATATATATATATATATATATATATATATATATATATATATATATATATATATATATATATATATATATATATATATATATATATATATATATATATATATATATATATATATATATATATATATATATATATATATATATATATATATATATATATATATATATATATATATATATATATATATATATATATATATATATATATATATATATATATATATATATACACTGAAGCACATTAAAAACGCACCACCTGTATAATCCAAGAACAGAGTGTGAAATGTAAATATAAGTGTGTACAAGTTTACATATTTGGAATCTTTATTCATTTTCCTATGAATCCATACTGGTCATTAATTTGTACATTTGATTGTTATGAAATTCATTGCATTCTGTGCAGGCAAGGGAGAAAACCAAAAATACAAAAAAATGCACGTGCGTTATCCTGCTGGAGAAGCTGCAAGTCTGGATAAATTGTGAACGCAGGAGCAACCAGTGCATCCAGAACCTCATCTCGATATGTCACAGCATTAATATTTCCACGGAAGACGTGAAGAGGCAAGCGATGGTGAAAACTGAATCCTCCCCAAATGTGAATACTGCCACCTCGAAATCGGTTGACACAGCAATCTGCAAAGCGCTCTTCACACCGTCGCTAAATCCGCATACGTCCATCTGCAAAGGATATGTTGAATCTGTTCTCTTCTGTGAATAGGACAGCATTCCACTGCAGTCTAGTCCATCTGATATGTTGCTCTGCCCATTGCAGGCGCTGCTAACGATGTCTGTGAGTCAAGTTTGGCCCAACATAAGGTCGTCTTGCAGTAAGGCCTGTATCTCTGAGTCGTCGTATGACTGTCATTCGAGAGACTTGCCCATGTCTACCCACTATTGCTCTTGCTGTTTGACTTGCCGGGAGAGTCAATTCCTTAGGTGACTCAGCACAATATGACGATCTTGCGCAGGGGTAGTAACTCGTGGTTGGCCACTCCGAAGTCTATCCCGGGCACTGCCAGTGGTTCCGTAACGTTCATTGAGACGTACAATAGTGCTGTGGTGGCAATTCATCCTTCTGGCAATGGCCCGCGAGCTCATTCCGGTCTCCAACATACCAATGGCTCGTTGGCGGTCTTTTTCAGATAGTCGTGGCATTTCAAGCACATGTACTGGGTGTTTTGTCTCAACGGCCTTTTTATACCGAGTATACTGCCACAACGCGTACACATTTTCAGGGACATAGCTATTGAGAATCGTGTTGCACGTGTAACTTTCATCGTTTTCATGTAGTCTGTACACACACCCATGGGTTGAATCTTGCACTTTCCATTCCAGCAGCCATTCGCTCTCTACCTCATGGCAAACACGGGGAAAATCCATTCCCACACTTTTTTTTGCCAGCTTCTCGGCATCAGTATATATAATAGTGGTGCGTTTTTAATGTGCTTCAGTATATATATATATATATATATATATATATATATATATATATATATATATATATATATATATATATATATATATATATATATATATATATATATATATATATATATATATGTAATTAAAAACACCGTCAGACAATTATTCAAATATGTGGACAATCAAGCACAAAACACTGGAAACAACAGATATTCAAATACGTCGACAGCCACATACATAAAACATAGACATACAAGCATATCGACTGGCAGTCATTACTCTTCTTTGTGGAACATCCCTGGACGTCAACTCGAAATAGCTTAAAGAAAGCAGTGGCGAGTCTCAGATAGCTAACAACTCCACCGAATTTCTCCTGGAACGGTACTCATTATCATCATCATCATCATCATTATCACCATCATCATCATCATCATTATCACCATCATCATCCCCAAGGAGCATTGTTCATCAGCTCAAGGTCTGTCCGTGTCTTCTTCATTCCCTTCAGGTCGGTCTCTAGTTATCTTCTCCGTGTGTTTATTTCATCTTCCTCTCTTAATCTGGACATTTCAGAGCAACGACTGCCTGTTAATGCTTTCAATAGATTCCCTCAGTGTGTATCCTCTCCATCTCCAGCGTCATTTTCTCATCTCTTGTTCCACTGTCGCTTGTCTGGTTCTTGTCATCACATTCACATTAGTGATCTAGTCATACCACTTCAATCCTTCTATTCTGCGCAGGCACGCATTTATAAAAGCCTGTAGCTTTTTGGACCATGCTATTGATGGTTATGCGCTCTTCTGTTTCTCACCGATCGAACACCTCTGCATTACAGTAAATGTTGAACAGTCGTTTCATCGGTGTCACAGATGCACTCATCAGTAGTTCTTATCTTTAATTTCTTGGGCAAGTGGTGTCTAAATTGATGTATCCTGTGCAGTGTCAGAAGTTATTACTTGTTCTCATCTGCTGACTTGGTGATATTATTCGTGTGTCTGGGGACCTGGACATTCTGGTTCTCACTTGTATCTGAATCTGCTTTTTGTAAGTCTAAATTTTCTTGGCCTCTTCAAATGTTACGCCTGTATCAGGTAGAAGCAGTTCTTCAAACTCCCTTACCAGTCTGACGGCCTCTTCATTCCTAGGGGCAATGCAGTGTGATAGGATCCATTGTATCCAGGAGCAGTGTGACAGTGATTTGGATCCCCGAGCAATTGGCTTTCAACAACTCATCCAGTTAATTAAGCTAGATAGAGGCTTGGGAAAGTTGTGCCCCTTATTGCTGTGATGAGTAAGTGGACCGTTTAGATTGTTTCACGTCTCTGTTGAATTGCCGAAGTAATTAGCGCAGCTTGACTCTTCGGGTATTTAGATTTTTAAAATATCGACAGACACTCAAACACATCTTTAAAAAAAACTGCTAAAGAAACCACTGCTGCAAGATTTTGCACTTTGGCGAAGGCTTCCACAAGGGGTCATTTGCAGTGATGGGTCTACGCTCAAGAAGCAGTGAAAATGGATATGATGATGATGCCAATGACACAAACACAGTACACTTACACAAGACAGACTTTAAAACCAGCTGAAAGCTGCACAGATTTTTACAAAAAATTGCTATTACTTACCAAAATAGACTGGTTTCCCACATTTGGCGCATAGTTTACTCATCACTGAACCACACAGATTTTCAAACTGTTCAAGATAATGGTACGTTCCAGCGAACACGGATGTTCTACAGTTGTTTGAAAGCTCAAATCTAGGGTAGCACAGGTCTATGTACTTTACAGGATCAAGAGGTCTCTAGGAAGGATATGCAAACATTCTCCATTTAGCAGCGATATTAAATGCCCACTTGAAGATAACCGTCAATAAAGATTGAATTTAACTTTTAACCACAAAGATAACATTCCTATCAACTGCTCGTGACAGAGGCGACACTTCATCTGATATAACATCCGTCATACAGGTCCGACAGATTAAAATTTTACACAGCACAATATATACGAACAATTAGCACATGTGTTCGTGTGTAGGAACAGTAGAACTAACCGTATTCTGTCAGGTTTTTACAATACCGAACAGTAGACATTTTTATTTGTAACGTACAGTAGTAATGTATACGTTACACCCTCTTAAATTACAGGTTTTACACTAAAAAAAAGAGTATTTTTATATACCTCTAATATCACACGTTTCATACGAATAAGGTAGTCACAGAGATGTCTTATATCATAGGTTTACATACGAAAAAAAACAAAGCAGTAGTTTTATATTCGTTTCGTGTCACAGGGTTTATAATAACTAATACAATTGTCATATATACCATTTATATCACACGTTTTATACTAACAAGAAAAGTAGTTCTATAAACCAACAATATCACACGTTTTATACTAACTAGAAAAGTAGTTCTATAAACCTCTAATATCACATATTTTATACTAACAAGAAAAGTAGTTCTATAAACCTCCAATATCACACATTTTATACTAACAAGAAAAGTAGTTCTATAAACCTCTAATATCACACGTTTTATACTAACAAGAAAAGTAGTTCTATAAACCTCCAATATCACACGTTTTATACTAACAAGAAAAGTAGTTCTATAAACCTCCAATATCACACGTTTTATACTAACAAGAAAAGTAGTTCTATAAACCTCCAATATCACACGTTTTATACTAACAAGAAAAGTAGTTCTATAAACCCCCAATGTCACACGTTTTATACTAACAAGAAAAGTAGTTCTATAAACCTCCAATATCACACGTTTTATACTAACAAGAAAAATAGTTCTATAAACCTCTAATATCACACGTTTTACACTAATACAGTTGCCACATAGACGTTTTATATTGCAAGATTTGTACAAACTAAAACAGCAGTCGTATATACTTTTCATATCACATGTTTTATACTAAAACAGTAGTCCTATGGACGTCTTATATCACAGGTTTCATACGAACGAGAACAAAAGTTTTATTGACCTACCATATCACATGTTTCATACCGACTAGAACAGCAGTTTTATCGACCATTCATGTCACAAGTTTTATACTAACTAAAGCAGTAACCTTATAGATCCTACACATCACAGGTTTTATACTAACTAAAGCAGTAGGTTACAAACTTGTCATATCACAGATTTTATACTATCCTGCAATCAAAAATAGTCCTAGAGACCTTTCATATTGCGGGTTTTATATTAAATAAAACATTAGCCCTATACATCTTTCAGATCACAGATTTTGTGTTATACCAACAGAAGTAGTACTAGGGTCTTTTCTGTTCGTGTTAAGAGTCTTCCCTTGCGCCCACTGCAGCCTATACACAAGGTCCGCCGCGCATATTAGAATTTATATCCAAGTATTCACACTAAGAACAATTATAGAAGAATCAGTGGAAAGGCAATCGCCACTTATTATCACCTTCGTCGATTTTCAAAAAGCCTTTGATAGTCTACACCGCCCATCATTGTGGAAGATACTTACAATCTATGGTTTTCCAACAAAATATGTGAATATAATCAAAGCACTATATGACAATGCAAGATGTTGTGTTAGAACAAATAAAGGGAATACAGAATGGTTTACAGTAGAAACAGGGGTGAAACAAGGCTGTATTATGTCACCACTACTTTTTGGAATAGCTATTGATTGGGTTATGAGAAACTATACCCACAATGAACAATTGGGTATAAAATGGACAAATGGAAAAATTCCTGGGGGACCTGGATTTCGCAGATGATGTAGCATTCTTAAGTTCAACACCAAGACAATCCCAAGAAGCAATAAATAATTTGTGTCATCTCTCGGTTAAAATTGGTCTCCAAATAAATGCCTCTAAAACTAAAGCTATGAACTTTTCTAACGAGACCTTTGATATCATCTTGAACGGGGAAAAACTACAGAAAGTTGAAAGTTTCAATTATTTAGGCAGTAAAATGACTCAGGATGGTGACACAACAAGAGAAATCCATACTAGAATTGCTTTGGCAGCTAGCGCCTTCAATAGATTATCTAACATTTGGAAATTACGATCATTGAATATACATACCAAGCTTCGTCTGTTTAATTCAAATGTTATCTCAGTGTTAACATACGGCTGTGAGAGTTGGAAAATAACAAAATCATTGGAGAACAAGCTGAATACATTCGAGAACAAATGTCTTAGAAAACTCATGAACATCAGTTGGAAAGAATTCAAGACTAATCGACAAATAAGAGAAGACTCTAGGCAGAAATATGTCTCCGACTATATAAGGAAAAGACGATGGTCATATATCGGTCATGTCCTACGAATGCAAAAACAACAGAATACCACTACAGGCGCTCACTTGGGTCCTGAGGGTAAGCGGAAAAAAGGAAGACCAAAAGAAACACTCAGAAGAACAATAATAAGAGAAGGAAGAACGTTGGGCCTAAATAATGTGCAAGAGCTAAGAGGAGTGGCGTCACAACGAACAACCTGGAGAGCACTGGTTTCTGCCTTATGCGCCGTGTTTGGCGCTTAAAGAATTTATTATTATTATTATTATTATAAAAGACCTTGGTTTCTGGAGCTAGCAAACTGAAATGTGCTGGAGACCTTTCATATCACGTTTCATACCAACTACAACAGAAGTCCTACAAACTTTTCACATCACAAGTTTTAAATTGACTACAACTTTATACTAACTAAATAAGTTTTCCTATAAATATTTCATATCACAGCCTTGACACTACCTAAAACATTAGTCCCAGTAGTCCCAGAGACGTCTCATAGCACGGGTTCAATACAAGACAGAAAAAAGCTCTGTAGACCATTCATATCACAGGTTGTATACCAACTAACGCAAGTCCAGAGTCACTGAACACTATTATATAAACTAAGAGTACAGTAAACTGAATTAAAATACTAAAACGCCGTTACCTCGTATGGCGAGGCGCGCAGCGTTCAACCTAGACACAAGTCCGTTGGTTATATTAGGGCGCATGTCCAAATAGAAAAGACCTTGCGGTCTGTTTCAGCGATGAATGCGCCGTACGTTTTTTATCACAACTAACCGGGGTTTTTTAATTGGGGGGGAGAGAGAATACATATCCCCTCTCCAGCCCAGTTTCGCAATTAATAATGTGCAATTTCGTTACTGGGAGACAAATTATCAACTATTTTCTTTCAGATTTCCGAACATCAGTTCTTACAAATGTTTCGGTACGGTGAAAAATAACTGCAAAATAACGGCACAAGGACACATGTGGCAGACACCTGTAGTATAAAACAACTGAATGCGAAACAAAATAGCGAAAAAAAAACAAAAATTGCTAGAACAAAGACATTGAGAACCAAGGATATCGACAGCTTCTCACAAGGACATCAGTAATAATGTAATGAGTGCGCCACTGAAGGAATTGATGTCACAGCTTTCACTGCTTGTGTTTCCAGTTCCTCCTATCGATTAAGTCTAGAAAATCGCTAACTTCGAGATGGCTTCCATCCAACTCACGGGGTTTATGTGACAAAGTCTCTCACAAGAATAAGGAGGAACAGGAAAGGAGAGTAGAGAGTGAAACAAGAGTGCTAGCAGATTCTTCTCTCTCTCTCTCTCTCTCTCTCTCTCTCTCTCTCTCTCTCTCTCTCTCTCTCTCTCTCTCTCTCTCTCTCTCTCTCGCTCTCTCTCTCTCTCTCCCTCCGTTTGTCTCACCACCCCTCCACAAACAGCAGTGAGACAGATATTTGTTTTTCAACTCTGACTGATGAAAGCATTTTGCGTGTATGCAATATAACACACTACTTATCTACGTGTATCACTAATAACAAGAGAGACATCTGCGTGGATCACTAATAACAAAGTGTCACCTAAAAAGTGTATCACTAATAACAAAGTGTCACCTAAAAAGTGTATCACTAATAACAAAGTGTCACCTAAAAAGTGTATCACTAATAACAAACTAGACCTCTACGCGTATCTTACTTACTTACTTAGTCGTTCCCCTTCTACTGTGAGGTGTAGAGCTTTGGAAGAGAGGGCGCCAGACTATCCTATCGGCTGTCTTCCTCCTGGCCTGGTTCCATTCTAGTCTTCGGTCCTTCAAAGATTGTCTAATTTTGTCCTCCCAGCGGACTCTGGGTCGTCCTGGGGGTCTGGATCCCTGGCTCTTTGTTTCCCGTGCTAGTCGTGGTAGCCGATCTTCTCCCATTCTGCAGACATGGCCAAACCATCTTAGTTGGGACTGTTCTACTTGGGTCTGCAGGAGGTGGGATTTTAGGCCTTGACGTATCGTCTGGTTGCGGACCATGTCTCTTCTTGTTACTTCAACCACCTTCCTCGGATACCTCATTTCTGAGGTTTGGATCTGGCTTTTGCGGGTTGTAGTCATTGCCCACGACTCGCATCCATATGTCAAGACTGGGACATAGGTGGAGCGGTATACAGCCATCTTCGTTTTCTTACCAACCTCTCTCTTGCTGAGGAATCCTCGATTTATGGCCTGAAAAAGTCTCCCAACTGCTGCTTTTCGAGTGGTCAACTCTGTTTTGATGTCTCCCTTTCGGTCTATAACAGCTCCGAGGTATTTAAAGTGGTCGACCTGCTCCAGGACCTATTCTCCCATCTTAATCTGATGTCTCCTTTCTTCTCGTGATATCACCATGGATTTGGTTTTAAAGCTGCTTATGACCATCCCTCTCTTCTCCAGCTTTTCCTTCCAGACTTGCAGGTTGGATTGGAGATGTGCCTCTGATTTAGCAATCAGTGCAACATCATCAGCAAATGCCAGCTCTGAAATAAAGACATGTCTCATCTTCCAGTACCCCACTGAATACTTTCTTGTTCTCTCCTTACATGCCTTGATGACATCGTCCATGAGGAGTATGAAAAGATAAGGTGACAGGATATCACATTGTCTTACACCAGTGGTGGTCCTGAACTCTTCTGACTTATGGTTTGCTGTCCTCACATAATTTCTGCAAGACTTGTAGAAGCTCTGTATAGCATGAATCATAGGTGCTGGAATGTTCTTCCTTACCAAACAGTCCCAAAGTTTGCTCCAGGGGACCCTGTCAAACGCCTTTTCCAGATCTATGAAACAAAGATGGATCTCACTCTTATACTCAAGGACCTTTTCACTCAGCTGTCTGGGTGTGAAGATTAGGTCTTGAGTACTTCGGTTTGCTCGGAATCCGGACTGGACCTCATCCAATTGTGGCTCAGCTAGACGTCGGAGTCTCTGCTCAAGAATTCTAGATTAGATTTTACCAGGGACACTGAGAAGGGATATGCCTCTATGGTTTCCACATTGTCGATTGTCACCCTTTTTGAAAATTGGTGTTATAATGGCAATCTCCCAATCCTTTGGTATGGTCTTGTTGCACCAAGATGCCTGTAGGACCCTTAAGAGTAATAGGTCGCCTGATGCTCCCATGTACTTAACCATTTCTGGTGTTATACCATCATGCCCTGCTGCGTTGCCCATCTTGATTTTCTCCAGTGCTGCCTTCAGTTCTTCCATCTTTAAACTCCGCCTATGCCGGTCCCAAGCCCGGCTGAAAAAAGAAGGAGGGTGGCCTGCATGGAGGCCGTAAGGAGGCAGCCCCTCCACCATGCAAAGGCAAAACAGGCCAATCACCTGTTTGCTTTAAACTTTTGATTATGAGAACTACAAGAGAGAAAACCGGACTGATTCTAAAGGCGACGAACTGGAATGGACTACGGACTACGACTTATGGAACTTGGAACACAAGGAGTATAAATGGGAAAGAAGAGGAGCTGGTGGAAGAGATGAGGAAAGCAAAAGTAGAAATCCTGGCTATAACGGAAACACAGAAAAAAGGAGAAGGAGTCATCACGCGTATCACTAATAACAAAGTGTCACCTACGTGTATCACAAATAACAAACTAGACCTCTACGCGTATCACTAATAACAAAGTGTCACCTAAGAATATCACTAATAACAAACTAGACATCCCAGTGTATTACTAATAACAAACTATACATCTCCGTGTATCACTGATAACAAACCGCGTATCACAATTAACTCACTAGACTTCTACGTGTATCACTAAAAACAAACTATCCATTTGCGCGTAGCACTAAAACTCACTAGACATCTACGTGTTTCACTTATAATAACACGTTATTAAGAAGCCTTGCACCCCTTTACAACATCTTAAGAAACCTCAAACCCCCTTAAAGCATTTTGAGGAGCCTCACACTCCTATGACGTTTACTGGAAAAGAGCTACAGTAATCTGACAGCTTATCATAACCTTATAGCTGCTCTCTGATTTGCTAGCTAAACATGCATTTTACCAACTGTCTATTTCTGCAACGTACCATTTTGTTCCCGCCTTCTTTTCTTTAAACACTAGCCAACGCTGTGTTTAAAATCTTCGTTGACCTGTCAGTCATAACAGGAAACAAATCACTCTTCGGTTTACCTCGTTTCTCTCACGCGAGCTTATCTGTCAATCATATAATACTTGACAGACAGCACGGGAGAGAGAGAGACACATAACAGACTTCTTTGAAGTTTGCTCAGGGGAAATCCAAAATCCCCAATACCCTTTGATCTGGGAACACGGGCATCCTACAAGGAAACCCGCCAGTGAACAGAAAGTCTTTTGATGTCGGTCAAAGCTCCAGATGAGAAACACTGGAAGACCGAAACCCGGAGTCTTTCATCTTGATACATCTAGCTTCTGAATTTTTGTCTCACACAGGAGCGCGAAATAACGCATTAGAGATCAAGGAAAATTTAATGATATATGTACTACTGTTTCTATAACCCATCTATCAGTCGTCACTCAGAATTTGAGAAGAATCTAGCGCGCAGCCTTAAACCATTTCTTTTGGATTATTGGTTAAAAGGTGATTCGTGGAGATTTTTATTCTGGATTTTCTGGTAAATAGTGTTAAGTGTTAGAAGTGTTTTACAGGGATAGCATTTAAAGTTAAACCCTTACATACTTTAAACATACAGTTAAATACTTAACTTAGATCTTTTTTCTTGCTAGTAAGGCGTATTAAATAAAATAGCGCGTAGCAATTTCCATAAAAAGATATTCAATTTAAATGTTAGACCACGTTCCCGACCGCTACCTAGCTGAGACGAGACAGTAATTTGTGTTTACAGTGTAGACAGTTAAGCAGGCCGAACTTAGAGGTGTTAGAACGACTGACAGTGGGAAGACAGAATACGGTTTATATTTAATTTTTTTAATTTATTGTTATTATAGTATCTATTATTTTTTAAATGCCATACGACAAATTAACCGACACCGACAATTTACTAGATACTAAATGATAGGTAATAATTTGTACGTGGCGCATTGTGAGAAGAAAATAATAAATAACAAACTGTGCGTGTGACTGCCAGCCGCGAGAAGGGGCGGAAGAGTCTTCATTGACTCAGTCTGACCCACCTCCGCGGCCAGCCGTGTCTGTGTGTAAAGCATAGGGAAAAACACCGTGTATCTTTTAAATTTGTAAGGATTTGACAGAGCGGAGGAGAGACTATCGTGTCCTCGTCTATACATATTTATATTTACATAGAGTGGTAGCATTTTCCCATAAAATATTTCTTGTATTTTAGCAGGCTTGATCCCAAGTGGACGAACCAGCGGTCTTTTCTATTCCTTTTCCATTTCCATGGTTAAACGTGTACAAGCCGAGATACTGTATAACTATAACTTATAATACTGGACTTACCAAATCCAGGATACTATTTTATCAGCCAAAAGTGGCTTATATCTGAAACATTATTGTTATTTTCCCCAACACCTGACAGTTGTAATCCAAGTGGAGTACTAAAATATACTCTGTGCAGGACTGGCACTCTGATAAAGAGTCGGCCGATAGAAAATCTATCATCATCATCATTCGTAACAACCGGATTTTTCCAGATTTTCTAGAAGTGTTCCCATCTCTTTTGAATGGTAAAACACCAAGGACCCTCACATATTCAATATTTGTAGTAAACCCCTATATATATATATATATATATATATATATATATATATATATATATATATATATATATATATATATATATATATATATATATATATATATATATATATATATATATATATATATATATATATATATCCAAATAGACATCCCAGCCGAGCGGGAAATAAGACTGTTTCCCCGCCCGCCCTCAACACTGCAAGAGTGGTCGCAACGAAATTATTCAGTTGTAGTACCTGTATCTAGAATCACATTCCCCTGTGCATCCATCAAAGGAATAGTGCTAGTTTTTTAGAACAGTGAAGACACCCCTTTATGACTCATATCGTCACCAGGATTTATCGTGGAAGTAAACTTATTCGGCGTTCACCTCATTAGGTTTTGGGATGAACTGGGGCCAATTTGTATCCTCGACAGCTGGGATGACACATTAGTCAACAGAAAACAGTAGGGATTATGTTCATGGAATAAATGTACCAAGGGATACCACAGACCCAAGGGAAGAAATACAAAATAGGTAAGAGTGTGAGAGGTGGCCACATGAATGAGAGAGCATTGATTTTATTGTTGCTGGAAATTGTCTATTAATCTTTGGTGGTTTGATTTGATTCTGTTTACATTTCTTGGTCTTTTATTGTACCAATTTTGTTATTCTGTAAACCTAGTGCTAACCTTCAACCTTTGGGTAAATATTTTCTTTAGGTTATTATTCCTATACGGTGAAGGTACACCTCTTTTTCTTCTTAGATCCTTAACCACCGACCGTCTAGTGGCGTCTTGTAGGGCAGCAACAAATTGATTCCACTTTGCTCGATCGGTGGCCATCCTTCGTACAGTGCCTCAACTCTGGTTCATTCTTTGCATCTCAGCCTCCACAGTCCTCCGCCAGGTTGTTTTTGGTCGGCCTCTCTTTCGTTTTCCTTCAGGGGTCCAAATCATAGCTTTTCTTGTGATGGCATCGGGGTCTCTTCTGAGGACATGGCCAACCCAGCTCCAGCGTCTGCCAGCTATGATGGTGTCCATGTCCTCCTGCTTGCTCCGAGTAAGCAGATCTTATTTGGTGATGGTATTCGGCCAAAAGATGCGGTGAATTTTTCTTAGGCATGTTGTGTGAAAAGAGGACAATTTCGACATTTCCTTCTCTGTAACTCTCCAGCATTCCGCACCATAGAGAAGCACAGAGAGCACACAGTTCTGATATAATTTTAATTTTGTGCTTGTGCTGTAATGAGAGGACTTCCAGATGTTGTTTAGGCTAAAAAAGGCTGTTCTTGCTTTATTCATTCTGATGTTGATGTCTTTGCCTGCCCCGCTGTCTGGTGTTACTATGCATCCTAGGTATGTGAAGGTGTCTGTCTGTACCAGTTGCTGATTCCTTACTGATATGGGCTCAGGGGTGCTCACATTGAGCGTCATGACCTCTGACTTCATTAAATTGATGTTCAAGCCCACCTGCTAGCTATACTTATTAAGTCTATCCGTTTTTTCCTGGATGTGTTGATGTGAATGTGCTAGTAGTGCAATGTCATCTGCATAATCCAGATCTTCCAATGTAGAAAATGTAGTCCATCTTATTCCTCTTGGACTGCCAACTGTTGTCTGGCGCATCACCCAGTCTATGACTGTTAAAAATAGAGTTGTTGATAAGGGGCATCCCTGTCGTACTCCTGTCTTCAAAAGGCACACCATTTTTCTTTATTTCCTCTATATGTAAATGCTTTTCTTGATATTCTTTGGGTAACTTGATGTTGTAAAAACAGTTTTAGTGATAATAAACAACCAAAAAACTTAACTTTGTGTGTTGGTCAGACCCATACCCATTTATCCTTAGTTTTTCACGTTTGTGTGTCATTGTTGTCACATATTGTTGTGTGTGTGTAGAGTAACCTGTTCTTTCATTAGACAGGAAGGCAAAGACTGTCTTATAATAAAGCATAGTTGTACGGATAGGCTGGATGAGAGAAACCTGCTCACTCCAGAGACATATCTTTCCCTCAACCTACCACTTGTGAAATTTATTTTCTATTCATTCTCGTGTATCTGTCAACCTTTACTCTTTACTTAGACTGGGCCCAATAAACTAATTAACCTACCGTACGACAACCCCTTTACAACATCATAAGAAGCCTCACACTCCTTTAAAACATCTTAAGAAGCATCACGCCCCTTTACAACATCTTAAGAAGCGTCACACCCCTTTAAGGCATCTTAAGGATCCGCACACCCCTTTACAACATCTTACGAAACATCACACCACTTTACAACATCTTAAGAAGCCTCATACCACTTTAAAACATCTTAAGAAGCCTCGCACCTTATTATCTATTAGCTCAGAAAACATGCCAGAAAAGTTTATTTTGAGAAAATGTTATAAGGTTTGGTCTCTAATTCACGTTGTCAATGTTCTATTTTGTACAAATACATTTGAGTCAGGAACATTATAGAGCAGTGCTCAGAATGGCAGAGTCAGCTATACATTAACTTTGTTGATTCTGAAAAAGCTTTTGACAGCATACACAGGGACAGTCTATGGAAAATTACACAAGGGCAGTCTATGGAAAATACTGAGAGCTTATGGAAATCCTAGCTGCATTGTTTCCATTATAAAAAGTCTATATTCTAACTTTACATGCAGTGTTGTGTTGAGCAACCTAACTTTCGAGGTGAAGACAGTTGTACGACTGGGATGCCCCATTATCAACAACTTTATTTTTGACAGTCATAGACTGGGTGATGCGCCAGACGACAGAGGGCAGTCCAAGAGGAATTAGATGGACAACATTTTCTTCACTGGAAGACATGAAATATGCAGATGACATTGCACTACTCGCACATTAACATCAACACATTCAAGAAAAAACCGATAGACTGAATAAGTATAGCCAGCAGGTGGGTCTGAACATCAGTCTGAAGAAGACAGAGGTCATGACACTCAATGTCGGCAATCCTGAGCCAATAACAATAAGGAACCAGAAGCTAGAACAGACAGGCACATTTACATACTCACCAGACGGCGGAACAAGCAAAGACGGAAACAACAGAATGAATAAAGCGAGAACAGCCTTTGCTTGTCTCAACAACATCTGGAAGTCTTCCCAGTATAACACAAACACCAAATTAAGACTGTATGAGAGCTGTGTACTTTATGTGCTTCTCTATGGTGCGGAATGCTGGAGAGTAACAGAGAAAGAAATGTCGAAACTGTTTTCTTTCCACACAATGTGTCTAAGAAAGATTCACCGAATCTTTTGGCCGAATACCATCACCAACCAAGAACTACTTATTCGGAGCAACCAAGAGGACATTGTCGTGAAACATTCTAAATGCACATATATAAATTAAAAGGTAAATGTAAAGCCTAACACATAAATTCAATAAAAGGGAAAGAAGAATGGTAAAGAACAGTGCTGTCACAATGACTGTACTCGAGATCCCCCTTTTTCTGCTTCGTCTGCATATTCTCACGTTTTCACGTTTACTAGTAAAGCCTACAGCAGCATACACGCGTTTCCACAAAACAATAAAACGTGTACTGCATTTCTAAGAAAACCTTGAGATACGCAAGCTGCTTAATGACCTAAATTAATACTAGCATTAATTTCATTTTATACACTGCGTAATGAAAAGACAGATGGACTTAGGATAGAAAGAGAGAGGGCTGAACGGAGGACGCATGCAATACTACCACAGTCTCGCGATACAATATTAATGCCACCCCCAACGCGAAAGGCATGAAGCACTAGCTTTTTTTTCAAATAGATAGTGATAAAAAACACTACCCATACGAGAGTTAGGTTTAAAAACATGAAAAATGCTTATTCGGAAACATGACATTATACTGGTTTACGTTTGAAAGCCTGACAGTACCCAGACACCACATCGTATCGAAGTGAACGGGAGGTAGAAGAAAATACATATTTTGAACGCCGCCACTTAGCTCCCTTAAAACTTATATATTTGGGTTCCTTAGGGCTTGCTGACAAAGAATATGTTAAGTGTTATGCAAATAGTCTAGGAATTAACAAATTATAGCCAAAAGAAAATAGTGGTGCTGTCAGACAACCCCAAATCATAATCGCGCAGTGGCATGTTTTGAAACCACCATTGTACGGGAAAGAGGCCAACAAGTTACATCCGATTTGATTGGCGGGAATGATATGTAAGGCTAAACATGATTAGTCGGGCTGAAAATACTAATTTTTGTTGTTAGGGGGGACGGAAGGAAGGGTACTTTTTTTCAAACGCTTGTGTAAACATGGCTCGATTGGTTAGACCCGCCAATATAGTCAATTAGGAGCGTCAGTTCAGTGCCACATTTTAAACTAAACTTACTAAGAAACAGTGCGTTGAGAACCAGCTTATATTTTTTCTAAATAAAAGCCTGGGACAGCGGCAGATCGGATTTTGTGCCATATTCATCGCCAGTCAACGTATTTGTGTATTATTTCCATGAATTGTGGTAAGCTTGACATATTTGATATCTTTTTAATGAAAATTGAATGTAAATTGATAATTTATGTCTGTATATGTGTGTGGTTCAGTAGCAAACATGAGGCAAAGCCTAGATAGTGCTCCACCCTGAACAGAACGTGTCGGAGAAAAGAAAACTGCATGGAATTGCCAAACAGTACACTGACACCTATCTTATTGACTAGAAAGCACTAATGCTGGAATTGCAGAGGCGTAGTAACCATTAGGGAGGAGTATATTGGTGTAAATTGTTTCAGATGAAGCTAGCAGTTGGCCTACCGCTCTGAACTCAGTGTTTGTTATGTATTGTGTTCAGTGAGGAAATAGATTATAAATTAGTTCTGAAATAGGAGGCACAAACTTCTTGTTTCAGGGACCGTGGTCCTAAGTTATTGAAGCAGCACCTGGTCTGAGTTTTGCTGAATCCAGAGGCTGACAACATACTCCTTGGTCCAGATAGCGACCAGTGAGGTGTCTCCAGAACACAGTGAAGCAATCGAGCAGAGGAGTCGTTTCCTGCCGCCATCACGAAAGATAAGCTTCTGTGGCCAGAGCAGCTCAACATTATGTGCCCCCCCCCCCCCCTTTCTAAAATTGACATTATATTAAACACAGAGGGACAATAAATTCTTTCAATTGACAGGAACTGTGAACTTTTCCCAATACTATTTCCTCCATAAGCAAACAATTGAAGTCATGATGAAAAACAACAACCAAGCTTGAACAAGCCAGTATTACCTCATAGTACCACTTCACAACTTACACACATAGGATAATAACAATAAAATATGTCAATGCAAATATCATATTTATAAACTGTGTATATACTACTTGTAATTAAATTTGATTGTGATTCCTGGTTCACTGTGTAGTTGAATCAGGATATCTATTATTGAAAGGAATTAATACATATATTTTTAAACTTTACACTTGACTCATTTAAGATATTCTTATAGAGTGTTTTATGTGTGTGAGTGTCACAGTGTTGTAAAGTGTTGTGGAATAAATTAAATTGTTTATCTGTCTGTTGTTGTTGTGACTTACACTTCATCATTTTCATAACCCTAGACATTCAACGTAGTCATCACAATATTCCAGAATAATTCTGACTGAGGTATAAATGTGGTAGCAAGTAAGGTTATCTGTAATACACCACACTTATTAGATACAGATACCTTCACAGCTGATCTCAGTCATTACACTAAGTCCCCTACAAATATTTATATCATCCCACTTTACCACAGACATGCACACCATCAATAGCTGGCAGACGCTGGAGTTGGGTTGGCCGAGTCCTCAGAAGAGACCCTGATACCATTACAAGAACAACTATGCTATGGACCCCAGAAGGAAAGCGAAAGAAAGGCCGACCAAAAACAACTTGGCGGAGAACTGTGGAGGCTGAGATGCAAAGAATGAACCAGAGTTGGGGCACTGTACGAAGGATGGCCGCCAACTGAACAAAGTGAAAGCAATTTGTTGCTGCCCTACAAGACGCCACCAGGCGTGATGGCCATTAACTGCTTTGGCAGTCTGCGGCTAAGGATCAAAGAAGAAGAAGAAGATTCGAGTTTTTTTTCATATTGTTTATGATGATTCGCGTTCTAAAATATATGGCAAGTCTCGCACCCTCAGAGGGTGTATGCACCCCTGTTTAAGAAGCACTGCACTAGACATTGACGTGTGTCGCTAATAAACTCACTAAAGATCTTTGCGTAACACTAATAACAAATATACTAGACATATACGCGCATCACTAACAATAAACTAGACATATGTGCATATCACTAACAACAAACTAGACATATGCGCGTATAACTAACAACAAACTAGACATGCGCGTATCACTGATAACAAACTAGACATATGCACGTATTACTAAGAACAAACTAGACATGCGCGTATAACTAATAACAAACTAGACACCAATAAGCATTATATTACACTAAAAGTAACACGGTAGTACATCTTTGGCAGTCGGCGGCTAAGGATCAAAGAAGAAGAAGAAGTACATCGTATTAAAATGATTTGTAAAAGGCTGTTGGCATGACCACCCATGCATGGCGACCTTCACTTTCACAATACTTTACAGTTATATCCGTCGATACTTTTAGTTGTTGGTAACTAGGTGTTAAATTACATGTGTCATAAGACTTCTTGAACTTAAAAGAAAATCCTTACGACGTTCATCGTCTCAGATCTATATCATGATTCAGTGGCGTACTAAAGGGGGTGGGGGGGGGGGGCGGTCCGCCCTGGATGACATCCAGGAAATGGGTACCATTGGACAGTATTATGATAGTACTTACTGTTAACAACGTACTTGTAAATATGTTTCTCTATAGGAGGGGATGCTAAAGGTAGGATCCGCCCCAGGTGCCAAATTCTGTTTACAGGCCTCGGGTTTCGCTTCCTTATGTGTAATAAATGTTTATACAATACCAAACCTACCCACTGTCCTGTTCTCACTGTTCTAGTCTACTATCATTTACTGGACACAGTATTAAGGTCCTTGTCTTGTTGGATTGGCCTATACTGCAGGATAGAGAAACAACAGAAGTAATTGCGTCATTAATAGGCTGAACTGCCCATGGTGGACTTCCGGTGTCGTGTATTGTGGTTCGCACTGATGACCTGCCATTGAAACATCATTTTTTGATGATGCGTAGATGGCAGGGAGGATAGTGTGATTCACTTGCATGGCTAGGCGGGGTTGTCGCACGGAAGGTCCAGTGTTCAATTCCTGGGTAAGCCACTCATGTCTGTTGTTTTTCTGTTGTCTGGTGTTCTACTTCTTTATTTCCTACGAGTGCCTGATAACATACCTTTATATTTGTTTCATATTAATTTGCCAAATTCTTTAAGTACGCCCCTATGATCATCATTTTTCTTTGCGCTCCTGATGGAGCATGGAGTCACTTTGCAGGAAGCCTGCATCAAGCAGTCATATGCTCTTGCAACAGCGGTTTCTGTGGCTATTTGTGCAGCATGATGAGGTTGCCAACCTCTGCACAACCTCAATTTAGTCGCCTTGCATGACATGCCAGAGGGTGCAGTAGTCTCTGTTCTTTCTCTGTCTCTTCAGACCCCCCCCCCCCACCCCCGGGACTACACGGGCAGATCTAAATGCTTTAACATATTAAAAGATTGAAACGGTACGACAAGCTCACTAATGTGAAACTGATGACATGAACAAGACAAGTGGCAGTGGTACTTCTTCTTTGTTCGTCCTGAAAAGGACGTTGGTTGCGTTGTGTCCATCTACAGCAAAGCTGCGATATTTGCGCTTTTCGGCCGACACATCCAACTTCAGCACAGCATTTTTTGGGACCGGGTTAGCCTTCCCTCTTTGATCCCTACTCACTCAGCCAGACTGCAGTGATGCAGCCTGTTTCCAGGACCACCACTTGGAGGTGGAGTAGGGTCTTGGTCAGCTCTGGTTCGCTGACCCTGACGCAAGTAGTCTAGTTATGGATCGCTGACTGCATTCCTCACTGTTGACGCATCTTAGGTCCCGCAGTGGTGCAAGAGATAAGAAGATGGTGTCGTAGATGATAAGAACACACATTGAGGAAACCTGTTGATAGCATTACAAGGCCGTCGTTGTTCTGAAATCCCTAGTGCAAGAGGGACACCGAAAAAAAAAATGGAAAAGAGAGCTGGAGACATAAATAAAGTTAATGACGACATGGAAAGGATGACACGGGAAAGGATGACACGGGAAAGGATGACTTGGCGAAAGTGTGTTGCAAGCCTACGTTCTTTGGGGAGTTGAAAGATAATCATGATGCTATATTAAAAGGATCATATTTTAAAACGTCATTTTCAAATATTTTCGAGTGCCACCCACAGACTCTAGGCCAGCGGTTCTCAACCCTTTGTAGGTTAAGGTCATTTGAACACCCATGTTATGCGAACCCCTAAAGAAGTAATAAAATTTATAGGATTCGTTTTACATCAAGTATATTGTGCATATGTTACATATCTGAGCATTTATTATTACACAGCAACAAGAAGTGTACATTTATTAAAAGTCAGGTAATCTAATTGTGACTTAAAAATACTTGTGCTTATTTACTTATATAAAGTACTTCAGTAATCATGCTGGAAAAGTTAATAGGACAATGAGATGGTTGATGTTGTTTCATAGCTGCAAGCTTTCGAATGTCTGACCCTAAAGACGATATTTTAAGTCGTAGGTCTGACTTTTTATTTTAACATTTTGTTAAATGTTTCTTAGGTACAGTGCGAACTCTTCGGTCCTTTTTGCTGACCCCCAGAAGCCCACGGACCACAGGTTGTGTAACACTGCTCTAGACGTACCGCCATT